>OZ012738.1:475122784-475622784 GCA_963859935.3 Lathyrus sativus
GTGTGTTTATCTATCTACGCTAGTGGTCAGTCTGAAAAGAAATGAAAAGGACAGGACTCGACAGAACATACGGTGTTCTGGGCCTACGTACTCCCTCGTGCAATGGGAAAGTCAGAGTCAACGTAGTTCGACTACCTACGTCTAGACGGGGGGAAGGTTGCTCGCCAGGACATCGCATCCTGTGCCTATGTACTTCCACACGGCATGGAAGATCAGAGCAAACGTAGTTCGGGCTACGCACGACACAAGCTGTTCAAGTGTTTTTTTATTGGGAAAATGCACCTTAACCAAGGGTTTTCACAGTCCAGGAGGACAAAAAGTTTTGATGTTTGTTCAAATCTTTTGACGGAAGAAATGAATTCACTTTTGTTTCATCCTTTATTAAGTGTTTTTCTGTTGTTTTGAGAAAGGAAGGAGACACCCTAAAACTATGGTTGAAAAGGGGAATCTACCTAATGTTATCATGCCTGGTTAACCAACCTAGTGTCTATCATAACTCCTCCACAACAGAGAAGTTAGAGCTCCTAAGGGATCATGGCAACAGAATTAAACAGCAAACAGGAATCACTGCAAAATAAAGAAATACTGGAGGTATGCATGAATGTAACAACCAAACAAGCAAGGCACAAGGGCCACACACCACAGAGGCAAGGGAGCTCAGCTTTACCAAATACCAGCAAGCAAAGCCACTCAATAACAATCAAGCAGAAGGAGGACCACCTCAACTTCTCATGCACACAAAGCCTATTTCTAAGATGCACCTATCTCAGAAATATCTAGATGAACCCCTAAGTCTAATGCAGCACAACACCACACAAGTCAAACAACACAAAGAGAAGGCTAACCAGCCTGGCAAACTCCTATCCGAAAGCAAGAAACTACCCCTGAGCAAGACCCTAAACAACCCTAAAACAAAACCCTAATCTACCTCTGAGCAAAGCCCTATGCAAAACCCTAATCAAATCTCTAAGCAAAGCCCTAAAGCAAAACCCTACACAAGAGAAATCAATCCCAGTCTTCAAACTTCAAGACAAGCTTACCAAAGAAAGGGAGCTAAGTAGGCAGACTCATAGTGCCTTCCTCGGGAAAGTACTAGGAGGCTCCTTCTTAGGAATCATATCCCATGCGGCTCGACAACTGTGAACGGTTTACATTCCTCCTCAGGAGAAACTAAACTCACATGAAGGCTCCAACATCATTGGATACTTGAAAATCCTACATAAACTAAGGGAACTAAGTGAACAGACCCATAGTGCCTTCCTCAGGAAAATACTATGGGGCTTCCACTTAGGAATCATATCCCATGTGGCTCAACAACTGTGATCGGTTTATATTCCTCCTCAGGAGGAACTAAACTCACATGAAGGCTCCAACATCATTGGATACTTGAGAAATCCTACATGAACTAAGGGAACTAAGTGAACAGACCCATAGTGCCTTCCTCAGGAAAATACTAGGGGGCTTCCACTTAGGAATCATATCCCATGTGGCTCAACAACTGTGATCGGTTTATATTCCTCCTCAGGAGGAACTAAACTCACATGAAGGCTCCAACATCATCGGATACTTGAGAAAAAGGTGAGAAGAAAGAATGAAAGACTTCCATAGTGCCTTCCTCAGGAAAGTACCATAAATTTCCCTCAAACTTCAGGATCTCAAACCTCACAAACAGAGAGCAAGCTCCTAGACTAGGTCTTCAATCTATGCATCCTTGCAAGCTCTATCAAGACTTCATCCAGCCTCCATCTTCAAGAAGAAACCACAGGCCCTCAAACCAAAAGAAACTACCTCTAAAGTTCAACCACAGTTGAACTTCAAAGTCAAAAGCCCTCAAGACTTCTCCTATTCTCAAGCTCAAGAAAAAAATAACAGAACACCCTATAAAAATCTACCAAAAATCTAGGGGAAACCTACATGGCTCTATGATCCCAAGATCAAATCTCAAAGCCTAAGTCAACTTCTAAGGCTACTAAACAATCCCTAACATGTGAATGGTCAAGGGTTAACCAGCAAGTTATGAGGTCTCTACTCTCTAACCCTAAAGCAGCATCAATCAATTTCTAAAACATCTATGAAAAATCTATGGGGGGCATGCATCAGTCTAGTATAACATACTAAAAAACTAAAGCAAAAATCAATACCAAATGAGAGAACTAAAATCAACAAGGCAGACACGTCACAAACCAATTATTCGATACCAATTAAAATACAAAAATGCAAATAAAAATAAAAATTCATGATCAAATCAATATTTTGGCACTATAAAATTCTAAATTGAATTAGGAACCTATAGAAAAAAGAAGGGAATTAATCGGATACTCCTACTATTTTTTATGAAATATTTTCTAACATGAATGAAAACAAAGAAATTAAAAAAGAAATAAAACAAAGGGGGGTATGGCGATAGCAAATCCCTAGTTGTTTCTAGACTGGGCCCAACTGTAGGGGGGTGCACATAGCAATTAGGGCAAAGGCCCAGTCACCATTCCAGCATTCTCACAATCAGGGGGGGCAACGAGTAATGAGGGGGTGAGTGATAGCAATAACGTACTGGGCCTGGCCCAACTCTAACCCTAACCCAACTATCTATCAGCAAAACCAAACTTTCTCCCCCCAAAATCCGACTACTGTTCATCACACCAAACCCTAGCTGTTCTCTTCAAGCTCTCTCTCTCAAACTCCCTCTGAATCCTCTGAAACATCCCAAACAAAATCCACAAATCAATCTCAAGCCTTAACAAAAACTTCGCGAGAATACTCACTAATCCAAACACAACTCTCTTAATCCCTAATCCAATCAGCTTACCCTGATCGAGGTTACCTTCATCCACAGCCCTAACAGAAAAACGAACCTAATCTACTGAAGGAATGATAATGGAGAGATAACGAAAAGAGGTGAAACCTGGGTGAAGCAACGGAGACGATGAAGTTTCTGGAGGGTTCTCGAAGATGCTCGAAGATCAACAAACCTGACGACGTTTGGAGAAGATCTGGGAGCTTTGAAAATCCACGAGGAAGAAGGCCTTGAGCGAGAATCTTGAAGAATATCCGAATAACGATGCGCAACAATGTTCTTGGAGGATGAAGATCCTGGGGAAGACGAAGACAAACTGAGGGCTCTCAAAATCTGGAAACGGAGGAAAATTGAGGGTGACGAACACGAATGTTCTTGCTCGTTGAAGTTCGTTGAAGATCAGGCGGTTTTCTGGAAATCTTTGAGGTTTCTGATGAGCAAGATGAAGATCTGGAGATCTTCAATAATCTGGAAAAAAAATGACGATCCTGACAGATTTTCCAGCGAAAGAAGCAGTTTCCGGCGAGAGAAGCAGTTTCCGGCGAGTCTTGGCCGTGAAACAGTTAGGTTTGATTTTGCCGGTGAGGGATCCGGCGTGTTTGCATGGCCAGTGATCTGCTTTCCGGCGAGCACGACCGGCGACAGCCAAGTGGCACACATGCAACGACTTGACGGTGGTGGCGCAGTCTGGAGTGGACGCGTGGCACTGAAGGAAGGTGTGGGAGAGACGCGTGTGAGAGAAAGGAGGATAGTGGAATGGTGCGCTGGCAGAGGGAAAGAGTAGTGGGGTGAGGTGGCGGAAAACGTGGCAGAAAGAGAAGAGAAGAAGAGGGACGCGTGGGGCCCTCTTAAATAGGACACCTGGCATTGCAATCTGGAAAAAAAAGTAAAAATGGACTGAAAGAATTTTGGGCCTCCAAAAACTCTGAACTGGCCCAAACGAAAATGATATAATAAACCCAAAAAAATCTGAATTAAAATGATTAATGAAAATGATTAAAATGCAATTAAAACCACCATTAACTAATTAAAACTACAATTAAATGCTAAATGAAAATTAACCTAATCTAATTAATTCTAACAAATTCAATTAAAACCTAACTAATATTAAACTCTAATTAAACTAATTAAATCCTAATTAAATCTAAAAGATGATTAAAATCTAGTTAAACTCTACTAAACCAAAAAAGGAATTAACATCTAATTAAATTCTATATTAAACTAAAACTAATGACAATAGAAAAAAAACTCTAATAACTTCTATTTAAAATTTTACTAAATTTCTATTAAATCTCTAATAAAATCTCTATTACTTATTTAAAAGAAAATCCTTTATTCTATTAAAACTATAAAAAACTATTAAAACCCATTAAAACTATACTAAACCTAAAAAGAAATTAATATCTATATTAAAACCTAATATTCTAAAATCTATTAAAACAATTTATAAAATTCTAAAAAGGATTTAAAACTATTAAAAACATTAAAAAAACTATTTAAATTCTAGAAAATCTATAAAACCTATTTAAGAATATAAAAACTCTATTTAAATCTATAAAAAGGCTATTAAATCCTAAAAAATGCAAACAGAGGCAAATAACCAACATAAAAGAGCGCGAGACCAGATCGAAGCAAACAGTAAACCCCTGGCATCAGAATATCCCAAAAACCACCATGTAAGCTGAAAGCACCGAGAAGTGCACAATTTCCCGAAAATAAAACCCTGATTATCTAGACTGGATCTGAAATATCCGGTAGATGAAAACCAAGCTGTAACCCTGACATCCTTTGTTTGTGCACAAGTGTCATGCATCTTATATGCGAATACGAATTTAACCCACGAACCGGATAGGAGAACCGGTTGGTCAAATTTTAGGGTGCAACACTTAGCAGTGGACTCTTCTTGCTTGGCCATCCAAGTCTTGATCTCTTTAGTAGTCTGTTCCTGTTTTATCATCCATGATCTGATTTCCTTGACTTCTTGGACAACATCTGGAGTTTCAGTCTTCATCTCAGATGCAGAAGGTTCAGAAGCAGATGCAGTTGCCATTGGATGATCAATCTCCATGTCAGATGCAGGAGTATCTTCTATCATTGCAGAATCTTCAGCAAGAGAATCTTCCAGGAGAAGCACTGGAGTTGTGATAATGCTCAGCAGAGTCTGTCTGACCATTTCAGCAAACTTAGCCTTTGCATCATCAACACAGAGTGTTCTGAGGTCAGATGCAGCAGAGTTGAACTTAGAGATGAATTTGTTCCAAGAAGCTTCAGATTCAGCAGGATCCATACTAGCCATGCACTCTTTCTCCACAGAAGCAATCCCCATACGTATTTCCTTCTTGAAATTCTTGAACAGAGTAGAAACATCTGATCTGGGTTTGAGGTTCAGAAAGTCATCTATGGTGACATTCTGTGATGGTTCAGGAGGTGTTTGGTTTTGTTCAAGGGGTGGGTGATCAGATGAAGGTTGTTCAGATGGTGGTTATTCAGATGGTTAGGGTATGGATGGTTGTGGTTCAGATGGTTGTGGTATGGATGTTTGTGGTATGGTGAGTCGAGGAATGGAGGTGTTACCATCAGATGGTGTTGATGTGACAACATCAGATGAGGATGGTATAAAATCTGTGAAGTTGAATTTGAAGCGAAGAGGGTGGTCAGAAGCAGGTAGATCAGATGGTAGTGGTTTATAAGGATCAGGAATATGTAAGCTGGTTAACGATGTGGTTCTTTGGATATGGTTTTCTTTCCGTCAATTCCTATTGACGATTGGTTCTTTGGATATGGTTTTCTTTCTGTCAATTCCTATTAACGATGTGGTTCTTTAAATATGTTTTTCTTTCCGTCAATTCCTATTGACGATGTGGTTCTTTGGATATGGTTTTCTTTTCGTCAATTCCTATTGACAATGTGATTCTCTTGATATGGTTTTCTTTCCGTCAATTCCTATTGACGATGTGGTTCTCTGGATATGGTTTTCTTTCCTTCAATTCCTATTGACGATGTGGTTCTTTGGATATGGTTTTCTTTTCGTCAATTCCTATAGATGGGGTAGTTCTTTGGATATGGTTTTCTTTCTATCAATTCCTATTAACGACGTGGTTCTTTGGATATGATTTTCTTTCCGTCAATTCCTATTGACGATGTGGTTCTTTGGATATGGTTTTCTTTCCATTAATTCTTATTGAATATGTGTATCTTTGAGATTCACTAATGTGTTTCTCTGAATGGTTTTATTTTCGTCAATTACTATTGACGACGTGGTTCTTTGGATATGGTTTTCTTTCCGTCAATTCTTATTGACGATGTGGTTCTTTGGATAAGGTTTTCTTTCCGTCAATTCCTATTGACGATGTTGTTCTTTGGATATGGTTTTCTTTCTGTCAATTCCTATTAACGATGTGGTTATTTGGATATGTTTTTCTTTCCGTCAATTCCTATTGATGATGTAGTTCTTTGGATATGGTTTTCTTTCCGTCAATTCCTATTGACGATATGTATCTTTGGGATTCACTGATGTTTTCTCTGAATGCTTTTCTTTCCGTCAATTCTGGTTGACGATGTGTTTCTTTGGATATGGTTTTCTTTCCGTCAATTCCTATTGATGATGTGGTTCTTTGGATATGGTTTTCTTTCCGTCAATTCCTATTGACGATGTGGTTCTTTGGATATGGTTTTCTTTCCGTCAATTCCCATTGACGATGTTGAATTTCTTTGGATATGGTGTTCTTTCTGTCAATTCCCATCGACGATGTGTTTTCTTTGGGTATGTTTTCTTTCTGACGACGTATGATCGGACTCCAATTATATACATCCCAATCGAATGCAAATTTCTGGGTTCTTTTTGTATTAAATCACCTTCCACCTTGAATATTTGAAAACGGTTGCTTTCCATCCCTTCAGGTCCAAGTTGTTTGAATAGGGGCAGATGTAGCACCCCAAAATTTTCCCTTTCGTTTTAACCGTAACTGGCTTTTGTTTCTCTGCATTTTTCATTTCTGCATATCATAGCATTGGTTCTTGAGGCATGAGATCAAGGTTTTTCTGTGGCTCAGGGTTCCCTTTTAGTGCAAGAGCTTAAGCAGCGAGCATTAGAGGCTCCAACATTTATTTTTCCCATCGATCGAACAGTCGATTTTATTTTATTCAACAAGTTAATTTTCAGCTCAGGAGACAATACACAGGCTATCTCGGGCATTCTCACAATCATAATATCCAAGAGCAAGTTTCAGAGGCTTAACGGAGCTCAAAACAGGTGGCAACAGGCAGTTGTACAGGATTCCCTCCACATGGCGCCCAAATTGGCATTTTTTGAACAGGGTAATCGATTACCTTATATTGAGTAACCGGTTACTTCCGGTGCAGTTTGCAAAGATATTTGAATTTTCAGCATGTGCAATTTCCAATCATTCTCAACCATTGATTTCACTTGATCATATTTGGAAGGATCTAGAATTGTTTCAATTTTCACCATTTCCCTCCAAATTTCAAACACTTCATTCCTAATTCCACTCCTAATTTCCATTCCAAATGCTAATCCACATTCTAAACCATATTTTGATTCCAAACCTAGAGCTTATTTAAATGAATTTGCTTCAAACCTTCACAATTACCCTTCATTTTCATATTTCACTCTCATTCTTGAGATTTTGCTCTCAACTTTCTCTCCACTTTTTCACTCACAGAACCTCCATTAGAGCTCTCTCACTTGAGTTCTTTGATTCTTCATTAGAATCATTGAATTCTAGAGCTAAACCTCCATCATTCATCTCCATTATCTTCAATTCACCATTCAATTTTCGTTTGGTTTTGGATCTGAATTTGGAAGCTAGATTGGAAGTGCTTTTTTGAGTCAATTGTGCTTGATCTTCATTTCTACAACAAGGAAGCTCTTGGATCTTGAAGAATCTCTGGGTTTCTTGCTTGGATCTGCTAATTTCAAGTGAATCAACACTCACCAAAGCAAATCTCCGCTTTGAAGGTTGGTAATTCTAGATCTAATTATGTTTTGAGCTTATTTGGATAATCACAATGTATATCCATGGTTTTTTCTATTTTTTATCCATTTTGATGATTTGGATCTTGGTGATTTGTAATGTCAATGCTTGATTGTGTTTACATGATGCTTGATTACTATTTCTTGATGTTAATTTCGTGCCTGATTGATACCATGATCATATGGATGATTGGAGAGGTTGTTTGATGCTGAAAATTGCTTTTAAAAACTGATTTTCTGCTTCTGGTTCAGTGGTAACCGGTTACCCTATATAGAGTAACCGGCTACCCTATCAAATTTCACGTTTTTGGCTATTTTGCACCAAGTAACCGGTTACCCTATATAGTGTAACCGATTACCCTATCAAATTTCACGTTTCTAGGCTGTTTTGCACCAAGTAACCGGTTACCCTATATAGAGTAACCCGTTACTTGGGGTAGATTTGCCTATTTTTGGCAGCTTTGTATTTTTGGCCCATTTTTTGCATTTTTTACATTTTTTGTGATTCTTTTTGCATTTGTTTGCTTATTTGAGTTCCTTTTCACATGTAAACTTCATGGATTGATATGATGCATTTATATGGATTATTTTTGACATATTTCATCATTCTTGAATGTTCGATTTCAATTCTTCGACGCGCAACTTTTGGTTTCCGTTTTGACCGCTTAACATGTTAATGTTGTTTGCTTGATAGATGATTCTTGTATGATGCATTGTTGATTGATCATGTTTGATTGGTGAAGCATGTTCATACTTGTGTAATGTCTATCCATGATTGTTGTTTGCATTTTATTAATTGCATTCAAACATGCTTGCTGCCCTACTTTTCACAGCTGTTCTTATCTTGAAATTGCATGATGTCTTTGCCTTGCTTGCTGCCTGGCTTTTCACACCTATTTTTATGCTGAAACATGTGCTGTTATATGTTGTCTTGCTTGTGTGCTGGATATTATTGTTGTCTTATGCAAGAGGCACTGTCGTAGCTGATGTTTTGCCTTACTTTCTTGTTTTTTGCTTTTCCTTTGCATGTTCCCTTAGGACTCTTATTCCAATTTAATTTCCGATTAAATTTGGAGTAAGATAGACACTAGGATAGCGATCCAAGCATGATAACATATAGGCTAGTCCCTCTTAACCTCAACATTAGGTCCATCTTTTGCATGCTAACATTAGGATAGAATCTCCTCTCGCATCCCAACTTTAGGACCACTTTGAATGACAACGTTAGGGCCGAGTTTCCCCTTAGACCTTCCGCGTGTCTCTCTTCTCATCTCAAAACACATTCTAACTCATCTAATAAATACGATGAACATTGTATGCTACAAGCCTTAAGTACGTGGGAAATGATGAGTGGGGGGTTTCTCCTCACTTGTCTAGAGTGCTTAGTGTATGCCCTTTGAGCAATATACGACACATTCGCTCCTATGTCATAGTCTTTAGTGGAACGTGAATCACAAAGCAAACTAATTCACTTCACTAAAACTCATAAACAAAACTCAAACTTTTTTATCCTTTGGGATCATTGTTTCAAACTTCATTTTCAGAAAAGAGTACATTACTTTTCCGTTCTATCGCAAACAGGCATCGTCCCTAACTGCTCGAATGTGAACTTAACGTCACTCATAAAAACACTTAACCTACCTTTGGTTTCGTTACCCGAACTATGTTTGCTTTGATTTCTCAGAACATATGAGGATACGTAGGCACAAGACGGCGGTGTCTTGGCGAGCAAACTTCCCCCATTACCCGTAGTTTTCCGAACTACGTTGACTCTGACTTTCCCATTGCACGAGGGAATATGTAGGCATAGGGCAGTGGTGTCCTATTGAGTCTCTTTATTTTTATTTTGTTCTTGTTTCCGTTTAATAGTAGATTATAGATAAACACACCCTTTGATTAGACAACAAGCATGGATCCCATTGAGTACAACGGACGTGAGGGGTGCTAATACCTTCCCCTTGTGTAACCGACTATCGAACCCAAGATTTGGTTGCGATGACCTTGTCTTTTCCTGTTCTTCAGCTTTCCTTTGATCATTTCATTTCCCTTTCTTTGAGATAAATAACATTCGGTGGATACTCTTCTATTTTTCCGCCAAGTGTTTTTCGCAGTTGCGACACATTTCTTTCACCATTTACTTCGACCATATGGACTTCCAGGTTAGCACCATCGTTTATCTTCAACCCCTCTAACTTAACCCTAAGGCCCTCAGTGGCCTCATTCATATTCTCAACTTTAAGGCCCTCAGCAACCTCATTCATGTTCTCAACTTTAAGGACCTCAATAGCCTCATTTTATCTTCGACCTTAAAGCCTCTAGCAGCTTTACTCAAGCCTTCGACCACAAGGCCTTCAGTAGCCTTAATCTTATTTATCTCTTTCTTGAAACCTTCAATAATTTTGACTTTGTAGCAGCATTCAGAAGCTTCGACCATGTTAATGATGGTCGACTCAGTGTATTGTGTGTCTCCTACCTGAAGGGGATCTGAGTCAATCTTCATTTGAGACTTTGTCTTGTCTCCGAACTTCAGCCTTTCGTCCATGATACCGTTTTGAACCAAATCCCTGAAAAGGAAATATTGTAAGTTTTATGGCCTAAAAAGTTATGATACTTACAAAATCCATGTTTTTTCGTTGTTCTAACAGAGGCATTTTAGCACCAAAAGGCACTATCATTTGGCCATCTTTAACTAATAGGTCAAAAATCTCGTCACATTTAGTGACATCGAACATATATGTTCCCTTAGGAAACTTATCATTCTTCTCTGGTTCGATGGGATTTTTCCCATTTGAACGTGCAAAGACATTGCATGAATAACGTGGCCCATTTGAACGTGCAAAGACATTGCATGAATAACGTTCTCAACGAAACCTAAAGAGTATGTACATGTCTCTTGATCATCTTCATCTATATCAATGTAAGCTACCCTTTTTCTGTAACACCCTTTTCTACCCCACAATTAAAAGGCACATTTATTCACATATCAGAGTAAATTATTAAATTCAATAAAAGCCACCACAAAAGGGCGTACATTTCCCAAATCCTCAAAATAGGTCAAGGCTTTGTAAACAACGGGTTTTCCCCAAAGTACATCAAATTGCACAAAGCAGCGGAACTCAAAAGGCATAAATCAAGGTTTTCCTCATACGGGAAGATAATCAAAATAAACTCAAATAAAACATAGTTTAACTCGAAAGATCCCAACCCGATGTTACATATCAGAGCAAGACCCTCTAAGTTAACCAAAAAGGCTAACAACTCAAAACTTCAAAAAAATAACCTCGAAGACATCCACGGCTAAACCCGGTCATCTTCACGTTACCCACGTGGAGGTAACATTCAAACAGGCAGGGTGAGTAAAACAGTTCATAATAATCAATGTATGAAAATCAACATATAAATGGCGTCATAATCATATTCAACACATTCACATTCATCAATAGGCCTCGAAGGCCACAACATCATAAATTATTCCAAATGACTCATAAATGCAAACACAACAAGACTCAATGCATGTGATATCAATCATCACAATGCGATGGACACTGGGCCATCAATCCTCCATAGATCCCCATCAATAGGATCGATTCTACTAGAGAACCAGAGCACATCAAAATACTTCACATCCACACAATGGGATTGAAGCCAAAGTAATCGAGGTCCTGAACCGAAGTCCGGATGCACATGAATGCATGATGCACACGTCACAAATCATCATCATAATAATATCATAAGTGCATCATCATTCATCATATTCATCATCATCAAACGTCATAGCTCATCATCATACATCATGTCATCATAGCTCATCATAATAATCATCATCATACGTCATGTCATCATAGATCATCATAATAATCATCATCATACATCATGTCATCATAGAATCATCAAAAACTCATGGAAATATCATCATTACTCATAGGAATCATCATTATACAATCATGTATTAATCTCATCGAAATCATAGTTATACTCATGGTAATTCATCATACAATCACGTATTTAATCTCATAAATATATTAAAAAATAAATTATCTTATTTATACTATGTTATAGCCATTTTCATTATCTTTCCAGCATTTCGAACCGGGGTCAAAATGGACTTACGGACCAAAAGTTACGTCCAAAACAATTTCGACCAAAAACATGGACAGACGTGACTGACAACATGCAATTTTCTGCGTTTTTCACCGTTGGAGGCCTTCCGGACCTCCGATTTCGATTCCGTAAAAACCCAAACTCTCATAAAATTACAACTCATTCAACACTATAACTATCTTAAGTCAATTTACAATTTTAACACAATTAAAGCATCTAATCATTGTTTTAAGATTATGCCTAAAACCTTTAAAATTAAGGGATATAAGTTCAATCCTGTATCATATTTACGCCCTAAATCGCAAATTTCCCTACAATTTCCCTAAAGGCATCAGAGTTACTCACTGTCTAATATTCATATCCCTTCAGGGTCAGACAGGTTAAAATCATAGTTTTGGCCACGAAGACCTAAGGTTTCCTTTTTCCCCAATGAACCACGGTTAGATTCACTAACAATAGATTTAGGCCACGAAGGATAAAGATCACTATTTCTCATATCTACCCTCAAACTCTCAGGAATACTTACCACTACACCACAACCATCAGAGTTCTTACTATCAAATTTCCCTACAGGGTTAGACCAATGTCAAATCAGAGTTTTAGCCACGAATGCCTAGTTTCCCTTTTACTCCAATGAATTCGCATGGTTAACATCTCAATATTAGATTTAGGCCATGAAGGCCAAAATCCCTTTTTCTCATAGTCAACCCCAAAATCCCTTAAACCCTTAAATACATTGAAAGTTACACATGGAAAATCATGAAGGTAATACTCCCCATACCTTAATTGTCGATCCAAGTCTTCTCAAATATTTTCAGGAATTTCCGAAGCTTTTGTCTCCAATTCTCTCTCCTCAGAGCTCTAGCCTCAAATCTTTTCATGGTCTAACAAATGAATCCTAATCCCATCACAATTCTCTTTTCGTTAAACCTAACCTTGGGCCTATAAATTAGGCTTTTCACATATTATCTTCACTAACTCCTCTTAATTGTCCAATTTGCTCTTCTTTCACTTATATTTATTTAAAATAATAATACTACTAATATAATAATATCATATACTATTATTCAAAATAAATAACCCAATTCCATTAATTTCAATATTCCACAAAACCACCAAAATCACCACAATGCGAATATTCTCATTTAAATAAATTAAATTAAATATTCCAACAAAATTTGGGGTGTTACAATCTCTCCTATTATTCTTAGTTTCTCTGGCTTTTTTAGCCTTCAAACGTTCTAGTTGTTGAACCCTATCAGCCAACTAGGCCAGATCCTTCAAATAATAGGTATCTAACTTCTTTGGATGGAATATTCTAACCCATCAGCGGACATTTTGACTAATTTATGCTCAAGCACTTGTGTAAAGCACCTTTCCTTTAGCAGATAGAACTTATTAAGGTAGTCGTCGATTGACTCAGAAAATTTCCACTTAATGCTAGCCAATTCTTTAAGGTTTATCTTCGACTGTCCCATGTAGAACTGCTCATGAAACAAGCTCTCTAAACGAGTCCAATCATGGATCAAACTTGATGGGAGTGTAGTGAACCATGTGAAAGAATTTTTAGTGAAAGAACTAGGAAAATACTTAATTCTTAAGTTTTCGTCATTAGTAAGATCTCCTACTTCAGTCAGATATCTCACCACGTGTTCGACAATTGACTCATTAACATCTCCTGAAAACTTTGTAAATTTTGGGACTTTTAATTCCATAGGCAAAGGAGTTTGCAGAATATAATCAGATAATGGAGAAATATAATTTGGCCTATGAAGGCCAACATTTACCCCATTTCGCGCCATAATCCTTTCGACCATGGCAGCCAAATTACTATCCCCAGCCATACCATAATTTCAAACTTGATGTATGACTTCATCATCATTTTGATTCTTATTAACTATCTCCATTGGTTCATGTTCCCTTGGAACTGGTTGTTCGACCCTAACTCCTTGATCAGCCACCCCGACACGGGGTCCATTTCGCTGAACTTGGTTAATTGTGGGGTCTTCTTCAAGGACTACCCCCTGGTTTTTGACTATCACATCCCTTCGAATATGTCGAGGGGCTTGTAGAACTCTAAAAAAACTACAACTCTAGTTATCTTTGTTACTAATTGCTGATTCGTTTGAGTGGTGTTTTGAATCAACTGATTAAATATAGTTCCCTTTTGTTGGGCCAGCATATGGACCATGTCATAGTTACTTTTGTCTGTTTGTTGTCTCAACACCGCTGCAGAATTTGTAATAAAATTGGGCATTTAGGTAGAAAATCCCATCCCTGGGGGTAGGTTATTTTGACACATATTGTTTACAGCAGAACCAGACCCCTACACTAGCAAAAACGTATTCACCACTAGGTAGTCGAACGCTGTAGTTGCATTATGTAAATTAGCCATCTTTGAAGTTGGCATACCATATGGCTATTCTCTACCATTTAAGGGCATTATGAATCCAGACACAAAAGGCCTGAATGAACCAGTGCCCACTGGAGAAGGAGTTAATGGCTTCCCCTGGGTTCTCATAGGGGACAAGATAGGTCCATTATAAGCATTTGACAAAACTGTCGTCGTACTTGTTGTGGAAGGAATTACTTCGGCCACAGGCGTTGTGGTCATCGTTTCCCTTGTTGAAGGATGGGGTGGTTCATTACTACTTGGCGGATTCGCCATTATTATACGTACATGTCTCCTTCTTGGTATCGCTTCGTTAATAGTGGTTACTTTACCACTTCTTAATCTCATGCAACGAAACTACAAAAAACCAAGAATGAAGAACTTTCTAAATATCTTTATAAATTCTAACTAACAACATTAGTCCCACTAGGCGTGCCAATTTGTTTACCGTCGAAAATGGCAAACAACCGCTAGTCCTCCAAAGTTACTATGTCTTTAGTCACTTACAGGATCGACTAGATTGATCCTAGAATATGCATTGCTATTTAGTTCATGGTTTTAATATTCATGAACATTTATACAATGTTCTTCAAATATTATCCAAAGTTATTAAGAGAACATTGTGATTTCTTTTAAGTAAGGAAATAAATGTAGTTTGCAGAAAGATAAATTGCTTGAAGAGAAATGACAAGTAAGTAAATTACAAGTAAAGGTAAATGACTGGAATTTAAATGAATTTGATTTTAAATAAAGGTATTCAAACGTACATTCTCTCAAAAGCACTCTTTTCTCACACGTAGGTACTGGGAGTAAAATGTAGAGTTTTATACAATTGTGGAACACCCTTATTCTAAATGTTAAGCGTCCTATTTATACTAAATAAAAAATAACCATCATCTAACAGTTATTTTGCCAGAATGTGCCATGTTCCAATCTGCATGCATTTCGTCGCCCCACAATCCTCCACGTGTCCTAAGAAACGGATAAGGCCAAAAGGTAGTTATCAGCCTCATTTGAATTCCATCCGTCGAAATGCTTCTCCAAGTAAAAAATTTTGAACTCCAATCTAAACTAAAATTCTTATAAGTCCTAAACCATAGCGCCCTCTATGCAAATATTTCTTTGACTAGATCTTCAACGTTTTCCTATCGAAAATAATGTATCTTCTCTCAAAGTGATTCTTCAAACTCCAGCAGCCCATCTCAAATCTTTACGGTTATGACATCTTAAGTATGACATAACAATATTATCAAACTTTAATTATGCAGAAACTGTAAATTGCAGAATGATAAAAACACAGTTAATTGTTAACTCAGTTCGGTGCAATTCACCTAGATCTGGAGGCATCCAAGCCAAGAAGGAAATCCACTATTAGTAAGATTAATTCAAAGCTAAACAATCTCAGTTTACAACTTCTCACTTAATCCCTACCAAGTGCAACTTCTACCTAGGAACTCCTAGATATGAGACTCCTCTCACTTCCATCAATCACTCACCAGTGATAGCCTCAATAATAATGAACAATAGAAGACCACACTTCTAAAATAATACTTGGTTTACTTAAAAGCTTCACCCAAGAACAATATTCAACCCCATTGCTTAAAAGTTGTAGAGTGAGAACAACATACACAAGCAATATGTCTAACACAATGTATCAAACAAAAGAGTGACTTACAAAGTCACACACACAAAAGACTCTCAAAACCTAAGTTTCTAAAACTTCCCCTAGTTTTTACACAAGTGAAAAACCCGTTAATACAATAGGTTTAAGTATTTTTTAAATACTCCTCAGCAGTCCATGGGCTTCAAAATCTTCACCCAATTCTATCTTGATCCACACGCTGAGAGCTGCATCAACTATGCAGAAAAAATCTCCTTGAATCTTGGAACAAATCATCTAGTTTCCTAAGTTGTCTTAACAACCAAATTAGCAACTTGTGTACAGCTGGAGATATGAAAACTTGTTCCAGATAAAATCTTCTTGACCTGCGTAAAATACTGAGATATATCTAAAAGAATTATCATAGGATCAAATCAAATCTTGTCAAGATTTAAAACAGCCAGAACTGAAATTCTGGTACAACATGTTACAATATCTGTCAGGACATCTGCTCACAAGGTGACCTGTTTAGCATGTTACAACATCACACATAACATCCTGATGTGAGCCATGTTTTAGCAAAATTGTAGCCAATCCTAAAAGCATGGAACCTTCAATCTCCCACTTTGGCAAATTTGGCTAAAACACCTTTTGCACAACAAACCTGGAGAGAGGAATAAGACCACAAACACACAAGACAAATTACATGTAAGAGCATGTAAATCGTGTACATGAGGAAGAAGATAACTTGCATCTTTAGGGATATCCAAGTTACTCCCCCTAAACGATAGAACCGATCCTTGTCACAAAGGAATAAATCTCCCTTTCAGAGTGGAAGAAGAAACCTTTCATAAGCCCAAGAAAACCAACCTGGCCACAAACTTGAACTAATAGAGTTCGAGACATTAGAAACACATATGGCAGAATCCACACGCGTTAGAAACACATACAGAAGAAGTAGCACAAGACATATAACGCAAAGCCTCAAAACATAGCCAATGATAGAACATCTGGTAGGACATTTTGCAAACAGCACAAGCTCAAACACCTTTTGGCACCTTTTCTCCACTTTTTGAGCTAAAATTTGACAAACATCAAATAAACAAAACTGACACAGAGATAAACAGGAGAAGGGCATATGAGCCAAGACTGACTCTGCAAAAAAAAACTAATCTAAGTGCACAAAAAATGCAAAATAGAAACACACCAGTAACAATGGAACCAAAACAGTTTTAATGAACAACACACCAAAGGAAACAAACAAAATAGCCTAAGACATCAAATGGAAACAATTGATGTTAGGACCTTATTACAAAAAAACAATCAACAAAAAAAAAACAGCTCTTCACTTGAGCTAGTTATTCTTTCCATCCTCCTGAATTAACGAAATTAACCCAGTCTTCATCACCATCTGATTCAGAGTCATGAACCTTAGCAGAAATTTTCTTGAGGGACTTCATCTTTGTCATAGACTTTTTCCCTATTAAGGTAGCTCTAGTTGACGATCCAACAAATGTCACAACATTGGACTCATCCTTCTTTTCTTTTATGGTTTCCTTCAAGTGAACCTTCTTATTATCAGAAATTTTTGGAGGATTGGCTCATGTTTGAAATACAACTTGGTAGTAGATGAAAACAAGTAGGTTTCAAACATTATATAGCACTAGTTCCTTGCTTGTATCGCCTGACAAGTCAAGGAGAGTAATATTGGAAGAAGTGAAATCATCCTTGATAATGGACCATCGTCCACATGTGATAGACACACCTTTTAATTCTCGCTGTCTCTTTCCAAGCTTGGACCGTGACAATTTCTATGTCATTGAAACCTGTTTTCTTGAATTCGCATGAACCACCAAAAAGCACGTTTTACATGCCTTCTCTGAAGGGAAGGATGACTAGACAAATCGTCCTTATCATGCTGACCAGAGAGAGATTCTTGACAATCTTGACTACAACAGCTTTATACAATGTCCTGACATCCTGATAGACATTGTATACTCATATGAACCAGTCATAGGCACAAAACATACTCTATAACATGAAGCTTCCCACTAAATTCCCTTCCTAAAATATTCTTCAATGACCAGCTTGAAAACTGACCACAATGCCAAGACATCATGTTAGAATTTTCACATCCAAACAATACAACCTCCTTTGAGACCCACAACCTTTTGTAGAGAAAAATAAATTCCCCCAGTCATAACCATACTGTTACTTAGACCATTTCAAGAATCGTGACCAGTTTTAGAACGTACATCAGAGGCACATAAGCAAAACCAGAAGCTTAAAACAAAACACATATCTAGAACCACATTCATATTGTAAAAAAAACCACTTGACAAATTAGTGTCAAAACATCTTTTCTGACATTTTAACCTCATCAGAGGTACAACAAACTAGGCTGCATGAGAACATGCAGGCTGTACCAAAGAAGCTACACAACAGATAGGTACACAGCTCCCCCTGTCACACATAATCCGTTCTCATCCTGACAAAGAAGACCAAAGAAAAACAACAACAACCAAAACTTGAGCCATTCGAGTTCCCATAAATAGAAGCAACAACCACCTTAGCCTCACTCGCCCTGAAGACAGCAACTTGCTGCAGAGAATACCTTCTCCCAGACATAGCACAAAGCTCCACATCTTCTCAGTAGCAGCAACAAGCATGACAACCTATCATGCTTTCCCTGGACAGTTTCACACAATTAAGAACAAGAACCACAACTACTCTTCCTAAGGAGTAGTACAAACATGACATAAAGTCATGACATCTACTCTAACATCAGAAAAACAAGCCAACACTTTACTCCCCCTCAAGAAGAAAACCCCCACACATGAAGAACCACTCAACCAACTTCATGCTCACACAATGGAAACACAACATCTTAATAAACACTAGACTTCTCTTGACTCTATAGATATGCAGGATATCATAGACTCTAGGTTTAACATCATGCACATAATCCACAACATGAGAAGAACATTTCTTTAAGCTCCCTCCTTCACAAGGTACAAACTGCTACAGCCTCCCTCAGAGGTACAAGCAGTAGGAATAGCCACAACCTCACAGATAGTCATAACACCACAGAGATAAGAACATTTGGTATGACATCCTTCTTCTGTACACCACAGAAGGAACAAGCACAAACATACATCCACTTCATATTTGGCCAGTAGCTTTACTACATACTCTATCATGATCAGACCTTTTAATTTTGAGTCTAATAGTGACCAACAAACTCCACCCCGTGAACTTCAAATTAGCTTCCAAAACAAACAACTTCCTTTTCTGGAGGGATAATCAGCTGAGATGATGTTCCAACAACAATTCAGACATCAGTCTTAATCACAAGGATTGAACCATTTACATTGGTTCTGGAGACAATAAACATATAAATTACTATTTGCATAACAATCCATATACATCCCTTTGCAAGAGAACCACAATAGGCCAAAGTAACAACTAATTAACCTTCAAAGATAGATCATAGACACAATCAGCTACCAGCACACCACAAAGAGAAATAAACTCTCACACTCTTCAAGAAGCTTTTACACATAAGCACAATGTCTAGACATCTTGTCTGATACTCAAGGTGTCATCAACCATCCTCATGCACCCCAAAAAGAAGATTCTCTCTAACATGTATCACTTTGTCTGACTACAGAAATCAGGATACTATAGAACCATCTTCCCATAAATAGACATCTTAATACAATATTGCATTACCTCGGTCCTATAAGACTCCATATTGTACAGTCCGCATAAACACTGTAAGATGAAGTACATCAGTAGTTGTAAAAACTAATGTTCTAACATGTGGTGACTTCATAAACCTTGGTCAAAAAGCTTGAGCACGTAGTTCCTTAAAGCGCATATAAGTAACAACTTTTATTTGACACACCTTCCTCCACAAGTAACCCATCAAAAATCCTTACACAAGGACCTTGATTATGTGGGGACAACATTAGGACTAGCACTTCCAGTTCTAAAATTCCCTTGATCTTTATCCATTTCATGGTTTACACAGGTTGAGATAGGCTATGGAGACCACCATACAGATTGAGAGCGCATAAGTCTAAAGAGATCATCCTTTAGAAAGAAGAGACATCTTTAGGGCAAACATATACTTGAGCATGAATATTTTGGCCTGATACAGTCATGAAGATCCGTCCCTTTTAGATTTTCTGACATTACCTCACCTTACAGAGCTCCTTGATGACAATCTACTTCAAGCACAGTTCTTTAAGAGAAACAACCATCTTAAAAACTATCCTTTTAGAAGAGGTAGTCACACAAATATCTTCAAGATCAATCAGATCCAACTTTCCTTAAACAGGTAAAACTTCAAGATGTCAGGATAGATGTTCTAGACATTTATTCTTGCCTATAATCCATATGCACTGAACCTTGTTGAGATTCCTTCATAGTCTTTTAGCAGAAACCAGACCACAAGCTTCTTTAGAGAAGAGACAAAAGCCAAGCTCTTGAATAGTCACCTAAACTGATGGTGTCTTGATATTTATCTTCAACATCAGACAAAAACAAGACAGGTTTCTTGGATAAAACCACAAAATCCTGCTTACCAGATGTCCCTTCAAAAAACTTCTTGAGGGAGTCCCAGACACTTGAGGTCATAACACATGTGTTTAGCAATCTGAACACATGCCACAAAACTCCTTTAGCTCAGAATTACACATCAAAGCAAACTCTGTCTTTGATCTACACAAAAAAAACTTAATCAACCAGAGATATGTAAGTTAAAACAAAACAAGATCCATGTAAGAACACTATGCCATGAGAACACAAGCAAATCCTACTTGAAAACAAGGCTGAAGAGATCAGGAACCTGAACTACACAATATCAGAACATCATGTTTAACATCACAACCCAACACAAGCTACACAAGAACATGTAAGCTTTGTACAAGTGACCATCTAGCAGCAAAAAAACAAGCAGGTCACAATCTATAATGCCATTATGAACTATCCCAGTTCACATATCAGAGTCACACACACATCAAAAAATATACCTCAAACTCATTTAAGAGAGACAGAAGTTCTCCAAAAACACATCAGGCTGCAAAAGTCATGTGCAATTGGTTTGACATCAAGCATACAAACCATACCAGAGAGAAATCCATCATTAACAAATAAAATGATAACATTTCTTCACCACTAGGGAACACATGGAAATCTAGAAGTCCTTTCCAAGCTTCTCATCACAACATCATAATAGAACACCCAGAGAAACCATGGTTCATCTCAACATCATGTATGACATCCTGCACCATACTGCAGAACCTTACTTTTAGACCTGTCAAAGCCATCATCACCATCATACTTGGTCAAAACTCTACTCCAAGCTCCACCTTGACTCGATAATTTAGTTCTGAAACTATTGAATACCACAAACTCCATAAGATGAGCTCTTAGGAACAACCCGCTGCAAAAATTTCCCATCATTTTCTTGGACATCAGTCCCTTGAACCCTTAATCTTGGTTCTGGACAACATTCAGGATCTGTTGTTATCACAATAGCTCAAGCACATTCACTTTCATGAACAACTTGACAAATTAAAACATATTAATAAGGGAAAAGCTCCATAGAGATAGCTAAACTCTCACAAGCAACAAGAGCCAGAACCAGCTATTACACAGAAGCAAGATGTCAAGACAACCTTTCTGACAACACAGAAGCATCATAAACCCTTATGTAAACAAGAGGATGTTCCCTCAAACAAGCGATATTTGGGTTGACCACAATCCCAAGATGCTGACAGAGGTTATCACAAATATCAGACTCTTCCGCTACAGTCTGCTCCTCCATTCACTAAGACATTTCCTTGCACTAAATTCTAAAGATGCAACATTTAGAGACATTCCTACTTCAGCTTCCTTGTTCATTTAGAAAGAGCAACAATTCCTTGGAACAAGCATAGGCAGAAACTGGCTCACAACTTCCTCATCAGCACTTCAATCACTTCAAAAACCTTCATCAGAAAAGAAGACATCTATTTACACACCCTTTTGGATTCACTCTTTTGGCACAAAAGGTTGGAAGAAGACACCTAGCGTCCACCATAACCCATTTTACTCCAGTCATGAGTCTAGAACATCAACATCCAGAATATCTATATTGCTCAAGTATACCTTCAATTGGTGTGAGAGAGAAGATAATCTACATCTTCCTAGATTTCTAGCCATTGGACTATTGGCTATAGGCTGAGTTGACCCCTATAGATAAATCTTCAGAGCAAGTTCTTGCCACTACCTTTACACCAAGTCCAGCTTAACCTTAAGAACTAAAACAAAACTCGTAGATGTCAGGATGAGTGTCTTAGATATTTGACATTGAACTGCCTCTTCATTAAAGCCTGAGACACTCACTCTCACAGAGTATGAGACACATTCACTGTTCATGTTCTCCAAATCACATCTGACATTCTCACACACTGAACAACAAATCAGTGACCTGAGAGATTCACCTGTTGAAGATGACTTGATCTTCATGCACAACAATATTCACATTCATACATATTTGTAGAGAAGAGACCTCTGAAACCTGCTGGCCTGACCAAAATTAGGATATGAACAATGAACCATCCAAACATATTCTTTGAAAGCAAAGATCCAAGATCATAAAGAACCAGGAAAAAAACTCCCTGAAGCTCACCCAAAAATAGACTAGGGTGTCAGCTCTGATGTCAATTGAAATTTTCTAGTACATGCAACACATGATGATAATTCTGATGCCCCAACACCAAAGTAAAATGTCAAGACAGATGTTATGACATCTTAAGTTTGACAGAACAATATTATGAAACTTTAATTATGCAGAAATTGTAAATTGCATAATGATAAAAACACGGTTAATTGTTAATCTAATTTGGTGCAACTCACCTACATCTGGGGGCATCCAAGTCAGGAAGGAAATCCACTATTAGTAAGATTAATTCAAAGCTAAACAATCTCAGTTTACAACTTTCCACTTAATCCCTACCCAATACAACTTCTATCTAGGAACTCCTAAATATGAGACCCCTCTCACTTCCATCAATCACTCACTAGTGATAACCTCAACAATAATGAACAATAGAAGACCACACTTCTAAAACAATACTTGGTTTGCTTAAAAGCTTCACCCAAGAACAATACTCAACCCCATTGCTTAAAAGTTGTAGAGTGAGAACAACATACACAAGCAATATGTCTACCACAATGTATCAAACAAGAGGTTGACTTACAAAGTCACACACACACAAGAGACTCTCAAAATCTAAGTTTCTAAAACTTCTCATAGTTTTTACAAAAGTGAAAAAACCATTAATACAATAGGTTTAGATCTTCTTTAAATACTCCTCAGCAGTCCATGGGCTTTGAAATCTTCACCCAATTCTAGTTTGATCGACACGCTAAAAGTCACATCAACTATGCAGAAAAAATCTCCTTGAATCTTGGAACAAATCATCTAGTTTCCTAAATTGTATCAACAACCAATTTAGCAACTTGTGTACAGTTGGAGATATGAAAACTTGTTCTAGATAAAATCTTCTTGACCTGCGTAAAATACTGAGATATATCCAAAAGAATTATCACATAATCAAATAAAATCTTGTCAAGATTTAAAATAGTCAGAATTGAAGTTCTGGTACAACATGTTGCAACATCTGCTCACAAGGTAACATGGTCAGCATGTTACAACATCACACACAACATCCTGATGTGAGCCATGTTTTAGCAAAATTACAGTCAATCCTAAACCCATGGAACCTTCACACCCTTGTCATTGTTTGTTGTCAAATTCATCATATTCCTCTTAAGAATATGACTTTGAAACTTCATAACTTACTTCCCACATTAATGAGTGTTGAAATCCCAGCCAACACTAAGGTGGTGGGTCATTAGAAATTTTCGTCCTCTTTATTCTGAGGTTATCTTAATAGGATGTTCGGGCCGCTCTCCAATCTCATTTCACGACCTTTAGTTGTCCATTATCTAGGAGATATTTCATGGTGATGTAGAACATGGGTATGAGTGTCTCTAAGACATTGAATGCACAAAGTCTTATAATCATGTTGTACAATGATGAGGAGTTTGTCATAACATATATTTAAGTATGATGGTCTTTACTTTATCTGAAAGTTCTGCCGATGGAGATATATCCTCGGACTAGTATGTGTTCGTTAGAGAAACCTACTATGGAGCCTTTAAAGGGATGAAAATGCTTAGGATCTAGTTGCAACCATTCAAAGATG
The DNA here is from genome assembly GCA_963859935.3 of Lathyrus sativus. Taxonomy (NCBI): domain Eukaryota; kingdom Viridiplantae; phylum Streptophyta; class Magnoliopsida; order Fabales; family Fabaceae; genus Lathyrus; species Lathyrus sativus. The sequence goes on from OZ012738.1 coordinate 475,146,926, forward strand.
TCCCACTAGAGGACATTCGGAAAATTGTGAGGGTCAATGAAGACTCGTTTTATGTTTCAGTTACACATTTGTACACTGATGACTAGAGGGTCATCCTCATAGGGTAGGATTTCGGAAATGTCTTCGTGTGAGAAAGTAACCTCGGGAACAGAAGATGACAAAGGTTTTAAGTGTGAATTAATGACGTACATTACCTGAAGAGTATATATTTTGCACAAAGAGCTCGACTCACCTCCTCTAGAAAATCCTTCAGTTATAGTGTTAAAGGTGTGACGTGCAGGTTCTACTTTGTTTTTTTTTTCTTTTTGTTATTTATCTCTTATGAGTTGGGGACTTCTAGGCCTATCACACCCTGAGATCTGCTCTGAAACCGCATAATGTGCCTTGATTGTACATTCTAAAATACTCTTTTGGAATGAATATTATACTTCTTCAGTGAAAGGCCACTTTGGGGTTACTCACACTATTTCCCGCAAATCTACTAAAATGTATTGGCCTAACATGCACAATGACATCCACAGTTTCATCCAACAATGCACTATTTTTCAACAAACCAAGATGGCTACTTCTTTACTAACAGGGTTGCTAAACTCGTTATCAATTCCTCCGTAAGTATAAGAGGATATTTCCATGGATTTTGTAACTGACCTTTTGAATTCTAATGGTTTTACTCTTATAATGGTGGTAGTGGATCATCTATCAAAATATGCTTAATTTTTCCTGTTGAAAATCGATTGTGATGACAATAAATTAACAAAAGTTTTTATGAGTGATGTCATCAAACTCCATGAAATGCTATCTTTCGTTGTCTTAGACTGTAACAAGGTTTTCACTAGTTAGTTTTGGACTAATTTTTTCAAACTTTAAACAATCCTCTCAAACGAATATGAAGTTCTTCCATGAATATGAAGTTTCGTGTACCATCTTCTCAAACAAATGATTAATGTGAAACTTTAAACAAGTGTTTGGAAATGTATCATAAGCACTTACTATTTTGCAAACCTTCTTCTTGATCCAAAGTTCTTCCATGTGCAAAAGCATTTGTATAACTACCACCATAACAATGCATCAATGACTCCCTTTTGGGGCTTGTATGTTCGGAATTCTCCACGGCTTCTACGCTCTACGAGTAGCACCACCAAGTCCAATTGAGTTAACAAAATGACCTTCTCCACCAGCTCCAAGGTAACTTACAGAGGGCTTAACAACATATAAAGTTTTATGCAAATATAGGTCGCCATCCTTTGAAATTTCAAATAGGCAGGTCTTCGTAAAGCTTTACACGTATAGACAAACCTCTATTGCACTTCATTAAAATCAAAAGTTGGGTTTAGGTTTTCATATTGTTATATACAATGAGGCCATGACTTTCAAGGTTCAACTTCCCCCGAGAAGAAAGTTCACCATGTTTTTCATGTCTCAATTAAAGTTGTTCTATGGTACAAGCGCACTTCCTTACATTCCACTCTCTCTTCTTAGTATAGAGCTCGGTCTTGTGCTGCCACCAAACGTGGCTTTGGAGTGTCACACCATCATTCAAGGCTCTCAATTCATGCTTTAGATCCATGTCAAATTTGGTGTAGCTTTAAAGAGCAGAGAATTTGCATTTTGGACTATCTCAAGTTCAACCTTGAAGAGAAGGTTGTTGTTAATGGATGAAGTAATGTAAGGACTCCACACCTCAATGACAGCAAGTACTCAAGCAAATGTGAGGAAATCAATTCAGTTAGAGCATTATACATCTATTATGAAAGAAAATGACCAATGGATCAAAATTGCCAACATTAGGATGGGAGATTATATAACTAAATGAGGTTATTCTTGTGAGAAGCTTCTTTTCTGTTACTTCGTTGAAAATGTAGATCACTAGTGCTCCTAAGTTCATACGTAGGAGAGTTATTGCTTGAATTTGATTAATAACACAGCGATCCTTTATTCCATTTAATTGAATCATAACACTCCCCCTGCTCCCTAAAACCTAATCACAGAAAGGCTATACGGAAGCAATGCAACAACTATTCCGGCATCAAACTCAAAGTGTAGTAGAAACCTTTGTTGCTGTTTATGCGGTTCATGATCACTAATAGTGCTTTCAGTTTAGAAAAAGCACTTTGACGTAACCCATCTTTTATCAGAAGCAATAATGAGTGTGATTCAGTTTTATAACAAACAAACAAAAATCACATAAACTTCGAAGAAAAAGTATCTAGAACTTCCATTACCTATTATCTGTCTCCACCATGCCACCCACTATAATTTATTTTCTATAATTTCATGTCTTGTGTTTCTCATCACATCACCATCACTTTAAAAGCTGGGTCACCCCGACAATTCAAACCTAGTCGTCCCAATAATTGCCACATAGGAGTCAAACACTCCCTTACAAATCATAATCGTGTTTTTACTTTTAGATTTAACGTCACTACTAGTAGTAATAACCATATCCGAATTAAAATTATGATGGTGATTAATTAAAATTTTATATAGAAAATTAAAAAGAAGTGAGAAAAATGAACAATTACAAGTGGGACCCGTATCAGCTTTACTCTACCAACTACAATGATCCTCACGCGAGAAATTGAGCGTGGTGCTTATTCATGATGAGAATGCTGCTGCTGCTGCGAGTTGCGTTGGCGTCCCTTGCGCGTGTCAACAACCGCTGATTGATGCGAGTCACAAACCTGAGTTTTAAACTTGCAACCGAGTTTCTTCCCCAGCGACGTCCTCCATCCACCGCCGTGTGTAGCAGGCTTTTCAATCTTCTCAATCACTTTCTTCATCGAGGAACACTCACGTTCCAGCTGATGCACCCGCGTTCTCATGCTATCCATATCGAAGCGCAACACCTGATTCTCCCTCACCGTTACACGCCACGTGCTGTTCTCTTCCTGCACGTGCTCTGATTCAAACCCTAACCGTAATGGTTCTCCTCCGTCTTCCTCTTCGCGTTCCAGCGCAGCTGAGTGACGCCCTATCTCTGTACCTGTCTCCGCCGCTATCAGCGTCTCGGCGATGGCGTGACGAAGCTGTAACTGCTCGAAGAAAAGAACTTGAACCACCGCGCGTAATGGAAGTCTCTCGTTTTGCGCCGCGTGTGTGCATGCTTCTAGCGTTAGCTTTTGACAGTCAAGTAATCCGCAAATCTTCTCCCTATCCGATTCCGAAAGCCATGGATGTGCCTGTAAATAAACAATGTTGCAATTAACATTAACACACTGAATCTGCAAATTCGGTTTCTCAAAATGTAAAATGAAAATTCGTCACCGGAAATTGAATGATACCTTGAGATACACATCAACGGCACGGTAGAGACCGTCGTCGAAGAGTCTTGCCTGATCTGGAAGAGAGATTGCAAACTTGTAGAATCTCTCCGGCTTGAGATTTGCGTCTGAAGCTATTTCAGAGAGATATCCGTCTATGAGTTTCCCGACGAGCATCATCGCCGGTGTTCTCGCGGCGGTTTCGCCTCCTTCGATTACCTCTGCGACTGTTTCAACAGCGACGTTTCTTGCTTCGAAGCCATTCAGAAAATGAGATAAAATCCTCTCTACGCAGTCAACATCGTAAAGCGTTTCGTTCAGATACGAATAACTCGGTACGAGAAGATCATCGAGTGTGGCTTCTTCAAGCTGTAACCCTATCTTCTTCTCTAAAGAGTTTCTACATGCTTCGGAAGCGTTCAGTATGTTCGCCGTTCGCAGCAATCCGAATAGAAACCTCGTCGCCGTGGACGAGTTCAAATTCTTCTCATGTGGAAGATTCGAAACAACTGTTTCCAGAATCTCTTTCTGCTCCGTCTCTGATAAAACTGACGAGGATGATGATAACGGCTTTCGGCTCGATCTCGAAACACCGGGAATGTACTTCTTGGCGTAATACATTACACACGTTTCGATAATCTCAGGGTTAAGCTCTGCATCTCTCATGGCGAGAATCAATCGTTTGAACAGAGGCAAACGCAGAAGTGCCAGATCTTCAAACCAAGACTCTCCGGCACCGTTTCTTCTCCCGGCAGCATCAATTCCGTTCCAAAGAATCTGTTTAGAAGCAGATGCAATGGCCTCACTCACAGGCCAACCAAACAACGCAGGGTCCGCCGACGAAGCTCTGGAGATAACGGAATCGATGCACCTCTCCGTGATTCCCAAATCGTCCGACATAGGAAACAACCGCTCGCAGGATTTTAGGGTTTTGATTGAGTTCCCAAGGCTCTTAAGCACATGCTGCGAGATGTACTTCTCTGTTTTGGAGATGAGATTATCCTCGGAGTAATCTTCTGTCATATCAAGAAACTCACCGGCGCAACGGAGTGAAGCTACATTGGACGGTGACAGTTCCATTTTAACACCGTAACAGAATTTAGCCGCCATCTCAAACGCCTCAGAGCCGCCAGGGAAATCAGTAAACGTAACATGACACTGTTCTTCCACGATTTCATCTTCATCTGCTTCTTCCTGTGGGACTGCAGAATGCGTTATTGCCTCTGCTTCTTGCTGGGTTATCAGGTCATGAAGCTTTCTACTCTTTGACATAAGAGGAAACTGAAATAAGCATTGAAAACAAATTTCAGAGACACTTTGTAACCACTATAATTAGAAATTACCCAAGTTTCCGTGTCTGTGTTTTCAATTGCATAAAATGAAAATGAATAGTTCTGTATATTGTTAGACTTACCTTGTGAAGATGAAAGGTCATGTCATCCACTTCAACCACAATGTCACTTGGTAATCCAGTTGTGCAGAACCATGCCTGTCCTTTGGAGCTAGGTTTTTCAGATGATGACATTTTTCTCTGTAAGTAATATATGATTCTTTCTTCTCTAGGAATCTCAAACAGGTTAGTGGAAAGTCAGATCCATGAATATCACTAGGATAGTAAAACTTTCAGTTAGAACTGAAGACACTGAAAATATTATGTGGGGGTGGGTAGTACCCAGAATTATGATAGTCCTGAAGAGGTGAAATAGACTTGACTTGTACTCAGCACTTCAACACCTATTGGAAAAAAAAAAGGAATAGAAGAGGAGAATGAGAGAAATTGTTTGTTTGTGCTTTATGGTGAGGTTTTTATGAAACAAAACAAAGGAAAAAATTATACTTTAAGAAAAAGGAAACTAATAATAATAAAGTTATTATAAAAAAAATAAAAAGTGGTAAAATAGAATGGAATCCACAAACTCAAAGAGGACAAATGAACCTTGATCAAAATTCTTAAAAAGGGGGTCAAATTGGAACGTTTTTCCTCCCTTTACCAAACCTTATTTCCTATTTTATTTTCTATGAATCAAATCAGAATCTCATACCCACCTACTATTACTCTCTATTAGGGCAAATACATTTCAACAAAAAGAAGGTGCATTAGATGATTTTTCTTCTTTAAACCCTTGAAAAGCCAACAATAACCTATTAGCCCATATGTCATATTTTCATTGCTAGCCAACCAGTTTACTGCACTTGCGTATATTGTAATTATGGAGCATTCAAAAATGGAATTCTCAATTTATGACCTATTGACTTGCTCCACTTAAAACAATTTATTATTGCTATCAATTAACGTTATATTACAATGAATAGGTGAGACGCTATCTCACTTAAGGTTGTTAACCAATGTAATATATAATTATTATTGATAATTGGCTTCACTAGCGCATGAAAATCATTAAGTCATTTCCTATTTTAGTTCTAGTAATAAAATAAATAAATATTAATTTATTTGATTAGCAATTTACTAGTACATGTTAGCTGTCATTGATGGAGAATAAATCATACTAGCACCGTTTGAAAATGTAGTGTTTGGGAAGAGCCTAAGCTAATAGCAATATTTTTAGTTGTTAGATGTAGCTAAATGGATTGAAAACTTGCCATAAGTAGCACATGGTATATTAAAGAAAGTTGCTTGATTTGAAATCAATCACCAGATCAAAATCAATTCTGTTTTGATTTTCAAACTTTTGAAGTTTTCAGCTCTGGTCCCCTTTGATCCTCCTCCTTTTCGAAATGTAATAGTACTACTATTAGAATAAAAAGATTTTATTTGAAATAAAATACACAAGAAAAAGTTATCTTCATTTATGTTGGTATATCTACCCTCATTACTCTTACCTTAGAATTTATGACTGCTTTTAATGTGTAGACAGCTATTGTAAGTACATTATTCCATTCACAAGTTCAAAGTGAATGGAGGGTATTTTTCAAGTTTTCAAATTGAGACAGTTGAAAATAACGTGAACCAAAAAAATTAAACTGTTTGGGCGATAGTCCAAGAAGAAAAGTCTCAAGCGTGGGAGAAAAAACTTGAGGAAAAGGTCAAAAATATACCCACTTACTCAATGACCATAGTCTATTTTATGGGTTTTATATGCTTTGGATTGAGTACTACATTAGCTGGAAGATAGACCAATTATTTGAGAATGTAGATTAATAGGCAATAGGTATGTTTTGTTACTGCTAATCATGTGTTTGGTAGCTCACTATCATTTGATTTAGAAGAAAATTTCCATACTTTCAATAATTTAGGAGTACTAATAGCTTATTAGACTCACTATTGCGCATTCTCGTCTCTTAAGTGAAAGTGAAAAGGACAAATTAGAGACAAATATTTACCAAAGACTAAAACTACTCAAAAGTCGTATAATTAGAAATTAGACTTGAACTAAAACATAAAATATAGAAGAAAAATAGATAATAGAACAACTTTTCAAAATGGTGTATTTTACAATGTCACGAATTTTATTTGTAAGATACAAACCACATAATTTATATATGAACGATGACATTAACATTAAAAAATCACTAGTATTTAATTAAACTTTTTTGTAATGGAATATAAAATATATGATAAGTTGAGGGCGATGAGGCTTTCGGTATGATGGTGATGATTTTTTTTTGATTGGAGAGATGACTACAAAAAATTAAAGTTGGTACTCAAAGGTTCAAATGAAAATTTGAAAGTTTGAGTAAAATTTTATATGTTTGATTCAACTTCAAAGGATAATTTTAGGGTCGGTAATGACACATTATTCACTCTATCCTTTTTACTATCCAAAGACAAAAAAATATGTGAGTGTAAGTCATACATCTAGATTTTTCTTCGAACCAACATATCACTTCATCAAGAGTAACCATACGCTAGAACTAAATTTTTTAACCCATAGCAAGGGCACGCTAATCGCCTAAACAAAAGTATGCTATTATCCTTGGACACCACACAGAAGTACGACCCTCATTCCATCAAGACCTTTGTTCATTGTCCAACGGTTGCCTGCACACTACGTCAGACAAACTGTGGAAAACTAGAAATGAAAATTGGCGCTTATGGTAATGTGTATTGTAACAACCCAATTTTCAATAATTAATTATTTATATTAATTAATTGATTTATTTGGATGATTTTAATTATTGGAATTATTGGTAGATATTTGAGGGGAGAAATATAATGGAAGGAAATAGAATGGAAAGAATATAAGGAAAAGTGGAAAGCAAAGGAAAAGATAGAGACTAAGAGAAAGAGGAAAGAAAGAAAGGAGAAGAGGAGAATAGAGAAGGAAGAAAGGGGAAAAGCTTGGAATCATCAAGAACAACTCCTAGCTTTCGATTTAATCAAGGTAAGGGTGTGAAATGTTGTTATTCTATCAATATTTATGATTATGTATGTGTTTGATGGTTGGGATGAGATTGTTGGAGAATTTTTACTCATTTTCCATTTTAGGGCAGAAATGAGTTTAATCGGTAGAGTCGATGTTTTAACGGTTAAAATTGAGAATAAGTTGTGTAGTTTAGTCGAAGGATGTTAGACTAAGACTATTGGAGTTGGTTTGGTGAAAATCGGGTGATTTGGGAGCTTCTGATGAATTTTGGACAGTTGGGGATTTGAACATCGCAGACACTCGCTAGCACCTTCGCTAGGCGAGCAGGTCGCGAGTGTTCGCTGTAGCGAGCTAGTAGCGAACGGTCCCAAACTTGGGCAGAATGGAAATGACTCTATTCGCTGGTAGCGAGTGAGGTCGCGAGGGGTTCGCTGTAGCGAGCTAGCAACGAGTAGGTAGCGAACGAAGTCAGTAGCTTCTGTTTGCATTCGCGAGCTTGTTCGCTAGGCGAACAGGTAGCGAGCATTCGCTAGGTACTCGCTAGGCGAGCAAGCCAGCGAGCAAGCCAGCGAGCATGACAACATTTCATTTTCTTTGTGATTCCATCCGATGTTGATTGTTTGGTTCAATTGTGTTCAATCCTTATCGGAATGAATAGTTTGTGTACTATGGTGTGATATGTTGTGGGTAGCCGTATGACGTGAATCCTAGATTGTGGAATCGATTATGAAATGTGGTCTTTTGACAAATATATACATTGTTTAAATTGATTAAAAGTGTATGATGATTGTGATTGAGTTCGTTGCCGTTGGCACGATGTTATTAATAATGCATGAGAACATATTGTGAATATGTGTGCATTGCTTGTAATTGTATGTGAAGAATGCATGAGAACATATTAGCGAATATGTGTGCATTGCTTGATACATATGGTGATGATGATTTAAAGTATGAATACTTTGATTATGTGAAATATGTTGTGTGTGCAATCATGTTATAATTCTTATGTGATGAATTATTGAGAATGCATGAGATTAAGATGCGAGAACGATCTTAAGTGCATTTGGTTGTTGATTGCATATGCATCATTTAGTCAAGAGGTAATGCGTGCTAGTTTCGTGGAGACTAGTGACTTGTCCCAAGCCTAGAAGAGTGGGTTTGAAAGCTTATAGGACGGGCTTTTGTTGTTATCGGTCTAGAGGACGGACTCGGTTTAAATGTAAAAACCGAAAAATGATAACAAGTGTTGGTACCACATGGCATGAGTTGCATTGAGTCACATGACATAGAGATAAATGTTGTGTGAATGTATGCATATGTGTATGTTAGGTGAATTGATGAGAATTATGGATGTGAGTATGATAAATATGCTTGGTGATCATTCCATATTTGTTTATATATACATATGTTGTGATGTATATGATGATGATAATGAATTGTGGTGAGTAATGCGGAATATGTGTATTATATGCTTGTATATATATATATATATATATATATATATATATATATATATATATATATATATATATATATATATATATATATATATATATATATATATATATATATATATATATATATATATATATATATATATATATATATATATATATATATATATAATTATATGCATTGATTATTATGATAATATTTCTCACTCTTCTGCTGTTTTATAATGCTCTATGAGGCATTGCAGATTAGCTTTGATGGAAGTCTTTTGTGAAGTATAGCTTCATTCTTTTGGTCGGTTAAGCTCTGATATGTAGCACCGGGTAGTTAGGATTGTATAGCATTCTTTTGAGATACATTTGTATATGTATCTGATGACTAAGGTCTATGAAAACATGAATGATGTGGTGAACCAAACTGAATGAAATGTATTTATATGATTAGCATGTTTAAAGTGATTCAATGTTTAGATTTTCCGCTTTTAATTCTAAATATTGAGATGTGGGTGTAAGGACTAAGTTCCTCTGTTGAAGCTACCCCACTGTTGCATATCTCTATTGAGCAGGTGTGGTATGTTTTATTTCACATATTGTATGACATGCTCCTTTTATACCATGATTTCAGTTATACCCTGATGAAATTTTAATATGTGCTTATATGATTTATTGTTTATTTGGGGGTATAAAAGGGGCTGTTACATTAGTGGTATCAGAGCAGGTCGGCCAGTTGGCCAAGTTGTTAATGTGTTTACTCCCTATATATATATATATATATATATATATATATATATATATATATATATATATATATATATATATATATATATATATATATATATATATATATATATATATATATATATATATATATATATATATATATATATATATATATATATATATATATATATATATATATATATATATATATATATATATATATATATATATATATATATATATATATATATATATATATATATATATATATATATATATATATATATATATATATATATATATATATATATATATATATATATATATATATATATATATATATATATATATATATATATATATATATATTTGATTGTGCGTGTGACACTATCGATATTGTTGGTTCATATGAGTTCTGTTGTTGGGATTCAGAACGATGGTCGCCGGTAGAAATGATGAAGTGATTGTTGAGGCGTTGACGAGGTTGGCTGGAGCGATTGAGCAGAATCCTCAAGCCAATGTGAATGTTGGAAACAATGTCGAAGACGAGTTTCGTGCTTTGGGAAGGTTCCAAAGGAACAATCCGCCAATATTTAAGGGAACCCATCAGCCTGACAAAGCACAAGTATGGCTGAAAGCGATTGAGAAGATCTTTCGAGTCATGAACTGTTCGGATGCGCAGAGGGTGCAGTTTGGCACTCATATGCTTGAAGAGGAAGCTGAGGACTGGTGGGGTAACACTCGCCAAAGATTTGAAGAGGATGAGATTGTGGTCACTTGGGATGTTTTTAGAGAGGCATTTCTGGAGAAGTATTTTCCAGAAGATGTGCGTGGTAAGAAGGAAATTGAATTCCTTGAGCTGAAGCAGCGTAACTCAACTGTGGCCGAGTATGCCGCAAGGTTTGAGGAATTGATTAAGTTTTGTTCTTATTATAACACTGCTAATGCTGAGAGATCCAAGTGTCTCAAGTTTGTGAATGGTTTGAGGCCTGAAATCAAGCAAGTCGTTGGTTATCAGGAAATTAGGCGATTTTTTGAGTTGGTGAACAAGAGTAGAATTTATGATGAAGATAGTAGGGATCAGTCTAGTCACTACAAGAGTTTAAATGATAAGATAGATTTGAGATTTGGGTATCATCAGATTCGTGTGAAGGCTGAGGATATTCAGAAGACTGCTTTTAGAACGAGGTATGGACATTATGAGTATTCTGTGAATGCACCAGGTGTATTTATGGAGTACATGAACAGGATTTTCCATCCTTATTTGGACAAGTTTGTGGTGGTGTTCATTGATGATATTTTGATTTATTCGAAGAGTGAAGAAGAACATGTTGAACATCTGAGGATTGTGTTATCTGTATTGAAAGAGAAGCAGTTATATGCTAAACTTTCTAAGTGTGAATTTTGGTTGAAGGAAGTGAGTTTCCTTGGTCATGTAATTTCAAGTAGAGGTATTGCAGTTGATCTGTCGAAGGTTGAAGCGGTATTGCAATGGGAGACTCCGAAATCAGTTTTTGAGATTAGAAGTTTTCTTGGTTTGGCGGGATATTATCGGAAATTCATTTAAGGATTTGCCAAGTTATCATTTCCGTTGACGCAGTTGAATAGGAAAAGTCAAGCTTTTGTTTGGAATGCAAAGTGTGAAGGAAGTTTTCAAGAGCTTAAGAGAAGATTGACGACAGCTCCTGTTTTGATTTTGCCAAATCCGACAGAACCGTTTGTTATGTATTGTGATGCTTCCTTGATGGGTTTGGGAGGGGTGTTGATGCAAGATAAACAAGTGGTAGCTTATGCTTCGAGGCAACTCAAAGTGCATGAGAAGAATTATCCGACGCATGACCTAGAGTTAGCTGCCATTGTATTTGTGCTGAAGCTTTGGAGGCATTATTTGTTTGGTTCGAGATTTGAGGTATTTAGTGATCATAAGAGTTTGAAGTATCTCTTCGATCAGAAAGAATTGAATGCAAGGCAGAGGAGATGGTTGGAACTTCTGAAGGATTATGATTTTGGTTTGAATTACCATTCGGGTAAAGCGAATGTGGTAGCTGATGCATTGAGTAGGAAATCGTTGCATATGTCGATGATGATGATGGTAAAAGAGTTGGAATTGATCGAACAATTTCATGATTTGAGTTTGGTGTGTGAGAAGACTTCTTACGGAGTTAAGCTTGGTATGTTAAAGCTTACTAGTGGTATTCTGGACGAGATTCGAGAAGGATAGAAATCTGATTTAAGTTTAGTTGATTGGTTGACTTTGATCAATCAAAGTCAAGGCGGTGATTTTCGGATTGATGAAAATGGTATCATGAGGTGTCGTGGTAGAGTTTGTGTTCCTGATGTTATTGAGCTGAAGAAGAGTATTCTTGAAGAAGGGTATCATAGTGGATTGAGTATTCATCCGGGTGCTACTAAGATGTATCAAGATTTGAGGAAAGTATTTTGGTGGCCTCGTATGAAGAAGGATATTGCCGAGTTTGTGTATTCTTGTTTGACATGTCAGAAGTCAAAGATTGAACATCAGAAATCGTCAGGCTTGATGCAACCGTTGTTTATTCCTGAGTGGAAATGGGATAGCATTTCCATGGATTTTATATCTGGTTTACCGAGGACGTCGAGTAACTTTGAAGCTATTTGGGTTATTGTGGATAGATTGACCAAATCTGCTCACTTTATTCCTATGCGAATGGATTACCCGTTAGAGAGATTGGCAAAGTTGTACATTGAAAGGATTGTCAGTTTGCATGGTATTCCGTCTAGCATTGTGTCAGATAGAGATTTGAGGTTTACTTCGAGATTTTGGGAGAGTTTGCAAAGTGCTTTGGGTACGAAGTTGCGTTTGAGTTCAGCTTATCATCCGCAGACCGATGGTCAGACTGAGAGAACGATTCAATCACTTGAGGATCTCTTGAGAGCTTGTGTATTGGAGAAGGGAGGAGCTTGGGATAGCTACTTACCTTTGATTGAATTTACTTACAACAACAGTTTTCATTCGAGTATTTGTATGGCACCGTTTGAAGCATAGTACGGTAGACGGTGTAGGACGCCATTGTGTTGGTATGAGTCGGGAGAGAGTTCTGTGGTTGGACCCGAGATAGTCCAGCAGACTACCGATAAGATTATGATGATTCAAGAGAAGATGAAGATTTCTCAGAGTCGTCAGAAGAGTTATCATGACAAGAGGAGGAAAACACTTGAATTTCAGGAGGGAGATCATGTGTTTCTTCGGGTTACTCCTATGACTGGTGTTGGTAGGGCTTTGAAGTCACGTAAGTTGATGCCGTGTTTTATTGGTCCTTATCAGATTTTGCAGAGGATAGGAGAGGTAGCCTATCGAGTTGCTTTACCGCCGTCGCTTGCTAATCTCCATGACGTGTTCCATGTATCTCAGTTGAGGAAATACATTGCAGATTCGTCTCATGTAGTCCAAGTAAATGATGTGCAGGTGAGGGATAACCTGACTGTAAAGACATCACCTATGCGGATAGAGGATCGGGAGTTGAAGCAACTTTGAGGCAAAGAGATTGCTTTGGTGAAGGTCGCTTGGGGAGGACCGGCTGGTGGAAATGTGACTTGAGAAATTGAGAGTCAGATGAGGGAGTCCTATCCCGAGTTGTTTGAATCAGGTAACATTTTCGAGGACGAAAATTCTTGAAGTGGGGGAGGGTTGTAACAACCCAATTTTCAATAATTAATTATTTATATTAATTAATTGATTTATTTGGATGATTTTAATTATTGGAATTATTAGTAGATATTTGAGGGGAGAAATATAATGGAAGGAAATAGAATGGAAAGAATATAAGGAAAAGTGGAAAGGAAAGGAAAAGATAGAGACATAAGAGAAAGAGGAAAGAAAGAAAAGAGAAGAGGAGAATAGAGAAGAAAGAAAGGGAAAAAGCTCGGAATCATCAACAACAACTCCTAGCTTTCGATTTAATCAAGGTAAGGGTGTGAAATGTTGTTATTCTATCAATGTTTATGATTATGTATGTGTTTGATGGTTGGGATGGGATTGTTGGGGAGTTTTTACTCATTTTCCGTTTTAGGGCAGAAATGAGTTTAATCGATAGAATCGATGTTTTAACGGTTAAAATCGAGAATATGTTGTGTAGTTTAGTTGAAGGATATTAGACTAAGACTATTGGAGTTGGTTTGGTGAAAATCGGGTGATTTGGGAGCTTCTGATGAATTTTGGACAGTTGGGGTTTTGAACATCGCAGACACTCGCTAGCACCTTCGCTAGGCGAGCAGGTCGCGAGTGTTCGCTGTAGCGAGCTAGTAGCGAACGGTCCCAGACTTGGGCAGAATGGAAATGACTCTATTCGCTGGTAGCGAGTGAGGTCGCGAGGGGTTCGCTGTAGCGAGCTAGCAACGAGTAGGTAGCGAATGAAGTCAGTAGCTTCTGTTTGCATTCGCGAGCTTGTTTGCTAGGCGAACAAGTAGCGAGCATTCGCTAGGTACTCGCTAGGAGAGCAAGCCAGCGAGCATGACAGCATTTCATTTTCTTTGTGATTCCATCCGATGTTGATTGTTTGGTTCAATTGTGTTCGATCCTTATCGAAATAAATAGTTTGTGTACTATGGTGTGATATGTTGTGGGTAGCCGTATGGCGTGAATCCTAGATTGTGGAATCGATTATGAAATATGGTCTTTTGACAAATATATGCATTGTTTTAATTGATTAAAAATGCATGATGATTGTGATTGAGTTTGTTGCCATTGGCACGATGTTATTAATAATGCATGAGAACATATTGTGAATATGTGTGCATTGCTTGTAATTGTATGTGAAGAATGCATGAGAACATATTAGCGAATATGTGTGCATTGCTTGATACATATGGTGATGATGATTTAAAGTATGAATACTTTGATTATGTGAAATATATTGTGCGTGCAATCATGTTATAATTCTTATGTGATGAATTATTGAGAATGCATGAGATTAAGATGCGAGAACGGTCTTAAGTGCATTTGGTTGTTGATTGCATATGCATCATTTAGTCAAGAGGCAATGCTTGCTAGTTTCATGGAGAGTAGTGACTTGTCCCAAGCCTAGAAGAGTGGGTTTGAAAGCTTAGAGGATGGGCTTTTGTTGTTATCGGTCTAGAGGAGGGACCCGGTTTAAATGTAAAAACCAAAAAATGATAACAAGTGTTGGTACCACATGGCATGAGTTGCATTGAGTCACATGACATAGAGATAAATATTGTGTGAAATATATGCATAGGTGTATGTTAGGTGAATTGATGAGAATTATAGATGTGTGTATGATAAATATGCTTGGTGATCATTCCATATTTATTTATGTATACATATGTTGTGATGTATATGATGATGATAATGAATTGTGGTGAGAAATGCGGAATATGTGTATTATATGCTTGTGTGTGTGTGTGTGTGTATATATATATATATATATATATATATATATATATATATATATATATATATATATATATATATATATGCATTGATTATTATGATAATATTTCTCACCCTTCTACTGTTTTATAATCCTCTATGAGGCATTGCAGATTAGCTTTGATGGAAGTCTTTTGTGAAGTATAGCTTCATTCTTTTGGTCGGTTAAGCTCTGATATGTAGCACCGGGTAGTTAGGATTGTATAGCATTCTTTTGAGATACATTTGTATATGTATTTGATGACTAAGGTCTATGAAAACATGAATGATGTGGTGAACCAAACTGAATGAAATGTATTTATATGATTAGCATGTTTAAAGTGATTCAATGTTTAGATTTTCCGCTTTTAATTCTAAATATTGAGATGTGGGTGTAAGGACTAAGTTCCTCTGTTGAAGCTACGCCACTGTTGCATATCTCTATTGAGCAGGTGTGGTATGTTTTATTTCACATATTGTATGACATGCTCCTTTTATACCATGATTTCAGTTATACCCTGATGAAATTTTAATATGTGCTTATATGATTTATTGTTTATTTGGGGGTATAGAAGGGGGTGTTACATTAGTGGTATCAGAGCAGGTCAGCCAGTTGGCCAAGTTGTTAATGTGTTTACTCCCTGTATATGTATATATATATATATATATATATATATATATATATATATATATATATATATATATATATATATATATATATATATATATATATATATATATATATATATATATATATATATATATATATATATATATATATATATATATATATATATATATATATATATATATATATATATATATATATATATATATATATATATATATATATATATATATATATATATATATATATATATATATATATATATATATATATATATATATATATATATATATATATATATATATATATATATATCTGATTGTGCCTGTGACACTATCGATATTGTTGGTTCATATGAGTTCTGTTGTTGGGATTCAGAACGATGGTTGCCGGTAGGAATGATGAAGCGATTGCTGAGGCGTTGACGAGGTTGACTGGAGCGATTGGGCAGAATCCTCAAGCCAATGTGAATGTTGGAAACAACGCCGAAGACGAGTTTCGTGCTTTGGGAAGGTTCTAAAGGAACAATCCGCCAATATTTAAGGGAACCCATGAGCCTGACAAAGCACAGGTATGGCTGAAAGCGATTGAGAAGATCTTTCGAGTCATGAACTGTTCGGATGCGCAGAGGGTGCAGTTTGACACTCTTATGTTTGAAGAGGAAGCTGAGGAATGGTGGGGTAACACTCGCCAAAGGTTTGAAGAGGATGAGATTGTGGTTACTTGGGATGTTTTTAGAGAGGCATTTCTGGAGAAGTATTTTCCAGAAGATGTGCATGGTAAGAAGGAAATTGAATTCCTTGAGCTGAAGCAAGGTAACTCAACTGTGGCCAAGTATGCCGCAAGGTTTGAGGAACTGATTAAGTTTTGTCCTTATTATAACACTGCTAATGCTGAGAGATCCAAGTGTCTCAAGTTTGTGAATGTTTTGAGGCCTGAAATCAAGCAAGCCTTTGGTTATCAGGAAATTAGGCGATTTTCTGAGTTGGTGAACAAGAGTAGAATTTATGATGAAGATAGTAGGGCTCGGTCTAGTCACTACAAGAGTTTAAATGATAAGAAAGGAAAAGGTGAATTTAGAGGGAAGCCGTATGTGACTCCTGCTGATAAGGGGAAACAAAATGCTGGTTACGACAAGAAGCCGAGTGGGGGAGGAGTTTCCACTCTGGTAAGATGTTATAATTGCGGTGAAGCGGGACATCGTGCTCTTGAGTGCAAGAGTGTTGGGATGAAGTGTTTCAAGTGTGGGAAGCCAGGCCACAAAGCTCTGGAGTGCAGAAGCGGTGCGAATGTGACTTGCTACAACTGTGGTGAGCAAGGGCACATTAGTACCAAGTGTGACAAGCCGAAGAAGACTCAAGGGAATGTGAAAGTGTTTGCTCTATCAGGATCGGAGACTTCTAGTGAAGATCGATTGATCCGAGGTACGTGCTTCATTAATTGTATACTTTTGATTGCTATAATTGATACTAGAGCTACATGTTCTTTTATTTCCTTTGATTTTGTAAAGAGATTAAGTCTTGAGTTGTCTATTATGAGTGGAGGCATGGTTATTGATACTCCTGCTATGGGTTCGGTAACTACCCCGTATGTGTGTTTGAATTGTCCGTTGAGTATTTTTGGTAAAGACTTTGAAGTTGATTTAGTGTGTCTTCACTTAGATCAACTTTATGTTATTCTTGGGATGAATTGGTTGGAATTTAATCGTGTTTATATTAATTGTTTTGACAAAACGGTTATTTTTCATGAACCTGATGATGAAAGAGATTTGTTTATGACTGCTAAGCAAGTGAAGGAATCAATGCAAGATGGTGCGAAGGTATTTTCGTTGATGGCAACTTTGAGCATTGGTGAAAGTGGAACAATTGATGCTTTACCAATTGTCCGTAATTTCCCGGAAGTTTTTCCTGAGGAGATAATAGATTTACCGCCAGAACGAGAAGTGGAGTTTACGATCGACTTAATTCCTAGAACTAGTCCGATATCGATGGCTCCATATCGTATGTCCGCATCGGAATTAAAAGAGTTGAAGAGTCAACTTGAAGATCTACTTGAGAAAAGGTTTATTCGTCCGAGTGTGTCACCGTGGGGTGCACCAGTGTTATTGGTTAAGAAGAAAGAAGGTTCTATGAGGCTCTGTGTGGATTACAAACAATTGAACAAGGTGACTATCAAGAATAAGTATCCACTTCCGAGGATTGATGATTTGATGGATCAATTGGTTGGTGCGAGTGTGTTCAGTAAGATAGATTTGAGATCTGGGTATCATCAGATTCGTGTGAAGGCTGAGGATATTCAGAAGATTGCTTTCAAAATGAGGTATAGACATTATGAGTATTCTGTAATGCCATTTGGTGTGACTAATGCACCAGGTGTATTTATGGAGTACATGAACAGGATTTTCCATCCTTATTTGGACAAGTTTGTGGTGGTGTTCATTGATGATATTTTGATTTATTCGAAGAGTGAAGAAGAACATGTTGAACATCTGAGGATTGTGTTATCTGTATTGAAAGAGAAGCAGTTATATGCTAAACTTTCTAAGTGTGAATTTTGGTTGAAGGAAGTGAGTTTTCTTGGTCATGTGATTTCAAGTAGAGGTATTGCAGTTGATCCGTCGAAGGTTGAAGCGGTATCGCAATGGGAGACTCCGAAATCAGTTTTTGAGATTAGAAGTTTCCAAGGATAATGACATACTTTTGAGTAAGTGATTAGCGTGCCCTTGCTATGGGTTAAGAAATTTAGTTCTAGCGTAAGGTTACTCTTGATGAAGTGATATCACTACTACAAAATATAACTTTCATAACACCAATTTTATAACGGCCATAGTGTTAACTATGGTAATATTTTATTTATGGGCGCATTTTTTTTGGTATTTACTATAGTGTGAGGGCAAGTAGTCACACAACATATGTTCTCAAGTTTCGATGATGACAAAGTACAACCTCAGATCAATAGGAGCTGTCAATTTCACCCAAAAGACAATTGCAATACTTAACATATCATATCCTTCCTATATCTCTTTAATTCATCATATTATCATTGGCAAAACCCGTGTTAAATATTCAGTCGTGACAAAACGCACGAAACAGCAAGTGATGATTTTTTGCAGGATTTGAAGCTCTGAGTCGACCACATATCAGCGCACAACCCAGTTAACCTTCCCACGAGTCAGCGCATGGAAGTTGTGCGTCGACCACCAGTCAGCGCACAACTCAGTTTACTTTCCCACGGGTCAGCGCAAGGAAGCTATGAGTCGACCATTAGTCGGTGCATGAAGACTTCACATTTTCCACGAATCAGCGCACGCCGGCTTATGGTCGACGCATACTGTTGAGTTTTTAATATTGCTAATTTCTGCAGGCCACGCGTCGACGCATAGACCTGCTATGGTCGGCCGTTCGCGCGTTGTTGAGTATTTTTTCACTATTTGAAATCCTTTTGTGTTAGTTATTTGGCTTATTACTATAAATAGAAGGTTGTTCATTTTAACACACTAACAATTTCATTTTGAGTAAATTGTGAAAACAAGAAAAGTGAAACAGGTGCCTACATTTCTCTTCATCTTCATCCTCAAACAAAACATAACACTGCAACTACACATAACCATTTTTGGAGTGCTTTGTGTCTCGTTCAAGGTGATATGGTTCGAATCCGTTGAGTGAAAATCTGGTTCGGGTGGAGAATTGTGGCAGGTTTTTCTTGAATAAAACCTTGAAGGTTTTTCCCTCCAAGATTCTACAAATTTGGGGGTTTTTGGTACGGATATTCTCCATCAACATTCAGTGGTGCGAAGGTGATTGAGAAACGGAAGATTTCATCAATCTAGTAGCTGGAGCTGTGAAGTGTTGAAGGGAGTTCCAGGTTCGATTCGTTGGTGTCTAAGATCAGCCGGGCCGAGGGTTTGAAGAACTGAAAGTTATTCAACAAAGGGGATGGAATCGGAGGTCAATTCACAACGATCGAAGGTCTTGATTCAACTCGAATCAAGGATCAAGAAGTGATAGCAACATCAACATCTATAGGGATTGTTTGTATTATTGCTTATCAACTCTTGTATAAACTACTACAACTTTTCAGGTGATATCTATTATAAATCATCTCAATTCTATTTTTAGAATTGAGGGCAGACGTACCCCGAAGCGAGGACGGCGGGGGAACTTCCTCAACAAATCTTTGTCTTCTTTATTTTTCAGTATTTTCATTTTCAGCTTAAAAATTAAGTGATTTTAGTTTAAGAAATTTTATTGATTCGAGCATTGAATTTAGTAAGTAACTGATACTGTTTAAACTTGAGTACAATAAACAATTGTACAAGGATTTTAAAGTTACTTACTTAAGTCAAAATCCACTTGGAGTGTTTTGCACACCAAGTGTTTGATAAATTGCCTGAACCAAAACTTACTTAGTTTACTTGCTATATTTTGGTGGGCTGTGTTAAGCATTGGAACTAGCTGTCGCTACCGCGAAAATAAGGTGCCGGCAAAACAGAAGAGTCGCCACCTTTCGTTATTTATCCCTCAGAACGGGAAAGGAAACGATCGGAAAAACCTGACGAAAAGGTATAAGACAAGGTCATCGCGACCATGTCTGGGTTCGAGAGTCGGTTACACAAGGGGAAGGTATTAGCACCCCTCACGTCCATCGTACTCGATGGGATCCAAACTTGTTGTGTTTATCTGATGGGTTGGTTTTACTATCTACGCTAAAAGTTTGGTCTGAAAAGAAAAGAAAATGACTCGGCAGAACACAGCAGTTCTATGCCTATGTATTCCCGTCTGGAACGAGAAATCAGAGTCAACGTAGTTTGCCTAACTACGGGTTACGGGGGAAGGTTGCTCGCCGAGATGTCGCATCTTGTGCCTACGTACTTTCACACGACGTGAAAGATCAGAGAAAACGTAGTTCGGGCCAACAAGAAACACAGGTTTGTCTTTTTTATCCGAGTAAGGTTAACAGACGGTTTCAACAGTTGGTGTATGCAGCTCGCTCGACAGAGACTTAGGTGTTTACTGTTTGCGGTAGAACCGAGAGTTAACAAAACTCTCCTTATGAAAAGGGTTTCCAAGGATTAAAGGTCCCAGAGGATAAAAAGATGTTTGATCTTTGTTTTCTGTCTTTTACAGAAGAAGTGTTTTTTATGGATGTTTGTAACTAATATCACACTAGAGACTATGACCTGAGAGTGAATGCGTCGCATGTCACCCAAAGGGTGCCATACTAAACATCCAAGCTGTTGAAAAGAAACTCTCCAACAACCCTTTCTCAAGTAGCTTAAGGCTCGTAGCGTACGATATCAATTAACCTTTATTACTGTATTTTGATTTGTTTGAAGATGAGAAGAGAAAGGACGCACTAAAGGGGAACTGATCCAATCCTAAAGTTGTCATGCAAAGTTGATCCTATGATTGAGGTTAGGAGAGAACTACCTAATGTTATCATGCATGGTTAGAACCCTAATGTCAGTCATAACTTCTCTTGAACAAGAGAAGTCAGAGTTCCTAGGGGAACATGGCAAAGGAAAGCAATAACAAAAGAAATAAACTGGAAAGAAATAACTGTAAGTAAAATGCATGCAATGCAACAAAACAAGCAGAAGGATCCAAACTCGACTTCTAGGGCAAACAAGCCAAAGGCAACACACAACACAGGCAAGGGAGACTACACTCAACCTTAAGCCAGCAAGCAAAGCCAAACAATAACAGACAAGCAGAGGGAGACAGACTCAACCTCTAATGCAGACAAGCAAAGGGAGAAACTCAACCTTTAGGATGCTCTTAGGCCTGAATCAACTACATGAGGCCTAGTCTAATGCAACACACCAAGCAGTCACACAAGTACAGTCAAGCAATCAGAAAATACAGTAAACAAAACAGCAGACAAGCAGCTCAACAACAAAACAATCTAACAGCAAAGCAAATCCACAGTCTGTAGTCAACTTCAAGTCTAAGCTATCTTCAAGAGAAGGAAATGAAAGGTACATCTTCAAACTTCAACAAGCTCCAACAAAAGATAAGAGATTTAACATCAAGATTATTGCATGATGATGGGAAGCATGATGGAAACCAAGGGAATCCATCATGACACTCAACCATGCATCTAAGATAGACATCCTCAAAGGTTCTACCTCTTGTGATATGCCACACATCCTTCCAAAGGAAGGATGAGGCTTCCACATAGGGACCTTGAATCATTGGATGAGAATGGAAAGCAATCAAAGCAATCCATGTTTATTTGAAGAAAGAGGAATCAAAACTAAGCTCTTCCTAAACCCTAATTGATTAAGCTACAAGAAAGCTACTAAAAGGAGGTCTAAACACCAAAACCAAACACCACAATCAAGCAAACAGAAGCCTCTATATGTCTAAAACACTATCCAAAAGGAATGGAAAATTTATCTTATGCTATGGGCCACCATTGAGGTCATTCTAAAGGAAAAGTCATGTTAGAAGCGTATTAAAACTAGCCTAAGTTTTAAATCTATTTAAAATACAAAAACTACTCCTAAAATCCTATAAAATTTTCTAAGGGAACCTACATGTGTTAGGTATCTATAGTAGAAAGACCAGGGACTAAACTATGCTTAAAGGCACTAGAGAAATCAAACATCACAAAGTGTCAAATGGGAACCCTAAAATGGAAGGTCATGGGAACCTAATTCAAAACCAGTCTAAAGTTATCTAAAAATTGTGAAATAAATCATAAGGGATCATGCATCTCTATACTAGTAACCAGCCAAAAATCTCACTTAAATTCTATACCAAACAGCCAAACAAAAATCAGCAAGAAAAGAGAAGAAAATACCAAAATTAAAGAAATAAAGAAAATGCAAAAAATCATATTAAACTGAAAATTGCATGAAAGTAAAATCTAAAAGCACCAGAAAATCAAAAGTAAAATCCGGAGCACTCATATTTTTATTATATTTTTCTGATCAAAAATGGAATTATTATGAATTAAAAATGGAGAAAGCAATTAAAATAAAATCAAAATGAATAAAAGAAAAATAAAAGCTGAGAAATAAACAGGATGGTTGGATCAATTGACTAAGTATGCTCATCCAAGGCTCACAAGCGCGCCACCTAAGCTGCCAAGTCAGCTTTAATGAAACGCAGCGTTTAGCTGCTTGGTCAAAGTCCAAGGCTCAGATTGAATCAGGAACGCACGATGTGAGTACAAAGTCTTCTCTCCAGACTCCATCCAATGGTCCTCTTTCATCTTCTTCATTTAAACTCTGATGGAGGGAAAACTCAGGCGTGGTGGTCCGGTGGCCGCGCCACCATCTTCTCCGGTGAGGTTCCAATTACAGGTCATCCAAACACAACAAAACCTATACAGTTCTCTTCCATTTTTCATGCTGATTCCAAATCTCATCTCTATTTTTATTAACTCCTCATGAATTTTAAAACACGAAACCAAACAGAAAATGCATCATGTTATGGATCATCACCAATTCTCCATTTCTTGCCACGGATCTACTCCTCACTCTTTAAGGATCATTCTAAACTCTCTAAAGCAAGCTAACACCTCCAGATCAGAGAGATTCACATCCAAACAGAAAGTTGATCATGACTTAGATTGTCCCTAAACTCCACAATTATGATCAAAAATCCATCTAAGTTCCTTCCTAAAGCTTAACCACATATCAAATCATGCTAAACCATCCTAAAATCAGTGCAATCGTGAAAAATGCATACCTGGTTTGTAGCTTGAAATTGAGGCACTTGCATTGTGATACTCACTCCAATCTTGTGTAGATTTCTTCAATGATCGATGATAAAGCTATTAGGAACCTCAATTTGCTCTGAAATGCACCCAATCTGAAAACACGATTTTCACTTGAAGCTTGAAAATTCCCTCTGTAATCTCTGGCTCTAGCTCAAAATAACCACCAACCTTGATCCTAACCTCTTTCTGAACTTATATAGAGGTGAATGGAAGGTTCTAGAGGCCCATGGAAAGCCCAAACAGAGATATCCAAGTTTCAACTTTTTCTTGAAAATTCAATCATGGTGTACACGAATCTGAGTCAATTCCTTCTCCAAGAAGCTTCATCACGTAATGTTTGTGGACTGTTGAGAGTGTATGGACAGGATTGAAAGCTTAATTCCATCCAAGGGCCAAGGTTGAATGTGTTACTTACTCATGAATTAACAAGCTGAAACACCATGAAATAAACCTCAAATTGAAATTCCATTAATGCCAAAGTGTTCCAAATGATTTTTCGGATCAAAATGAGTACTCATTTGGTCTTGTTTGAGCTCTTGTGAATTGTTTTGAAAATTTTCACCTAAATGCCTTTTAATTTCTCTTTTGTCAAATTTCTTCAAACCAAGTCTTGCCCTAAGCCAAACCAAAGCCTCATGGATACATGGTTGAAGTTAAAATTCGATTTTGAGCAAGTTTTGTGTTGGACAAAACTTCATTTGAAGTGTTCAAGATAGTGAAAATGACCTATAATGCCAAATGACCTATAATCTTACTTTCCCAAAATACCCCTGACTTGTAAACCTCATAACTTGAGCCCTACAAATCAGATTGAAGACTTCTAGTATAATTTGGAAATATAAGATCAATACCTACAACTTTCATGTTGGCTAAAATTTGAGGAGAAACATCCTTCTAGGTCAAAAGTTCCTTGGAAGTTGGTTGACTTTTGCAGACAAATTTCACATTCATCTGATGACCTGTAACTTATCTGGATCATAACTTGAATTCTACGAATCCAATCAAGGACTTCTAGTACTCAAATTAAAGCTAAGAACGTAATCTACAAGTTTCATGTTGGCAAAAAGTTGAGATGAAACTTGTATCTTGAGATAAGTGGTCTTGAAGTTAGGCACTAAATTGGGGATTTTACCCTAAGAACCCTAATTTAGCAACTCCTCACACTTTGAATTCTTCTTGGATTGATCTTGGAATATCACCTCATGTATCTCAACACAACTTTCCATGATCACAAAGACTTAGAATTAGGCTTTGATCCTTTTCAATTGCACAGTTGATTTAGGTTACTCAGATGAAAACCCTAATTGCAACACCCTCAACTGTGGCTCTTCACACTTAGCATAATGATTTGACTGAGCTCCCCCATGACCCTCAAGGCACTCCATGAGCTCTGTCCACATATTCTCTCCATGATCAAGTCTTCACAACCCACTGATGGTCTTCTATTGGTTTTTAGGTTAGGAGGTGAATCCTATACAAGCAACCAAACTTCTCAAGAGCATAAAACACTTCCTGATGACTTTGGTGACCTCTCAAGCTTGAATAAGACCTCTAGATAGGCTCCTCTTGATATAAACCATACTTGATCCCCTGCATAAATGAATAATGCTATGCTATGCAAATGCTAGACCAATGCAATGCTAATGCAATGAAACATAAACCAAGTGAGAAAAAGGTTAGGCAAATTTTGGGGTGCAACAACTGCCCCTGTTCAAGCGACTTGGACCTGACTGGATGAAAAGCGAACGACTTTCAGCTAATCAAGTTAAAAGACGGTTGAATACCAAAGAACCCATAAATTTGCCAACCAGAGAAATAAACTGCACAAACTGCTTGGGGAACAAAAAAATCCAAAGAATTGAATCCGGTTGTCACGGCAACAAACTGATCAATCATCCGATACAGAAACTGATTTCAATATCAATCACCTGTGTGACGCCACAGGCGTTGAATCAACAATCAATTTTCAAATACACGCTACAATAAGCGGGCACCGAGCTACAAAACCATATTAAAATGTCATCCTTGACCTTCCATTTCTAAAGAAACGAGCATGCACTACGTAAAACGCGTCATCCATGTACTATCCTGGATCTTCCATTTCCGAAGAAACGAGCATCGCACTAAATAAAAGCGCGGTATGTCAATATACTATCCTTGACCTTCCATTTTGGAAGAAACGAGCATGCACTACGTAAAACGCGGCATCCATGTACTATCCTGGATCTTCCATTTCCGAAGAAACGAGCATCGCACTAAATAAAAGCGCGGTATGTCAATATACTATCCTTGACCTTCCATTTCCGAAGAAACGAGCATCGCACTAAATAAAAGCGCGGTATGTCAATATACTATCCTTGACCTTCCATTTCCGAAGAAACGAGCATCACACTAAATAAAAGCGCGGTATGCCAATATACTATCCTTGACCTTCCTTTTCCGAAGAAACGAGCATGCACTACGTAAAGCGCGTCATCCATGTACTATCCTGGATCTTCCATTTCTGAAGAAACGAGCATCGCACTAAATAAAAGTGCGTAATTTCAATATACTATCCTTGACCTTCCATTTCCGAAGAAACGAGCAAGCACTACGTAAAGCGCGGTATGTCAATATACTGTCCTTGACCTTCCATTTCCGAAGAAACGAGCATGCACTACGTAAAAGCGCGGTATCCATGTACTATCCTGGATCTTCCATTTCCGAAGAAACGAGCATCTCACTAAATAAAAGCGCGGTATGTCAATATACTATCCTTGACCTTCCATTTCCAAAGAAACGAGCATGCACTACGTAAAGTGCGTCATCCATGTACTATCCTGAATCTTCCATTTCCGAAGAAACGAGCATCGCACTAAATACAAGCGCGCTATGCCAATATACTATCCTTGACCTTCCATTTCCGAAGAAACGAGCATCGCACTAAATAAAAGCGCGGAATCGGGCATCCGAAGACTTGAACAAACAACTCTGCAGGGAAATTCTGACGTCAACTGCCAGACATCCATCTTGAACAAGAATGGGCAACAACTCCAAAGTCTAATTATGAAGTCTTTTAATGCTGACATAACAGCCATTCGAGGAAAACTCTACTAGGGAAATTCTGACGTCAACTGCCAGACATTTACCTTGACAACAGGTAATGACTCCAAAGGTCTAATCCATGAAATCTTTCCTTTTAAAACGCTGACGTAACAGCAACCTGAGGAAAAATCCGCTGGGGATGAAGAGAAACTTAACCAAGCAACTCTGATGAGGGATACATGATGGGATGAACGTTATCATCACATGTCTCCTGCCAAAAATTTGAATACTCGAAAACCATCCTGAACAAGAATTTCAATTACCTGCGGGGAAAAACACCTGAAAACAAAGAGGTAACCGACCTGGCTTATGTTTCAAAATGCATATGTTTGAAAATGGCGTAATGCTCCATATGGCATGGAAATGCTACGCGTTTGGGTAGATGTTATGCACGATGCAAATGCAAAGAGGCGTTCCTGCAAAAATAAATGCTGGAGGAACGAAGCCAAACTTCCGCTGGGGGAAGAAACAATCCTGCTGGGGATATCTCGACAAATCCGGAGTTACGAACTCTGCAGAGGATGATCAACCTATTGGAGGCAAGACAACCTACTGAGGAACGGAAAGAACAATCCTACGTGGGGATGACTTTCAAACCATTGACAACCTGGTTATACCCTATGAGGACTTTACTAGGGATTACGTGTACACACGACCAACTGCTGGGAATGCACATCACTGCCTGACCGCTTACTAACTCGCATCCAAACTCTTCTGGGGATAAAATGCAAACTCCGTCTGCTGGGGAGAAATAAGATCTCCTAGAGCCTGCTCCTACGTTAAGGGACTCCGGCTGGGGAAACACGATCCTTTGGCTATTTGCTTCGAAGGTAACGACCCTGAAAAATATGAACGAAACAAGACATCCTATACAAAAGGAACTATCTTGGTCAATATCTGTGACAATGGTTCAGTTAATTCAAAGTTTTAACAATTATTGGCCGAGGCCTGCAAGTTTATGCACGTGCAAGTTTATCAAAAACATCAGCGTTTTCCACAAACAAAACAGTAAAAGTTAAAACAAACATCAAGTACTGAATAGTATGCGTTTATTGATAGCGGACCTGTAAATAGGCAAAGTTTTTTTACAATGGATGCAACTCCTGAAAAGAGGAAGCTACAGAACCAAATACAAATATGTATAGAGGTACAAAGAAATTTGTATACATGTCGGCAACGTGGTGCAGACAAACACCATGAGCTGATCCTCCTATGACTCGCATGACTCTGACGCTTTCCCGATACTCCGTCCTCGAAAGAAATTGACTTGGATAATCGACCCTCAGGTGCTCCCAAACCACTGAGCAATGCAATATCAAACTCGGACCACAGTCATTTGCTTTCAATCCCTAACCTTTGCCTGAATCGCCCTTTCGAGTTTTCAATTCCCCGGGATACCCTTTTTTGCCGAAGCCGCCTTTTCAGGTTTTCGACTTCGCGGGTGTGCATCTTTTCAGTTTTTATCCCTAATTTTATCCCGAACCTTTTCTCTTTTTTCTTGGTTCGCCGGGATGCCCCATTTTTACCTGGACTTTCTTTTTTCTGTCCAGCGGGTCTCTTTAAGCAAAGTATTTTTTAACTGCGTCCGAGTTCACAGGGGATGTAAAATCCTCGCCATCCATGGCGGACAACAGTATGGCTCCTCCGGAGAAGACCTTTCGAATGATATATAGACCTTCATAGTTGGGAGTCCATTTGCCCCTGTGATCTGATTGTGGTGGGAGAATCTTCTTCAGCACAAGATCGCCCGTCTGAAAGCTTCGAGGGCGCACCTTCTTGTCAAAAGCTTTCTTCATCCGGCTCTAATATAACCGACCATATGCGATAGATGCAAGTCTCTTCTCATCCATCAAGCTGAGCTGATTCAGTATATTCCTTATCCACTCTGCCTCATCAAGTTTGACATCTAGCAAAACTCTCAAAGAAGGAATCTCAACTTCTAATGGTAGGACAACTTCCATACCATACACCAGTGAGAAAGGTGTTGCCCTGGTCGATATGTGTACCGTCGTACGATAACCATGCAATGCGAAGGGCAACATCTCGTGCCAGTCTTTGTATGTCACAACCATCTTCTGAAAGATCTTCTTGATGTTCTTATTGGCCGCTTCGACAACGCCATTCATCTTGGGCCGATAGGGAGATGAGTTGTGATGCTCAATCTTGAAATTCTGGCACAATCCCTCATCATCTTGTTATTCAAGTTCGAACCATTGTCAGTAATGATTTTTTCGGGGATCCCGTAACGACAGATGATGTCGTTTTTGATAAACCGGGCTACTACTTGCTTGGTAACATTAGCGTAAGACGCTGCTTCAACCCATTTGGTGAAGTAATCGATAGCTACCAAGATGAGCCGGTGTCCGTTGGATGCGGTGGGCTCAATTTTGCCAATCATATCAATGCCACACATGGAAAAAAGCCACGGGGACGCCATAACATTCAAAGGGCTCGGCAGCACATGAATCTTGTCTGCATAAATCTGGCATTTATGGCATTTCTTCGCAAACTTGAAACAATCTGTTTCCATCGTCAGCCAATAATACCCTGCTCGTAATAACTTTCGAGACATAGCATGTCCGCCGGCGTGCGTGCCGAAGGTACCCTCGTGGACCTCTTCCATAAGAAGATTAGCTTCTTTCTCATCCACACATCGCAATAGCACCAAATCGTGGTTTCTCCTGTATAGAACACCATCGAGATTCAAGTAGAAGTTGCCAGCCAATCTCCTAAGAGTCTTCTTATCGCGGCTGGATGCCCCAGTCGGATACTCCTGGTTCTTTAGGAAATTCTGGATATCAAAATACCACGTCTTGCCATCGGAAGTTTCCTCAATGGCGAATATGAAGGTGGGTCTATCAAGGCGAGAAATAACTATTCTGGGAGCATCATTCCAGAAGTTAACTTTGTACATTGAAGAAAACGTCGCAAGAGCGTCAGCCATCTAGTTTTCTGCCCGTGGCACATGGTGAAACTCTACTCTGTCAAAGAAACGCAACAACCTCCTTGCATAATTCATGTACGGTATCAGATTAGGCTGACGAGTCTCCCACTCTCCCTTGATCTGGTTCACGACTAGCGCGGAGTCTCCATAAACATCAAGATTTTTAATCCTCAAATCAATAGCCTCCTCGAGACCCATGATACACGCCTCATATCCAGCCTCATTGTTGGTAACTGGAAATGTCAATATGGCAGTGAACGGGATGTGAGTCCCATGGGGAGTAGTAATGATTGCCCCAATTCCACTTCCATATGAATTAACAGCACCGTCAAAAATCAATTGCCATTGGGAACTCCGCTCAGGACGTTCACTATGCAACGACTCCTCACAGTCTTTCATCTTTAGGTACATGATATCCTCGTCAGGAAAATCAAACTTCATTGGCTGGTAATCATCGATTGGCTGCTCGGCCAGGTACTCTGACAACACGCTACCTTTGATAGCCTTTTGCGAAACATACTGTATATCGTACTCTGTCAGTACCATCTGCCATCGGGCAATCCTTCCTGAAAGCGCCTGCTTTTCGAAGACGTATTTGATCGGATCCATCTTCAAAATCAGCATGGTTGTATGATTTAGCATGTATTGCCTCAGACGTTGGGCAGCCCAAGCAAGTGCACAACACGTCTTTTCGAGCATTGAGTAGCGGGATTCACAATCTGTGAACTTTTTACTCAAGTAATAGATCGCATGCTCTTTTCGCCCAGTCTCGTCATGTTGACCGAGAACACAACCCATGATGTTCTCAAGAATCGTCAAGTACATGATCAGTGGTCTTCTGGCTACTGGGGGTATCAACACCGAAGGTTCTTGCAAGTATTCATTTATTCTTTCAAACGCCTTTTGACAATTTTCGTTCCAGACAATCGCCTGATCTTTTTTCAACAGTTTAAACATCGGTTCACACGTGGCTGTAAGGTGAGATATGAACCGGGTAATGTAGTTCAACCTCCCCAAAAAACCACGAACCTTTTTCTCTGTTTTTGGCGCTGGTATTTCTTGTATCGCCTTTATTTTTGCAGGATCAACCTTAATTCCTCTTTCACTAACAATGAACCCCAATAGCTTTCCAGATCTCACCCCAAAGGTGCATTTATTAGGATTCAGCCTCAGCCTGAATTTCCTAAGCCTCTCAAACAATTTCAGAAGATTCACCAGATGCTCTTCCTCCGTCTGGGATTTGTAAATCATATCGTCAACATAGACCTCGATCTCTTTATGTATCATGTCATGAAAGAGTGTCGTCATAGCACGCTGATATGTTGCCCCAGCGTTCTTCAAACCAAAGGGCATCACTTTGTAGCAGAACGTTCCCCACAGGGTAATGAACGTTGTTTTCTCCATATCCTCCGGCGCCATTTTAATCTGATTATAGCCCAAAAAGTCATCCATGAAGGAAAACACAGAGAATTGAGCAGTATTGTCGACCAATACGTCAATATCAGGAAGCGGGAAGTCATCCTTAGGGCTCGCCTTGTTCAGATCCCGATAGTCAACGCACATCCGTACCTTACCATCTTTCTTTGGTACAGGTACTATATTGGCGACCCAAGGAGGGTAAGTTGTAACAGCTAGAAAACCAACGTCCCACTATTTATGTACTTCCTCTTTAATCTTTACGGCCATATCTGGTTTCGTTCTTCTGAGCTTTTGCTTGACAGGCGTCCTCATGCAATGGCAAGCGATGGA
Source organism: Lathyrus sativus (assembly GCA_963859935.3). NCBI lineage: Eukaryota > Viridiplantae > Streptophyta > Magnoliopsida > Fabales > Fabaceae > Lathyrus > Lathyrus sativus. Next base: position 475,178,219 of record OZ012738.1, read on the forward strand.
CCACAATATCAGTGTCTAACCCAGGCATATCATCATAAGACCAAGCAAAGATGTCACTATACTCTCGAAGCATCTCGACAAGTCTCTGCTTGATATCGCTTTGCAGCGCAGCCCCTATCCGGACATTCCTGACAACTTCTTCCGAACCCAAATTAACGACCTCAATATCCTCTTGATGAGGCAGAATGATCCTCTCTTCTTGTTTTAAAAGTCGAGTCAGCTCTTCTGGTAAGTAGTCGTCCTCAACAATCTCTTCCTCGGCTTGAAATATCGGGTGCTCAAAGTCGAAGCGAGTCATAGGGAGTTCTTGATCGGTGTCATCTGAAATATGGATCCTGCAAGAGAAAGGGTTAAATGCTTCAAATGATATGCAAACAAAGCATACAACCACGTTGCCATTTTATTGATAAAAATAAAACAGAAAAACAGGGATCACAAAATTTGCATGAGAAAAACGCCTTTATTTGATGATTAAAGCAAAGCATACACATAAACAAGTAGGCCCTAAAACAAAATCACTATGTCTCGGGTAAGACATAGGATTGTACAATAATCGAAAAAATAAGGCATTAATGTTTCGTCGTCACTTGAATAAAGTCCTGAATAGACCAGTTGCATAGGCTTTGTCCTGGCTCGCTGGGCTTGATCCATGAATCCATGTCACAGTCGCTATCTCCATCTTCACTGTCAGACACAACATTAATCGTTTCAAAACTCAGCCAAAAATCTCATTTAAATTCTATACCAAACAGCCAAACAAAAATCATCAAGAAAAGAGAAGAAAATACCAAAATTAAAGAAATAAAGAAAATGAAAAAATCATATTAAACTGAAAATTGCATGAAAGTAAAATCTAAAAGCACTAGAAAATCAGAAATAAAATCAGGAGCACTCACATATTTTTATTATATTTTTCTGATAAAAATGGAATTATTATGAATTAAAAATGGAGAAAGCAATTAAAATAAAATCAAAATGAATAAAAGAAAAATAAAAGCTGAGAAATAAATAGGATGGTTGGATCAATTGACTAAGTATGCTCATCCAAGGCTAACAAGCGCGCCACCTAAGCTGCCAAGTCATCTTTAATGAAATGCAGCGCTTAGCTGCTTGGTCAAAGTCCAAGGCTCAGATTGAATCAGGAACGCACGATGTGAGTACAAAGTCTTCTCTCCAGACTCCATCCAATGGTCCTCTTTCATCTTCTTCATTTAAACTCTGATGGAGGGAAAACTCAGGCGTGGTGGTCCGGTGGCCGCGCCACCGTCTTCTCCGGTGAGGTGCCAATTACAGGTCATTCAAACACAACAAAACCTATACAGTTCTCTTCCATTTTTCATGCTGATTCCAAATCTCATCTCCATTTTTATTAACTCCTCATGAATTTTAAAACACGAAACCAAACAGAAAATGCATCATGTTATGGATCATCACCAATTCTCCATTTCTTGCCACAGATATACTCCTCACTCTTTAAGGATCATTCTAAACTCTCTAAATCAAGCTAACACCTCCAAATCAGAGAGATTCGCATCCAAACAGAAAGTTGATCATGACTTAGATTGTCTCTAAACTCCACAATTATGATCTAGGATCCATCTAAGTTCCTTCCTAAAGCTTAACCACAAATCAAATCATGCTAAACCATCCTAAAATCAGTGCAATCGTGAAAAATGCATACCTGGTTTGTAGCTTGAAATTGAGGCACTCGCATTGTGATTTTCACTCCAATCTTGTGCAGATTTCTTCAATGGTCGATGAATAAGCTATTAGGAACCTCAATTTGCTCTGAAATGCACCCAATCTGAAAACACGATTTTCACTTGAAGCTTGAAAATTCCCTCTGCAATCTCTGGCTCTAGCTCAAAATAACCGCCAACCTTGATCCTAACCTCTTTAAGAACTTATATAGAGGTGAATGGAAGGTTCTAGAGGCCCATGGAAAGCCCAAACAGAGATATCCAAGTTTCAACTTTTTCTTGAAAATTCAATCATGGTGTACACGAATTTGTGTCAATTCCTTCTCCAAGAAGCTTCATCACGTAATGTTTGTGGACTGTTGAGAGTGTATGGACAGGATTGAAAGCTTAATTCCATCCAAGGGCCAAGGTTGAATGTGTTACTTCCTCATGAAGTAACAAGTTTAAACACCATGAAATAAACCTCAAATTGAAATTCCATTAACACAAGAGTGAATACACTAACACAAGAGTTTGAACTTTTCTACATGGAGCAAGGGGAAACCATTGCGGACATGCAGAAAAGGTTTACTCATCGCATCAATAGGTTACATTCACTTGGTAGGCCGGTGGCCAATGACGTTGTTACTAATAAAATTTTAAGATGTTTAAACAGGGAATGGCAGCCCAAGGTGACCGCCATAAAAGAAGCAAATGATCTTACTATTTTGGACCTAACAACGTTATTTGGAAAGCTACAAGAGCACGAACAAGTGCTCCTAAGCCTTGACCAGCATGAAAAGAAATAAAAGAAGGATAAAACAAAGAATGTTGAGAAGAAATCAATTGCTCTCAAGACTTCCTCCTCGAAGTCTCAATCTAAGGAGCACAGTGATTATTCATCAAGTGACGATGAAGAAGACGACAAGGTTGAGGATATAGGGCTGTTCGTAAAATGCTACAATCGGTATGTGAGAAAGAACGACATTCAACACTCAGAAAAGAACCTTGTCAACTTCAGAAAACAATCAAGGAACTCTCGAAATAACGACAACAAAGGAAGTAAAACCAGAGGATCATGCTATAAATGCGGAAAGTCCGGTCACTACAAGCCAGGTTGTCCTTTAAACAAAAAGGACAAATAAAAGGAATCTATTAAATCATACAAGAAGTCATCAAAGCCGAGAAAAGCGTATATAGCTTGGGAAAGCGATAGCGACTCCTCCTCTTCTGATGAAAGCTCAAGTGATGAAGAAGAGTCTGTGAACCTATGCCTTTCCGCACATCAAAAAAAAAAAAGCAGGTACGCCACTCTAAATATGAAAATTCCTCAAATATGTTGCATTTCGAATTACAAGCCGCATTTAATACTTTACACAATGAAGCAACATAAGCCTTTAAGAGACTTGCCTCTAATAAAAGAATTTTTACTTACTTAGAGCACAAAATTAAAGAGTCCGAAAGGAAACTTGAGGAACTTAAGGCTTCCATGGTGGAAAGTAATAAATCGGATTGTGAGGACTATAGAAATGCTTTCGACTTTGGATGTGCTACTTGTTATATTTGGCAAGGTGAAGTTAGAAACCTAAAGGCCAAATTAAACAAGGCTCTTGAGCCTAAAATTACATTTGCTATTGATAGAGCGGATTTTAGAAAAAGTATGGTGAACCCATATCAAAAATATACATATGTAATTAGGGATCAAGAGAGTAAAAGCAATTCTAAAGTTGACTTTGCATGCTTATATTGTTGCAAGAAAGGCCATTCCATTGCTAAGTGCCGATTTAGGAGATTTTTGGTTCCTAAAGGCATCTATCAATGGTTGCCCAAATGCAACCACTTTGTCACTAACATATTAGGACCCAATATGCCATTGGGTACCTCCTCTTGCTAATTATGTTTTCATAGGTACAACGTGTCGAGACCACTGAGAGAAGATGGGTTCTCGACAATGGATGTTCAAGACACATGTCCGGAGACATATCCCTATTCATAGACTTCATGGCTAAGAAGAAAGGGTATGTAACATATGGTGATAACAATCGTGGAGCAATACTTGGTAAAGGTAGTGTAGGTAACCCCTCTTCCACTACGATTTCCGATGTGTTTCTTGTCGAGGGTCTTAAACATAATCTGCTTAGCATTAGCCAATTATGCAACAAAGGATACAATGTATCATTTTCAAAAGAGTGTTGCAAAATTGTGCATGATAATGACAAGAAGAATATGTTTAATGGCCTAAGAGTGAACAACGCCTATATGCTTGACTTAAATGAAGTATCGTTAATAAGTGACAAATGCCTCATAACAATGAGTGACGATTCATGGTTATGGCATAGGCGCTTAGCACATGTTAACTTTGACTTGCTGAATAAATTAGTCTCAAAAGATCTAGTCCTAGGTCTTCCCAAAATAAAATTCACCAAGGATCACCTTTGTGATGCCTGCCAAATGGGAAAGCAAACGAGAATATCTTTTAAATCTAAAAATATTGTTTCTACCACAAGACCTCTCGAGCTTCTCCATATGGATCTATTTGGGCCTTCTAGAATCAAGAGCCTAGGCGGAAACTATTACGGTTTCGTAATAGTGGACGATTATTCTAGATTTTGTTGGACTATCTTTTTGGCTAGCAAGAGCGATACATTCACCGCCTTTGAAAATTTTTCCAAACTTTCCCAAAATAAATTAAGCACAAACATTGTGTCAATTAGAAGCGACCATGGAGGTGAATTTGAAAACCATTTATTTGAAGAATATTGTGGTAACTACGGTATTGATCCTAACTTCTCCGCTCCACGAACTCCTCGAAAAAATGGGGTGGTGGAGCGCAAAAATCGCATTTTAGAAGAATTGGGAAGGACAATGATCAATGAAAGTGGACTACCAAAATATTTTTGGGCCGACGCCATAAGTACGGCTTGTTATGTTTTGAATAGGGTGCTCATCCGCCCCATTCTAAACAAAACACCTTACGAGCTTTTAAAAGGGCGCCAGCCAAACGTGTCTCACCTACATGTTTTTGGTTGCAAATGTTTTGTCTTAAATAATGGAAAGGAAAATTTGGGTAAATTCGACTCTAAGGCTGACGAAGGTATTTTCCTTGGATACTCTCAGTCGAGTAAAGCATATAGGATTTACAATAAAAAATTACTTATTGTCGAAGAATCGGTACATGTAACTTTTGATGAATCTCATCCGAGAAATGTCGAAAAAGGTAGTGTGTTTCATGGTGCAGGTACATCTACTGAAGACATACTCAAAGATGCAGAGTCGAAAATTGATTAGTCCGACAAAGCAAAAATTGAGGAGGAAAAATATGTCCAACATGAAGAAACTGAGGTAGATCATCCATCTACAAGTGATGCTCTCCCTCAAGCTTGGAAGTCTTCTAAAGATCATCCAATAGACAACATTCTCGGAGACATATCAAAGGGTGTTACTACCCGATCTAAGATAAATGATTTTTGTTATCACTTCGCTTTCGTTTCACAAATGGAACCTAAAAACCATAAAGAAGCCTTACTCGATGAAAACTGGTTTTTGTCAATGCAAGATGAACTTAATTAGTTCACGAGAAATGAGGTACGGGACCTTGTCCCTCTTCCGTGAGGACATTGAGTAATTGGCACCCGATGGGTGTTTAGAAATAAGTTGGACGAAAATGGAGTAATAACTCGTAACAAGGCGTGTTTAGTCGCACAAGGGTATAACCAAGAGGAAGGCATCGACTATGAGGAAACTTATGCGCCGGTTGCCCGACTCGAGGCTATACGCCTTTTGCTTGCCTTCGCTTGTGCGAAGGATTTTAAGTTATTTCAAATGGACGTTAAGAGTGTGTTCCTTAACGGATACATAAATGAAGAAGTCTATGTTGTGCAACCTCCTGGTTTTGACTCTCATGAGTATCCTGATCATGTCTACAAACTAAAAAGGGCTCTATATGGTCTCAAACAAGCTCCTAGAGCTTGGTATGAGCGACTAAGTAAATTTTTACTTGATCAAGGTTACTCAAGAGGAAAGGTTGACACTACTCTCTTCATTAAACGTCAAGGAAAGCACTTGATTCTTGTACAAATATATGTTGACGATATTATATTTGGATCTACTAACATGAATCTCGTGAGAGAGTTTTCTGACCTTATGCATGGTGAATTCGAGATGAGTATGATGGGTGAACTCACATACTTTCTCGGATTGCAAATTAAGCAACTTAAAGAAGGAACATTTGTGAGCCAGACAAAATACTGTTTGGAACTTCTCAAGAGATTTGACATGGCAAACTCAAAGGCCATTGACACTCCTATGCCAACATGTGTAAACCTGAGTAAAGATGAAAGCGGTAAGGATGTAGAGGTAAAAAGGTATAGAGGTATGATTGGCTCTCTTCTCTATCTTACTGCTTCTCGTTCCGACATTATGTTTAGCGTGTGTATGTGCGCAAGATACCAATCATGTCCCAAGGAATCTCATCAAAAATCTGTCAAACGTAAACTTTGATATCTATCTGGCACTCCGAAGTATGGACTATGGTATTCCAAAGGTAATGATTTCTCATTGGTAGGTTTCTCCGATTCCGATTTTGCCGGTTGTAAATCGGATAGGAAAAGCACCAGCGGTACTTGTCACTTATTTTCAAACTCCTTGGTCAGTTGGCACAACAAGAAACAAGTTTTTGTTGCTTTGTCAACCGCCAAAGCGGAATACGTAGCCGCCGGTAGTTGTTGCGCTCAAGTCCTATGGCTTAAGCAGCAACTATTGGATTTCAATCTAAAACTAGAACGTGTTCCCATTTTCTGTGACAATACAAGTGCTATTAACCTCACCAAAAATCCTGTGTTACATTCTCGCACCAAACATATCGAAATTCGATACCATTTCCTGAGGGATCATGTAGAGAAAGGTGACGTTGTTTTTGAACACGTTGACACCAAAAATCAACTAGCGGACATTTTCACAAAGCCGCTAGCCACTGAACCTTTCTTTCATATCCGTCGAGAACTTGGCATTCTCGACCTTTTGGATCGGGTATAATAATTTCTTGTTTCGTCTTACTTCATTTAATACTACATTCTTGTACTTCGAACAAGTTAAGTTTTGTTGCAAGCACAAGTATATTGTTATCAAGTGTTTCCGGTATAGAGGTGATGTTGTTCCATATTCTTTCTCTCTCTAAATATTCATGATTTAATTAGTATATCGTTTGACTAACTTGGTATATATATATATATATATATATATATATATATATATATATATATATATATATATATATATATATATATATATATATATATATATATATATATATATATATATATATATATATATATATATATATATATATATATATATATATATATATATATATATATATATATATATATATATATATATATATATATATATATATATATATATATATATATATATATATATATATGACATTTGCTACAAGCATTATGTGTTTTGGATGCAAATTATGTTGTGGCATTGTAAGTAGGCATCAAATGTGGCATTATATATGACGTAAAATGAAAATCTGCATTTTTGCTCACTATGAGTCGACCAAAACAGGGCAGTGGTTGACACATGCTGTACACTTTTATATTTGTCAAAAATCACACAGTATGCGTCGACGCATGCAGGAGTACGGTCGACGGCTCGCATAAAAACTCAGATTTTTTCGTTTGAAAAATGTTCCATCTTCCTACACTCTACTTTAAATGTGCAGTCTACATTAATTGTGCTTTGGAATTGCATTTTTAGTAAGTTGCATCTAGTCATTCCTAGTGTCCCCTTGTCTCCTCCTCTTTCCCAAAAACCCTAAATCTCCTTCTATAAAAAGGGGTAATCCTCCTCTCCTCCAAATCATCTTCAACAATCCCTTCAAAAATCATTGCTTTCTACCTCTACCAAATCTCCAAAATCATCATCCATGGCCTCACTATTCCGCAGAAATACCGGCAAAAGATCAAGGGCTTCAACATCCGCTTCCCTACCCATTACTGTTGTATCTTTGGTTCCACCACCTGTTGTTGACAACTTCAACAAAGACATTGGCAAGAGAGCAGTTGTTCCGCAACATGCATTCTACAAAGCAACAGCGGAACGCATGCATCTCACTCAAATCATGGCTCTGCTGGAATTTCAAGGCTTTGTAAACTTTCTGGAATGCAACACCAAATACAGTGAAAACTTAGTCCGTGTGTTCTACACTTGCCAGCATGACAAGTTTCAAGGTCAGGATTTCCACACCACCATCGGCAATACACAGGTAAACTTGAATTCTGAAGTTTGGAGTAAGTATTTTGATTTAACTGTGGCTGCTGATGAACAACCTCCTCATGAGGTAATCGACTCTCGTATCGTGCCTGGATATGAATTTAAGAGTGCCTTAAATGATATGCTCAAAAGGCCTTATTCGGATAATATTGTAAACAGTGATGCTTTTCCCAGAACTGTTACGACTGGTAAACTCCAAATAGGGGAGTGCATCCTTCAGTGGATTGTGGCTCGCATGCTGCGGCCGAAGAAAGGTGGTATGTCCCGAGTTGAAAAGGCTGAGGTGCATCTTATATACATTCTGAACAATAGGATTAAAATCAACTGGCCTTATTATATCGCAAGCAGAATTTTTGCTTTGAGAGATTCAGGCAGAGGAACTGCTCTTGCTTATGGGTCTTTTATTTCAGTGGTTCTCACCGCGGCTAACGTCGTGTATCCATCATTTCCATGTGTTTCCATATCTTCTGACAAAGAATTCAGCACGAAAACTTTTGCCATGATGGGCTACTTTTGGTGTGATGAACGATGATCCTACAGGTTTGTTCGCAGAGCAAATATTCCTCGGGTTGTTGATGACTCTGATGAAATTTCTGAACGAGAGGACGAAGAACAAGCAGATGAAGACGAAAATGAAGCGGAACAGGTACAAGAACCAACATATGAGACACATGACAATTACCACTAGCCAGACAAAAATGAGTTCACAAATACTGATTGGCTTCATCACACAGCTCCACCTGACGAACAAGAAGAAGGATACACAAATCAAGGATGGGGTGAGTGGCAGTACACAGGCTGGACCACTCCGGGCAAATACTATGATCCGTACCATGGCTATCCTCAAGATCATCCACCTCCTCAATCTTCACCATCTCCTCCGCAGTCAGACAACTCTGAAATTCTCAACACGCTGTAGTCCATGCAGTTGGACCAACAGACCTTTATGAGAAGTCAAGACACGCAGATGGAACAAATCCGAGCTGAGATACGTACACAAAATGAACGGTTAAATTCCTTCTCCACTAGGATGGATGCCCGTTTTGAAGCTCTTGCTGCATCAAATGAGAGGCAGGACATGGAAATCGCTCACAGCCTCCATCACCTAAATTTGTCTGTGGAAGCATTTGTCAACTACTCTGATCCTCACCGTAATCCGGATGTTGTGTACAGGGGGAGGGGCCGGGGCCGGGGATATTAGTTGCATGATTGCATATTTTCATTGTCTATGATGTGTTTATGTTTGTTATGGTTGTTGGAATATTAAGCCCATTTGAATGTTTTCATTTCTTTATCTATTAATTACCTTACTCTTTCATTTTCAATATTATGTGTGAATATTGGTAAATGTTTAGTTATCACCTGCTGAGTGTTTTGTTAAGTGTTATTCTGTCAAGCTTTACCTTCTCCATCTCTTTTTGATGTTGTCAAAGGGGGAGAAAAGCCAAGTAGATCACAACAGCTCTTCAACATAAGCTCCTCCACATAAAGTGCAGGATTATAAAAGAAAGGGGGAGTTTATGCTACTATGTTAATAATATTGCAATGTTGTTCTCACTAGCTTCACGCAGGTTGTCATCATCAAAAAGTGGGAGTATGTGAGGGCAAGTAGTCACACAACATATGTTCTCAAGTTTCGATGATGACAAAGTACAACCTCGGATCAATAGGAGCTGTCAATTTCACCCAAAAGACAATTGCAATACTTAACATATCATATCCTTCCTATATCTCTTTAATTCATCATATTATCATTGGCAAAACACATGATAAATAGTCAGTCGTGACAAAACGCACGAAACAACAAGTGATGATTTTTTGCAGGTTTTGAAGCTCTGAGTCGACCACATATCAACGCACTACCCAGTTAACCTTCCCACGGGTCAGCGCATGGAAGATGTGCGTCGACCACCAGTCAGCGCACAACTCAGTTTACTTTCCCACGGGTCATCGCAAGGAAGCTATGAGTCGACCATCAGTCGGCGCATGAAAACTTCACATTTTCCACGGATCAGCGCACGCCGACCTATGGTCGACGCATACTGTTGAGTTTTTAATATTGCTAATTTCTGCAGGCCACGCGTCGATGCATAGACCGGCTATGGTCGACTGTTCGCGCGTTGTTGAGTATTTTTTTCACTGTTTGAAATCCTGTTGTGTTAGTTATTTGGCTTATTACTATAAATAAAAGGTTTTTCATTTTAACACACTAACAATTTCATTTTGAGTAAATTGTGAAAACAAGAAAAGTGAAACAGGTGCCTACATTTCTCTTCATCTTCATCCTCAAACAACACACAACACTGCAACTACACACAACCATTTTTGGGGTGCTTTGTGTCTCGTTCAAGGTGATAAGGTTCGAATCCGTTGAGTGAAAATCCGGTTCGGGTGGAGAATTGTGGCAGGTTTTTCTTGAATAAAACCTTGAAGGTTTTGCCCTCCAAGATTCTACGAATTTGGGGGTTTTTGGTACGGATATTCTCCATCAACATTCAGCGGTGCGAAGGTGATTGAGAAACGAAAGATTTCATCAATCTAGTAGCTGGGGCTGTGAAATGTTGAAGGGAGTTCCGGGTTCGATTCATTGGTGTCTAAGATCAGCCGGGCTGAGGGTTTGAAGAACTGAAAGTTATTCAACAAAGGGGCTGGACTCGGAGGTCAATTCACAACGATCGAAGGTCTTGATTCAACTCGAATCAAGGAGCAAGAAGTGATAGCAACATCAACATCTATAGGGATTGTTTGTACTATTGCTTATCAACTCTTGCATAAACTAATACAACTTTTCAGGTGATATCTATTATAAATCATCTCAATTCTAATTTTAGAATTGAGGGCAGGCGTATCCCGAAGCGAGGACGGCGGGGGAACTGCCTCAACAAATCTTTGTCTTCTTTATTTTTCAGTATTTTCATTTTCAGCTTAAAAATTAAGTGATTTTAGTTTAAGCAATTTTATTGATTCGAGCATTGAATTTAGTAAGTAACTGATACTGTTTAAACATGAGTATAATAAACAGTTGTACAAGGATTTTAAAGTTACTTACTTAAGTCAAAATCCACTTGGAGTGTTTTGCACACCAAGTGTTCGATAAATTGCCTGAACCAAAACATACTTAGTTTACTTGCTATATTTTGGTGGGCTGTATTGAGCATTGGAACTAGCACTACTAATTAGTGGTGAAATCAATTCATTAGTGTGACTAGTGTATTGAATATACTATTCTTTTATTATCATATCCGTTAGCTTAACGCATATCGGATCTTCCAATAACAGTTCGTTTTAGACGTGTTTTTCCAAGGCCGCTTCCGCACTTAAAAACATTTTTAAAACCAATTTTAAATTGGTAAGCGCCGACTCAAATTTTAATTGGGATCTATTCAACCCCCCTTCTAGACCCGAGCCATCGTCTAACATATAAGACATGTTACAACGGTCAAATGAAGCAACCATAGTGAGAGGTACACGGAGTGAAATGATTCGAATCTCAACACCAATAATTAGCTATTTATCGTGATAAAAATGTTATTGACCTTGTATATCACCACGATTTTTATTACCAACCGTGATGAAAGGTGTTACTTATTTATATATAAGACAAATTATATCTTGCTTCAGTACATAACAACCGTCTCTCTCAAAATAAAACCCTAACAACTCTTTCACCCGTCTCTCTCAAAACTAAACCCTAACAACTCTTTCACCCGTCTCTCTCAAAACTAAACCCTAACAACTCTGTCACTTGTCTCTCTCATATGGAAACCCCAAAAAGAAACTATAACATCAATTCTTAGTCATTGGATATTTACAAGTTCGCTTTCTCTATAGTTTTTTTAAATCTGTTTTAATAGTTTGTTTCATGATGTTTGAACTTTCTTCTTGTTTTGACTTGTAGGTATAAATGTTTGTTTCAATAAAGAGGACGAAGGTAAAGTTAGCGTTGCAAACTTGTGTCAAAGATCCAGAATGATATCCATTCAAAATATACACAAGTTTGCGGGTCTAAATTTAGCTTCATCCTTTTTTTTCATAGTTGACACACCATTATGAAACATGTATGGTATGTTTCTGAAGCATTTTATGACTTGATATGTTTGTGGTATCGTGTTTGTTATTGATGAATGTTTTTGATGAATGATATTGTTAATGTTTGTTTAAAAGATGAGTTTATTATATTATGTAGTTTGAGTGTTTTTCCAATCCCTTACCGAATATATAATTTTCCAAACTGTATTAGAAAATTATGATATGATAGATAAAATTGTATTAGAAAATAAGTACAGATTCGATTCTTGACAAGAATTTTTCACATTGTTAACTACATGTTGTTCTTTGATAGCTAGAACTTGGTTTAATGATTGTAGATCTTCAACCACCCCTCTCTCCACCTCTAATTGTGTTTGCAAAGTAAATAATATTTTGAAAAAATAATTAGAGGTGAAGGCAAGGGAGGTTGAAGAACTAGATCATTAAACAAAGTTCTTACTGTCAAAGAACAAAATACAGATAAGGAGTTGAAGAACTATTGTCTAACATCGAACATGAACGTATTCTTCTAATATAACTTAATTTGTCATATTATAATGTTCTAATGCAGAATGGAATTTATATGTTTAGTGAGCATTGACGAAATAAGCATTCCACATAATTTATAATAAACTCAAATCTGTATATCACAATGGTTGTTTAGCACAACCGTTGTTAAATATGTTGCATTAAAGAATATCACAACGGTTGTTTAAGTAACCATTGTGGTAGGTAGCATGCTACATAGACACAATCACGCTCACACATTCGTGGTGGAAATCATCATACATACAATCACATTTTACCTCACAACGGTTGGACCAACATGGTGGTATACTTTTTCCAACCGTTGTGATATATGTTTTCCATCGTAGTGTATGTTGGTTCGAAGAAAAATTTAGATGTATAACTTACAGTCACACATGGTTTTGTTTTTTAGTAGTAAAGAAGACATAGTGAAGAATGTGTCATTACCAACCCTGAAATTATCCATTGACACTGAAAATTATTGATGGATGGATGAAGAGGTCCTAAGAACCTGATCTTTCTACACGGATAAGGAAATGGTGGAATTTTCATACCAAGAAGTGGGACTATAATCTGACACACATGTAACGCTCCCCAGAAGAGAAAAATGTATTTGTAGTTTGTTTGACATGTGCAGGCTTCCTATGTGAAATTTATAATCATTTAGGAATCGTCACCTCACAATTGCTCCCTATAAGTTGGGCATATCTGAAATATTTTCAAGTACAAGAATAATGATAGGCCACAAGTATACGATTATATCGAGTAGTATAAAGCATTATTGTATCCACGTAGAACAAATGACAAGTACCATTATGTATTGCTTCTATGTGTATCTAAGTCTATGCAAAAACTTGTTTTTCGTGCGAAAAGGGAATTAAATTTAGTTCAATATTAAAATACGAGACCAAAATAATGATTCCTATCCACTAATTTTACTCGTACAAATTGCAACATCTAATCATATCAAGAATTATATATTTTTTATAGAAAATACTCAACTAGTGGTAACGCCCATTTTCGTTGGCGCATCACCAAACCTTAAACACGCAAAGTATCAACTTTTACAGTATAAATATTAAGTTTAAAATTTATTTACAATTAAAAAAAAATCTCGATTAATTTAGAGACGCTCTCACTACACTACTACGGAAAAGTCATACAACAATGGTTGAAAAAGGGATACCACAACACCTGACCAACCGTTGTGAGTTAAGGGGTGATTATATGTCTGGTGCTTTCCACCACGGTCTCAAGACCGAGATAGTAAGGCAAGATGCGCGCTACCTACTACAACGGTTAATTTTATCAACCGTTGTGGTATATACATTTAAGTAAATAACATTTCATCACGGATAAAATAAAATAAATAACTGTTGTTGAAAGTACCCAGAGTTTATTATAAAATATGTAGATTGCTTGTTTTTCAATAAACCTCACAGCAACATACAACCATTCAAATTGATGAAGAAGTATATAATCTGAAAATTATTCATTTCCAAATTTCATGCATCTCGTTATTCATTTCCCGCTCTTTAACATATAGAATGTGGTTCAATGGTCTAAGTCCTTCATGATATCGATTCCTTCTATTCTAGTTTAATTTGAATAATATCAATAAATTGTTGTTATTCAAATTAAATTCTATGAGAATATATAGATGTAATAAAGGAATCAGGTCATTAAACCATATTCTATATGATAAACAACGTGAGATGAACGATGAGACGGGATACAATTCGGAGAACATTGATTGATATAAGTTGGTATTCAAATACAACTTAATTTTCAGATTATAAGTTTCTATGTCAATTTAAATGAAATGTATTTTCAATGAAGGATTAGTGAAACAAACAATCTACATAGCATATAACAAACTTAATTTCATCTACTATGCAACCTGCATAAGAATTTAAAGAACAAAACATTGCTAAGTCACAAGAAACTTCTTTCTTATGACTTAACAATATTTTGTTCTTGTTCTGAAAACATTAATCAACAACAACATACAACAAAATTTATCAACAACACAATAATATACAACAAATTAAAAAAAATTAGGTTCAAGAACGCATGATATAATAAACAAAAGCAACAACAAATTATGAAGTTTTGAGAATATTAATCAACAATAATAACATACAACAACAATATACAACAACATAATATATAATAAAATGTTTCAAGAGCGCACCTTTTTTGAAACTAATCATGGAACTGGAATAAATTATGAAGTTTATCTAATTTATGATGCTATATATGAAGAAGAAGTCCAAGGTGAATGATGTTTACATAACTTTATACTTCTTGTATTTTATCTTCACAGCAACACAAATCATATTTACCATAGCCAAATTATGTGCTTTGTTAAGTTGGTGAAGAAGAATCTGAAAAAAAAATGAGAACACTCACCAAATGAAAAAATGAAAATCCATTTTTAACAAGAAACGTAAACGAAATCGAAACATAAGTTTAATGAACGGACCTCAAACCTCAAGGTAGCGATTGGTGAAGACGTATCTGAAGGTTGAAGTATGTTTAAAGAGTGACATGAATGTTACAGTTTTCTTTTTGAGAGAAACGACTGTTATGTACTGAATGATAGATAATTTCACTTATATACTAAAAAAATATCACTTCTCATCACATTTGGCAAAGAAAAACTCCGATGCAATATTCAAAATTTACAACGGTTGTATAGTAAAACCGTAGTTATATAACTTTCATTTTATTTATCTATTTATGAAATTAATGGTGAGAGAGTTTGGTAATGTTGTTATTGTTATTCTTCAATATTGTTGTTGTTGTTATATTTTTTGCTTGTGAACTATCTTTTTTGTAAAGAGGAAAAAGTATATAAAACAATAATAAAGAAGTTCCATTAAGAGGTCCACAAGGAAAAAGAACATAAAACATAATATTTTCATTACATAATTTTGTCCAGATTGGAACAATATCCTCTAGCACTGCAAGAATCTTCTAAATCTATGATTCGCTCCTCACTACCCTCATCTGAATCATAGTAAAAATATTCTTCGGCACCTTTCTCTTCTTTTTCTTCAACATCTTCTTCTTATTCTGGCCTTCCTCACTCTCAGTGCATCCCTGACAGCAGTCGACCCAGATGGTTGAACCTCCTCAGTTGACTGCTGATAGTATTGTACTGTGGTGATTGTTTTGTTCTTAATAGTGACTTCTGTTAAGATATTTCTCTTAGCCTTCTCAGATGGAGAACTCATGTTGCTATAGAAAGTTAAGAAGAATAGTTTGAAGAAGTAGAAATTCATTATATGAAAGTCTGCATTTATAGAAGAGGTTGAAGATGAAATATTTGATGATTTAATGCTTGCAATGATAATTTATAATGTTTGATATTCTTGAATGACTTGTGATCGTATTGAGAAATGAAGAAAAATTTTAATCATCATTATAGTTATTTTTCTCTTTTGGGAAGAGCAAAGGTTGTACAGATCATATTATAACGGTTGAATTTAAAATTATGGTTAAATAATTTTTTGTTATTTATTTATTTATGAACTTAAGTAACACACACTTTTTGTAATAGGAAAAATGGAAAAAAAATATAGTTGCTAGGATTTCAACCTTGTAACACTTACTTTATCACCACGATTGTTTATCTCAACCGTGATTAAATAACTTTCAAAAAATAAATAAACATCAGGGGCATCTAGTGTGTGATATTACAATGGTGGAAAGCATAACGGTCGTAGTCTCATGTTATCGAATGTGTCTTTTATAGTAGCGCTATCTCAAAAATCAAAATTTTGAATTTTAAGGTCGGATATCATTTGCGCCCTTTCGACATGTAAACGGTATATCGATGCTCATACTTTTGTAGCAAGTATTTTCTTTTCAAAATAGAAATTGAAAAACAACATTTTAATTCTCGTCACGATTAAATATTTATGCAATTCACAAGAGTTATGTCGGTATGGTAGTCCTCATGTTTCAAACTCAAAGTAAACAACATTTTAATTCTCGTTACGATTAAATATTTATGCAATTCACAAGAGTTATATCGACATGGTAAATGGAGAAACAAATATCGACATGGTAGTCCTCATGTTTCAAACTCAAAGTAAACTACTCAGCCATGGTAAATGGAGAAACAAATAACGCATATTCATAATTAAAAATAATAAAGAATTAAAACTGAAAATAATTGTAATTGCTTATTGTTGTGGTGAGAATCGGATATCAAGCTATTAATTAACTTGAATAAAAAATCATGAAGTTTACCACCGAGCTTTGATTTATTCAAAGGAAAGGGTAAAGATTGAAAGAAAACCCTAAGTGCGCTATGTAAGAACAAAGCTAAGAGAATCTAAGGTTCAGGGGTTGATTATACCTAGGGAAGGTGCTAGCATCCTAAGTATCTGTAGTACTCTACAGGAACCTCTAGCTAGTATTTATGTTATACTAAAGTTTGCTTTCTAAGGAGAAGGTGTTAAGGTAAAGACCTAGGGTTTTATCTACAAGTATGCTCGCCAAGACATCACATCTCGTGCCTACATATCCTGACTAGGATGGAATCAGAGCATTCATAGTTCACCTAACTAGGGTTGAGGAACTCTTGACTATGGTCAAGGTTCTAATAGGAATAAGTATTCATAACCATGATACTTACACATAGTTAACAAACTCTCTAAGTCTAAGTTGAAAGACTAACTAGGGTTGACTTTAACAAAAGTCAAAGGAGAAAGTGAGTACTCATAACAATGATACTCACATAGAGCTTACAAATTCTACACCTAATTCTAAGTTGTAAGATCATCTAGCTCTAACAAGGCCAAGAAGGGAAGGTAAGCACTTATATCAATAGTACTTACATAGTGTTAACAAACCCTAACCTAAGGCTAGGTTAGAGAGGGAAGGTGACTCTTACAAGGCCAAGAGGATGGCTCTAACAAGGCAATAAGATAGGAAGGAAATTTGACTAAACTATCCTAAAGGTGACATGACAGTCAATAGTGAAATCCTTTCCTTTGAACTTGGGAATAAGCCAAAATAAAGAGCACAAGATAAAAACTTTAAGCATATAAGATAACAATAATGAATGAATAGCAATATGAACAAGGTATATGCTAAAGCAAATGATCAAATCATGAGGTAAACAAATGTCAAGAATCAAACACATGACATGTTAAGAATGATAGCAAACAAGTAAAACACAAGCATGCTAAGATGTGAAACCTTAATCAATACCATCAATCAAAATGTCAAAGCAATAATCAAAATCAAAAGCTCAAATACAAATAGTCAAGTCTCTAAGCAGAGAAACCAAGTCACATGTCAATAAGTTAGTAGTTGAATCAGTAAAGAAACTAACTAAAATAAAAATCTAAAGTATTCTAAATAAATCCTAAACATAAATCAAAATTGTTCTAGACTGGACGGGCACATGCCCCATAGTTGGGCAAGGCCCAATCCAGTTTAGCTTAAGGCCAAACCTAATAAGGAGATTAGGACAATCTAGCTGTTGGGCACAATCTAGTCGTTGGGCACAATGCCGTTGGACACAATATGACCGTTAGGCACAATATAACCGTTGGGCACAATATAGTCGTTGGGCATATAGCCGTTGGGGACATCCCCCTCACGCGGTTGACAGTTCACGCGATCAACTGTCCCTTCGAAAGTCACAGGGATAGTTGGACTAGGTCAAAGATCACGCGCTAGATCTTCCACCTAGAAGTCCCCCATTGGCCGACCAGATATTTCGATCACATGGGAGACCTTGGCTCCGTGCTAGGGGGAATCTCATAAATACACTCATACCTACACACTTGTACTTGCTTTCTTTCTAGCCCAAAAATTCACTTTGGCATCGGAGTATCTTGCAAGTATACCCCCTCCTCTCCTACAACCACTGTTGCTGCCCTACATTGGAGGCCGCGACGATCCATTCTGATCACCCCAGATCAGTGGCGCCGTCTATGGGAATCTGGCTCCCCCGTATTTTTGAACCAAGATCCCCCAATCTTCCCGAACAAAAGACCAAAGCTATCTCTCTAAACCTTCATCATCATGGCCTCTCACCATAATAATGACATCCGTCAAGATTCTATTGTTGTCATTCTGGGTTACAGTGAAACCCCCATTCCCGGAGCTGCAACCGGAGAAACCAGTCACAGGGACGAAAAACCGACATCTCCATCCTCTGACAACGTGAAGCCTCGTGTCCAAAGTTCCGACCATGTATGTGAGCCTATCATCATCCCACAAGATGTTGACTCCTTCATTACGGCCCTCATTGCTGCTCTCAATAAATCTAACTATCTGCTTTTCCAACAAGATGAAAAATCCACATGCTGGAGAACACCATCGGAGAGCGACCTCCCCTGCGGAAATCCCTCAGTCCATCTCGCCGGTCTCGCTCCCCTCTTTATAAGTGTCACCGAGACGAATCTAGAAGCATCTCCCAAGTAAAAGAACGGTTCAAACCGAAGAAGCATGGACACAAGATCACCAGAAGACGCGATCGTACCTCTCCCCGGAGGTCCAGGAACTCCCTAGCGCCCAAGAGGACCAGGCCTTTAAGAAATCCTCACGAAGAGCACCGAAGCCGACACAGACGTTCTCCTTAATGTAGCAGGAGCCGTGGACGCAATTATTCTCTCAGTAGGTCGCCAAGCACGAGTGATAAAGCGACGCCCGCGGTCCCTTATCTCAGGAAATCATGGACACCCGCATTCCTCGCGGGCTGGATAAACCTCTCCCTCTAGCTCTCTATGATGGTGTCGTCAACCCCGGCGAACACATAGAAAATATTAAGGCCATAATTCACTACCACAATGTCACTGAGGCAATAAAATGCAGGCTATTCCCCATCACCCTCAGGAAGGGGGCTGTGGCTTGGTATAAGAGGCTTCCTCGGGGCTCGATCACCTCTTGGAGGAGCCTGAAGGAGCAGTTTTCCCGGCATTTTGCTACCTCCAGGCATCATCCGAAATCTGAAGCCACGCTTGAGGGTGTCATACAGGGTAGGGACGAGCCTCTCCGTGACTACGTTGACAGTTCACCAAGGAAGTGTTCGAAATCCGCATAATTGACCACATGAAGAAGTACCTTCTAGAAAAGGGACTGAGGCCGAAGAGTGACTTCCGCAAGGCGGTAGGAATCGACCCTCCTTGTTCTCTAGTCAAATTTCTCCGCAGGGCACAATCCTATATTCAATACGAGGAAAAGGAAGCCGCATATAAAGCCAGAGACTCAAGGGACCAAGAGAGTTCCAGAGCGTCGAAGAAGGAGGAAGCAGAAACTTCCAGGTGAGACAGAGATAGGCGACGAGACGATTGTCCCCGTGATCATAAAAGGCATGCGGGTCGCTTCACTGAATATACATTGTTGAACACTCCCTGCGAGCGTATTCTTTCTGAATGTATCAATGCCGAACTCAAACAAGGAGGTGTGCGATTCCCAAGCCGACAGCTTTAAAGAGCAACACCGACCAAAGAAAATATTGTCGCTTCTACCGCAGCCATGACCACATGACAGAAGACTGCGTCCACTTGAAAGACGCCATCAAAATCCTCATCAAAGAGGGCCACCTAAATCAATATACAAAGAGAGGAGAAGCCCCACGAGGAGAGACGTCGAAGTCTAAGAGAGCAGAAACAAGAGCTTCAACTTCTAGCCATCCCCCACTGGTTGCCATGTCTGTCTCGCAGCCAAAAGACTTTTTCATCCCTAGTGATCTCAAGGAGCCTGCATATTTTTCAATGCACAACCCCTAGGAGGCCTTCCCCGACACAATGGTTATCTCTTACGACGGATATAACGAACTCACTGTAGGATCAGTGAAGAGAAAATTCGACCAGCTGATCGACTGTAGCCCAGATCGTCTGTCAACACTCAAAAAATATAGTGGACGATCTCAGCCAATCATTTTCTACCGTGAAAAGCTCCTCGAAGGCTCCCCTAACACTCACATTCCTCTTTTCATCAGATTCAGGTTGACCAACACTGATGTTCGTCGAGTCCTTGTCGATCACGGGAGCTCGGTAGAAATCATGTACACCAGCCTATTCCACACCCTCAAACTCGACCAGAAGAGCCTGTCCCATTGTGTTGGTTTAGACTTGCAAGGATTTAATGGGGCTACTGCTAGGCCCTAGGGATACGTGGAGCTCCAAGTTACTTTTGAGGAGGAAGATGCTGCCAAAACAAATAAGACTCAATTCTTAGTCATCGACTGCCCCTCACTATACCAGTGTATCTTGGGGAGGCTGACACTTGCTGAGCTAATCATTGTTTCATCCACAGTTCATCTGAAGATGAAGTATTATACCGAGAAGGGGAATGTCACCACTTTGCACGGGGACATCGAGACTGCAAGACGATGTTTCGAGGAAGCTACCAAGGGGCAGAGTTCAATCGGTGTAGCACCACAGGTTGTCAAATGGGTAAGAGACGAAGATCTTTCCAGCAAAGAAAGCCAGCCCGAAAAGAAGCCAGTGCTCTAGGTTCATACCATCGACCTCGACAGTCGAATCTCGGAAGAAGGCGAAGAAGACACTCCAGTTTCAATGGGCAGCTCATCCTCTACAACTATCATTCACCTAACACCAGATGGGGACTTCGAAGTGATCACCTTCAGGGACAACCCCAACCGAGGAGTCAGGATTGTGCGAGACTGCCTGATGAGGTAAAAGAGCAGCTAAAGACGTGCTTGAAGAACAACACTGATTTGTTTTCCTGGAGCGCCGCAGACATGCCTGACTTCGATCCAGAAATAGCTAGCCATCAACTCACCATCGACCTATCTGTTCGAGCGGTAGTATATCGTAGGTGCAAGCAATCCGACGAGAAGAATGAAGCGACCAATAAACTTGTAAAAGACCTCTTAAAGGCCAAATTTATTTCAGAAGCCAGGTATACAACCTGGATGTCCAACATTGTTTTAGTCAAAAAACATAATAGAAAGTGGAGAATATGCATTGATTACACCGATCTCAACCGGGCTTGCCCAAAAGACATTTATCCTTTGCCTAGCATTGATAAGTTAGTAGATAACTTTTCCGTTTTCAAACTCTTGTCCTTCATGGACGCCTACTCGGGATATAACCAGATTCCCATGGCGGAGAAGGACAAGAGCTACACCGCCTTCATGACCTCGTCGGGAAACTATTACTACAATGTAATGCCTTTCGGTCTGAAAAACGATTGGGCTACGTACCAGCGAATGATGAACAAAGTCTTCCAATCACAAATCGGAGAGATGCTCGAGGTATATATGGACGATATGATCGTGAAGTCCCAAGAGGAATCCGATCATATGCTCCACTTGCAAAAAGTCTTCGACCAAGCTAGGGAGTGTAAAATACAATTCAACCTAGAAAAATGCACCTTTAGCGTACGGGCATGAAAGTTCCTCGAATTCTACCTCATCTAGAGAGGGATCGAGGCCAACCCTGACAAGTGTCGAGCATTTTCTGAATTCCCCACACCTAAGTCGAAGAAATCCATACAGTCCTTCAACAAGATGCTCACCTCGCTATCTCGCTTCGTGGCCAAATTTTCCCAACACGCCTTGCCTTTCTTCAAGCTCCTCCGGAAAGAGGAAACGTTTGAATGGATAGAGGAATGCGAGCAGGCTTTGCGCCATCTTAAGCAATCCTTGTCCGAACCACCTGGTTTTTCACGAGCATACAACAGGAAAACGCTTTACCTTTATCTCTCTATCACTAATGAAGCCATCAATGCTGCCTCATTCAAGAAATCCTCGATGGGAAGAAGCCAATATACTTCACAAGCAAAGCCTTACAAGGGCCAGAACTCAGATGCCAGTAGATCAAGAAGGTCGCCCTGAACTTCGTCAACGTCGCGAGAAGATTAAGACATTACTTCCTGGCCCACATGATAGTAATTCAGACAGACCAACCCATTAGGCAACTACTCGGCCGACCAGATATGGTCGGCAGGATGCTCAAATGGTCTCTAGAACTGTCATAATTCAATATCCATTATGAAAGCAGGAAAGCCCTTAAGGTACAGGTCCTGGCCGATTTCATGGCGAAAATGACTCCCCCAGTATCCCCTTTCAGTGGGGCACACAGGTGGACAATTTTCGTCGATGGAATGTCCAGTTCCATGGGCAGCGGGGCAAACATCATCCTCGAGAACGAAGAAGGGATCCTGATCGAAGTTTCGTTGGTCTTGTCCTTCTCAACTGAAGCTAGCGGGATTATACCTGAGTGAATCACACACTCAAAGATACAACAGAGTCGCCACCAAACTTTATTTAGTCCCAATGGACAAGGAAAATATCGATAATATCCATGAAGATAAAAGATCAAACAATCACATGATCAATCAACAACAAAAAATGATCGAACTACATCGTAAACGCGCGAAAGTGATCAAAACAGTAAATCAAATGCAAATTACCAACCTACAAGGCAGAGGATTGCCTTGGTGATTGTTGCTATTGATATGTGATGAGAAATAAGCAAAGAAAACCAGAGAATTCCAAGTTTGAGATCAAATCATAGTGAAACCGATAAAAACAAGATAAACGCTTCGAATACTGATTTGCACTAAAGAAGCTTGAGATGATTACCTGGATTGGAGAAGAATCTACTGTAAATCCAGAAATCCAAGTAAGAATATGGTGAAATGAGGTTTAACTCAAGAGAATAAGAATTTTGATGTGAAGATTGTTACACTCTAATGGTGGAAATTGAGCTTATGTGAGGGTTTTTGAGAGAGGATGAAGATGAATGTGAAAATGTTGTATAAAATTTAGAGAGAATGTGAGAGAATTGAGAGTGAAGAATGTAGAAATTGAGAAAATGATTGAACCCCCTTGTGAAATGGTGGTGATTTGCTTATATAGAGTTTTGCTTCGGAGTCACTAGGTTCAGAGTGAGCTTTGGATGCAGCCTTGGAACTAGCCCTGAAGTTTGTTCGCCTCAACTCACTGAGTTAGAGGTTAACTCAGATAGTTAGGTAGTTGACTCGGTAACCATCACAATGCAAACTTGAATCTAAGGGCTCACATTCTTGAGAATGAAGTAACATGGCGGTCTTAATCCAAATTGATGTATTGGAGCAAATGTCTTGAAGTGTCTAGAGATGTCTAGAATGTTCCACATAATGCTAGAACAATGTAGACACCAAAATGATAAAGTGAAAGTGGCTGCCACAAAAAATGCAACAAAAACTGCATTTTTACCCAAGGTAACCGGTTACTCTACTTTGCCTAGAAAAGTGGTAATTGGTTACCACAGGCAAAACTTGCATATTTGCTTGAAAATGGTGTTGTGACCATGATTCTGATTTTTGACCTTTTGCTTTGATGAATATGCATATAAACCTTCATTTTATGCTTGTTTTGGTGATGTGATATCTTTGAGAGGATGTGATTAACCGGGCTTGTAAAACCTGAATATTCCTGCAACAAAAATCACAGAGAAAAAGTGCGAATGCGTATGCCGATTATGTGAATGCACATGCTTATGCAAAAGGCAAGAAGGAGGTCAAATTTCGGGTTACGACAGCTGCCCCTATTTAATCTTCTTGGACCTGAATATTCGAATTGCGTCAGATTTTTGATTATTCGAGGTGGAAGAAGATTAAATAAAAGAGTAGCTCAAAAGATTTGGCCGACAGAGACTGATGGGGGAAGAAGGTAAAGATTTGCTCAAGAGCAAGGTTTGGCTGAGATCCACTGGGGAGATTAATCAGTCAAAGGGAAGTATGATATGATGCATATGATATATGTTTAACATGATGCTTGATATCATGTTATGCAGCGACAAAGGTCGAGATGCGGTTTCTCCGGCGGATAGAGATTGTAGCGAAACGAACTCGACATCCTCAACTAGGTGTCGCGGTGAAAATTGGATATCAAGCTATTGGATTAACTTGAATCTTAATTCGTTCATAACCGGTCTTTGATTTATCTGAAGGAAAGGTTAAAGAAAGGAAAAAAACCTAGTTTTGTATCATAAACACAATGCGGGGAGAGATCTAAGGTTCGGGGGCTGATTAAGTTTAGGGAAGGTATTAACATCCGAAACTTCTGTATACTCTACAGGAACCTCTTGTTTTATGTTGTTTACTGCTAAGGGTTATCTGCTTAAGGATAAAAGAGACCTAATGGTTTAATTCTAAGTATACTCGCCAAGACGTCGCATCTTGTGCCTACATATCCTGACGGGAATGGAATCAGAGTAATTGTAGTTCCCCTCAACGAGGAGGATGAGGAACTTCTTGACTGTGGTCAAGGTTCCAGGGGGATGTAAGTATTCATATGGAAGCGCTTACATGGAGTGCGGAGACTCCTATCTACGTTGAAAGTTGAATTGAAAAGGATGGAGGTATGTCCACGATGGGATGCCTAAAAGGTTTGTACGTAGACTCGAATCCTAAGGTTAGGGTGAGGGTAAAGGCATTGACACGGGGGTCAAACAGGGCAACCTTTCTTTCGGAGGGATAAGCGGTAAAGCGGATGAATAATTGAAAATGCAAATAAGTGATGAAATATGCAAATATTGTACGGTGAGTATGAGTAGCAGTTGAATGGAAATTGAGACATAATGTTAAATAATGATTGTGATGGAGAAAGATTAAGTGTAATGGATATATTGGAATTGAGAAATTGCTTAGAAAATAAGTTAATTATTTTTGAGGTCTTTGAGAAATTATTAAGAAATAGAAATTAATTTTTTTATAAAAAGGTTAATCTTGAATTACTAAAAGAGTTATATATATATATATATATATATATATATATATATATATATATATATATATATATATATATATATATATATATATATATATATATATATATATATATATATATATATATATATATATATATATATATATATATATATATATATATATATATATATTAAAAAGTGGATTAATTATGAATTAGCAAAAGATTAAAGTTCTAAGTTACTTTTAAAAGAAAATAAATTGATTTTTTGGATTTTTAGATAAATAAATATTTTATGGATTTTTTTTAATTATCAACTATTTTCATATTTTTAATAATAAATTGTTAGTAGTTAGTTTTGGTTAGTTTGTTAGTATATATTAATTATAAAAAAAACCAAAAAGAACAAATAAAAGAAGATTGGGCGGATGATCCTGTGTGTGTGCATCTGTGAGAGTCTATGGTGGAACGTAGTGTAGGGTGCGTGTGATCTGGATCAAGGGGGTGATGGATGGTGATGATCATGAGGGTTTATGGTGATGTGGTGCGTGAGCATGCACGTGATTACAATGATATAAAATTACAAACTGAAACCCTAAGCCCTAATTTTAATTCCTCTTCCGCCGTTTCTCACTTCATCCTCTTCCCCACTCTTCTTTTTCTCATTCTCTACAAACTCTTCCGATTTTCTTCTTCTAACTTCTCCTTTAATTTATCCTCTTCTTCCTTTTGACCTTCTTCCCTCCTCCGTGCTCCGCTCGCCATTCTCCTTCTCCTCTTCATCTTCGCAGTTTCTTCATCCGTTTTCCTACATAAACAAAAAATAATAGATTATTATCGTTAGCCAAGAAAATCTCACGATTTGTATGGGCTTTTCGCAGGTTTCGATGGTGAAGTTTTGTTGGGAGGATTCCAGCGACGGTGGTTGGGGTTCGCGACGGTTGTGAAATCGGTGAGGGTGGTTCAACGATGAAATGAGGACGGAAGAGGAATACGAGATAAGTTCTGATTTTCTCCTTTCCTATCTTGCGATTTAGATTATTCTGGGTAGTTTCTATGGATGTTTGTGAAGTTTGGGTTTTCATTGTGTATCCCGTGAAAGGTTTTTTTTTGTTTTCCTTACGTTTGCGAATCTCGTCTCCTTTTATAGTTGTACACTTCTTCTGCTAATCAAAACATGATCTTCTGTTACCAAATTCGTGCAAACATGCCTATTTGGTTTTGGAGAATGGTTTAAGACCTTGTCCATATTATTTTGGAAAGTTTTAAATGTTGTCTGATTGTGTAATTGCTGTGAAAACAAGACCTGTTGCTTTCTGTTTTCAAACTCGTGATAATGATTTGAATATGCTTCCATTTCTTCACATTGATTATGTCGGATTTTGTTAGATTGTGTTAACTGCTCTTGATTTCTTATCAGATTATCAGTAATGAATTCTTAATTCCTCTATTTTTCATTGCAGTACCGCAACTAAGGAGGCTGCCTGTTGGGGATAAGCGAGTGTGGCAGAAGATCCTGGTACAAGTTGGATTTGATATAGCCAAAACAAGTCATAGTCGACACGTCCGCCGCACCATCGTACTTAATGGTTTACAGTTGAAAACCAAACCTATGCTCTTACCACCTTGGCTTGCCTATCAAGAAATGAAAACTGGTAATTATCCATGCTATCCTCATTCTCGTTATACCTTAAGTTGCTAGCCAAGTTGACGAGTCTCACAGTGACTTGAATTGTATGCAGGACAAATGGTATCGACAACAATTAAATCAGCGTTATGGTTCCAAAAATTGGAGATTGAAACTTGGCGATAAAACCATAGCCAGGAAGGGAGTTGATTGGATTGTGCTTGTTTTTTTTACTAACACCCTCTTCTTCGGTTTTGCAGCAGCTGGGTTTACTTGCTTAATACAAGCCTTCTAAAGTGTCTTGTACTAGTGGTGACAGTCATGGGCGGAATCAAACTAGGCCGACAAACGGTATGCTACTGCGATGATACCTCCTTGTTTCTTTAAGGGCTTACCATGTGGTCACAAAGCCTTACTCTTATACTTCAAATTTTGCAGCTTAAATGATACTGTTTAGAAGACGACAGAGGTAACGTTCTAAGACGGCTCCCAAACCGGGATGCATATCCGAGGTCGTCTAGCCAAAATCAGCCTTTTAAAATCTCCACTAAAACAACAAGGGTGGACCGGCGAATGGACAACTTTGGATCTCTTGAAGTTCTTTATGATTTATTGTACGGACTCCTTGATGTTTTAAATGTTCAAGTCATGAAGCTTAGAAGTGTTGAACGCTGAAGCAATGGAAATAAAAAACAATTCTTATATTTTTGAGCACTGCGCATTAGGTCTTGGATTAGATTTTGGTTTGCAAGTATTGGCCTCTTGCATCCATGTTTTTGTATTCACAGGGCATTATTCAATGAAACATTTTGTGATATTAATATTGTAACCCTAAAGAAAGATCACCATGTATTAAGTCAAGTTCTTTGATGTAAACTCTGTTATGCTAATCATTTCTCTTCAAAATTGGTTCAAACATAAGTGCATAATGAAATTGATAATGGAGACTTGGTTGGACTTTCAAAAACGGAATTTGGGCTTATTGTTTTGCAATGTTGATGAGCCCTTGAATATGGTAGCAACCTTATAGTTTGAATGGCTAAGTTTTCTTTAATATGTATACTTCTAAATTTCCAACCTTGAAGCTTGAACAAACTTGGACCTTTTTTAACGTGATGATGAATTGACCCTCCATATTGAGGAATTTTGAATGTAATGTCTTGAATTGAAATAATGATTCTTCTCGAGAACCACGTCTGGATATGGAACTTAGAACTAAAGCGGAGAACTTCGTGTGAGCATAATGGCATAAATCCCTTCTTGAATTAATTCAAATGTACTCTTCTTCTAGTAATTTTGAGTAGAATTAGGATTTCGAACCTTTATGATGGGCTTGTACTTTGTATTTGAATGATGAATTTGAATTTGAATATTAAAACGAACTTGTATGTCTTTCACATCTTGGATTTTTATGACGAACTTGAATCTCAATTTGAAGTTTACTTGTCTAAACTCGAATCTGTCCATATTCAACGTTTCAATTCACACTCTATTAATAGAATAAAAACCAAGCCATAAAAAAAAATTAGAGATTCACATTAAGCATATAATTCCCACTAGTTCTCAAACCAATATCTTTGACATTCAATGGATAGGAGACTCTGGTCCTTCTTGGGTGAAAACTTCTAACAAATTTTGGAGGACGTTAGCCTTGCCTTGACTAAGGATCATAATCATAGGGGTATGTCTATTCTTCATTTCAATACATCTTGCAAAGACTAAAACACACATAAGGCCTTGAATCTTCTGCAGCAAACCTAACTTCACAAAACAAAAAAGACAAACTGGTTAGAATGATTAGCTATGCATGGATGACTGACTTAGATGATATGCGAGAAAATGCACAAGGAGGCAGGATCTTATGATCAAAAATTAGGGTGCTACATTAGGGAATCTGACGATATTGTTGAGGAAAGAGCTTAGAAATCTCAGACTTCCAAACTATTACCAACACTGTTGCTGGAGAGAAAGGAACTTTCTAACCATAGTTGACCCTGGCTGGGGAATGAAGAAATAATGGTTGATCTTCATCTAACCAACTCTTCCTGGGGAGGAATAAAGTCAAGATGATCAAAATGAAGCACCATCACCACTAGGGATTGACAACCTCGATTTGTTAGGGTGCTGCAAGAAATTTTGCTTTTACTGGGGAAAAGTAAACATGCCTCTGCTTGGGGAGAAGAGTGGTTCCAAAGAACCAAACCAATACTTGTTGGGGAAAAGGAACGCAGTTGGCAGTCCTAACCAAACATGATATTGTTCACCGAGAATCAAGTTTAAAAAGGAAAGCTACCAATATTCCTTCGATAATTTCCGGTAAAGCATGCAATGCACAATGTTTTCCTGGTTGATTTTAGCTTCTATGTTTCTCAATGCTTTATAGCATTATGTGATCACAAGTAATTGTTCAATTTGCAAACAAAATACTGAAAAGAGACAAATGAGAAATCAAAGGATGAACATTTTATTGAATGTAAAAATCTTGTGTACATAAGATATGCACAAGGATGTAAAAATCCTTGATGAGGAAATTTACAATAAAATTGAAAAACAAAGTAAATGGCAATGGGAAATTTGACTATGAATTGATTACAACATTGGCTACCATCCCCTACAAGTTCAGGTTCCAACATTGTGCGTCATTTGATGATGATTTGACTGATCATTTCCTGTCTAAGGTTTAGCTTGACGAAGATAGGCTCAGGTGTTCACGGTTAAATGCCTTTATCCCTAATTTTTGCTTGGACATTTCTGTTTTTTTTCATCCACTGGGATACCTATTTTTGCCTAAGTCGCCCTTTCGGGTTTTCAACTTAGCAGGCTTTTATTGTTTTTTATTTGTCCCTAACTTTTGCATGGATTTTTTTTGGGTCCATCGGGATGTCAATTTTTGCCTAGATTTCCCTCTCGAATTTCAATATAGCGGGCTTTTTATTCATCATTTTTTTCCAGGCATAATATTTTTTGACTGTATCGGAGTTCGCGGGATGTGGCAACTCCTTCCCATCCATGATGGTGAGGATCAAGGCTCCGCCTAAGAAGGCTTTCTGGATAATGAAAGGTCCTTCATAATTGGGAGTCCATTTGCCGCGTGGATCCGAATGAATAGGAGAGTACCTCTTGACCACGAGTTCACCTGCTTGGAACACTCGAGGAAGAACTTTCTTATCAAAATCTCGCTTGAGGCATCTCTGATACAATTGACTGTGGCAAAAGACTGTCAGGTGCTTTTCTTCGATGAGATTTAGCTGGTTGTATCTGGATTGAACCAATTCAGCCTCATCAAGATCTACTTCCATGATGACCCTGAGAGAAGGAATTTCGACTTCGATGGGTAGAACAACCTCCATACCATATACAAGTGAATATGGAGTTGCCCTAATGGAAGTACGAACTGAAGTTCTGTAGCCATGTAGTGCAAATGGAAGCATTTCATGTCAGTTCTTGTAAGTCTTGACCATCTTCTGGACAATCCTCTTGATGTTTTTGTTTGCTGCTTCAACGACATCATTCATCTTGGGCCGATATGGTGAAGTGTTGTGGTGCTCGACCTTATTTTCTTGACACAACTCTTGCATCATCTTGTTGTTCAGGTTGCTTGCATTGTCGGTGATAATGTTGCTAGGAATACCATAGTGACAGATTATCTCTTTTTTGATAAATCCAGCAACCACTTGGCGTGCAACATTTGCATAAGAAGCAGCTTCAACCCACTTGGTGAAATAATCGATAGCAACTAGAATAAAGTGATGACCGTTGGAAGCCTTCGGTTCGATCATTCCAATCATATCAATACCCCATATAGAGAAGGGCCAAGGAGAAGTCAGAACATTCAACGGAGTTGGTGGCACATGGATCTTGTTACCGTAGATTTTGCACTTGTGACATCCTTTGGAAAAGTTGTAACAATCTACCTCCATTGTTATCCAATAATACCCAGCTCGAAGGATCTTTTTAGCCATAACAGGACCTTTGGCATGTACACCCTCACAACCTTCATGTATGGACCTTATGATTGTGTCTGCTTCGTGTCTATCCATGTATCTGAGCAATATAGCATCATAATTCCTTTTGTACAGTACACCACCACTCAAAGATTTCTGTGTTTTTCTTATCAGCGCGAGCCTCAGCTCTTTCCATGAAAGGTCTTGCTTGCAATCTAGAGAATCCATCTTTGACATCCAAATGAGTCGGAAAATCAGATGGTTCTAGGTATAAGGTTTCATCCAAGACTCTCCTATTTGGTCTTCTTTCTCTTCTAGAGAATGGTTGAGGAGTGACAAATAATCCCATCAAAGGAGAATATTCTTCCAACGTTGGTAGCAAATGGTAGTCTGAAAATGTGAAACAATGGTAAATGGGGTCGTAGAATTGAACGAGCTCCATTAACATTTCCTTATCTACTTGGAGCTCTAATAGAGGTGACAGATTTCCATACTTGTTGCTAAACGACAAAGGATCTTCCACTAGGCCTCCTAGTATCCTTAGATTGTCCAAATTTTGGCTTATGAATGTGCATTTTGGAGTCGTTTTCTTTCTTGAGTCCATTACAATGTCTACAAAAAAGTTCAGGGCTCCTTTGAATGTCAACAAAAACAATGAGATGCAATGAAATTGGTTTCAAGAAACTTAGAAGATTGATTTGCAAAAGGATTTTTTGGCACAAAATCTTACTTCATTAATATTGGAAAAAGTTACAACTTTTAAGTACAATACAAGAGACTAAAATTCAAAGGAAATAGCCTAGGCCTTAGAGTCTCCATGGATTCTAGCTAGAAAGGTCCTATCTGTGCATCCTCTTTTGTCTCTTCAGCTCTGCATTCTCCAATACTAGCTTGTCAACGATTCCCTTCCAAGCATCAGATGTAGGTGGGGCGTCAGAGTACTCATGGGTACTAGGCACGGGTTGAACACTAGAGAAAAATAAATTCTCTTGTGCCACGTGTTTGTCAATAACCCTCCTTTCAAGCAGCTTAATCAAATTATCCTTCTCTTTCAGTTGTCTTTTCATGTCCATCTATTCGGAATGAATGACATGGTACTTGCCTTCCCAAGAATCTAGCTCAAGCTCCAATGTAGCCAGATTTTCTTGGTATTCCTCCATTTTCTCAACAGGAATGATAGAGGAAGAAGCGGCAACAATCTGTAAAGGTCTCTCTGGGAGATAAGGCATCCTGAGATCACTGGCTCTAGCACAGACCCATTGCGTGAAAGACTCAAGAGCTACACAGTTCTTCTTCCTTAAATCAATCTTAGTCTTCTTATGGATGATCCTCTAAGCATTTGCAACACTATCTCTAAACCTCATACTAGCTTCTATGTTGAGGTAGAAAAAACCCGTCAACAAGACATTGCCAGGCTTTTCCTTCATGTGAAACCCAAACCGACATCTAGCAAGGATAGGGTTGTAATTGATTCCTCCTCATACACTTAGAAGAGGTACGTTGGGAAAAGAACCATAACTATCAATGATCACTCCTTTGTCGTAAGCGGGATCATACCAATGTACATTAGTCTGTGTAAGGGCCATAAGCCTTTGAGACCACCTTAGTCCATTTGGATTTTTCTTGAAAAGATCCGTTCTCGGCAAATGTGCAACAAACCATCTATACAACAGAGGAGCACAACATAGGATAGTCCCATCTTCTTTGAGAGTCCTATAGTGAATAGAACGATACATATCTCCAAGCAGAGTAGGTACGAGATTACCAATGATGAAGATCTGGATAGTGTTAATGTCAATGAATTTTTCTTCTTCGGGGAAGAGGACCAAACCATAGATGAGAAATGCAAGGACTAATTCAAAAGCATCTAAGCTATTTTCTTTGTCAAAGAGAGCGACTTTTCTTATCAGAAATTTAGCAGGCAGACCTCTGAGTCCAAACTTAGAGGTGAGACTGGATTTGACTTCGAAAGCTTCTAGGTGGATGGAATTTGCAATGTCCTTTGGTGAAGGGAACTTCTCCAAACCACTAAATGGATTTTTTTCCAATACTGGTAGACCAATGTGATATGAGTACTCTTTCAGAGTCGGGACGAGTTGATAATTGAGAAAGGTGAAACAGTGATATAGGGGGTCATAGAACTGCTTGAGAGTGTTGATAACTCCTTCTTGCATCTTGATCCTGACAAGTCCCAATAATCTTTCATATCTTTTTCCGAAATCTTCAGGACAAGACATTAAGGCCACCAATTTCCTTAATTCTGTCAAATCTGGTTTCTTGAAGTTGTACTTCCTAGTGTTTCTTTTCCAAAATCCATGACCTAAGGTTTTTTGCAATAAAAAAGACAACTGGGTTTCTCAAAACCAACTGCATGAGTGCTTATGATGGGATGATGAGATGATGCACAAGCAACACATACACATAGATATAATGCATATGCCCGCAAACAAGAGTCTTAGGTTTGGGTTACAAGCATGGAGCCATGGTATACCCTCCCTAATTTGATATGTACTATGGTTTGTTTGTACCTGTACAATAGGTTCTATGAGGTTCTCAGAGTCATGGATAAATCCTTCAGATATTATCAACCTACATGACTACTCATGTGGGCTAAAGATATTCTCAAGATAGACTCGTCTGAGTGTAGTATCGCGTAGCAACCATTCGGGACTACTCCCTTACAGTCCTTGAACTACGTTCTAAAAGCCAACTGGGGTAAGTGGGTAACTAAAAAAGTATCTCAGTGTCACAGACTCCAAGGTCAGAAAAAGTGATAAACGTATGACTACTCATACGCCATCAATAATCCCAAAGGGGCCTCGACTGAGCGCGGTTACATCATATGTCAAACATGTTAGGATTACTCCCAACCGTCAACTATTGATCTTACCACAATCCTATCATAAGTGTACACTCAAGATGTGCTAGGACTTATCTCACCTCTGAAGGTAACAACCCAATGCACATATGAAATACAACAGGTATGATATACAGATATTCACAAATATACATGTATAAAGAAAACAGACATGAACAAAAAACAATTGCAAACAAGGTGGGCTTAACCCTCAAGCTTCCCTAGTGAAGTCGCCATTTCTGTTGTGGTGAAAATAAGATATCAAACTATTAATTAACTTGAATCATAAATCTTTAAATATTCACCACCGAACTTTGATTTATCCAAAGGAAAGGGTAAAGATTGAAGAAAACCCTAAGTGCGCTACGTTACAACGAAGCTAAGAGATCATGGGGTTTGGGGGTTGGTTATACTAAGGGAAGGTATTAGCACCCTAAGTATCTGTAGTACTCTACAGGAGCCTCTCATTTGGTAGTCGTGTTTGTGTCAATTTTTGTTTTGCTAATGGTTGTATGCTAAGGTAAAGACCTATGGGTTTGTACACTAAGTATGCTCGCCAAGATGTCGCATCTCGTGCCTACGTATCCTAACAATGATGGAATTAGAGCAACCATAGTTCTCCTAACTAGGGAGAGAACTCATGACTATAGTCAAGGTTCAAAGGGAATAAGCATCCATAACAATGATACTTATATAGAATTAACAAACTCTCTAAGTCTAATGTTGAAAGACTAACTGAGGATAGAACACTTGACTAGGGTCAAGGCTCCAAGGGGAATAATCATCCATAACAATGATA
Organism: Lathyrus sativus; assembly: GCA_963859935.3. Lineage (NCBI taxonomy): Eukaryota > Viridiplantae > Streptophyta > Magnoliopsida > Fabales > Fabaceae > Lathyrus > Lathyrus sativus. The sequence continues at coordinate 475,212,658 of OZ012738.1, forward strand.
CTTATATAGAGTTAACAAAATCTCTAAGTATAAGTTGGAAGACTAACTAGGGATTGACTTTAACAAAAACCAAAGGGGAATGTGAGTACTCATAACAATGGTACACACATAGAGTTAACAAACTCTAGGCCTAAGTTCTAAGTTGTAGGATCCCTAACAAGGTATGCTAAAGGTCTTGACTTGACAAAGTCAAAGGGAATGGGTTCTCTAAAAGTTCTAATGACTCGAACAAGGTTAAAGGGAGACTAAAAGAGATGATCTATCTATGACATTTAGTCAATAGAGAGACTTTCCTTTGGAATAAGGGACATGGGGCAAACTCCTTGAGGATGACAGCTAACAAGCTACATCACATGGGGAAAATGATAAAACACACATACATTCATTCAAACATGATGAAGATGGTAATATCAATAAGGTAAGTGCAAGTATGTAACAACATCAAGGAAAGAATAACAAGGTTACAGCCAAGTATTCATTAACAGGAGGATCAAACCAAATGGTTACAACCAAAGGTAAACATAGATGTTACAACATCTACAAGGGAATGATAATAAGGTTCTTACCAGACCAAACACCACAAGCATGAGTGAATCATAAGTCAAAACATTACTTACCATGGAAAATGTTCACAATTTAAAATCAACATGCCTAAATCATAACAATATTTAAAGCATGGAACATGTATAAGTCAAGACATTACATTATAACAAAGGATCAAAGAATAAACATGCATAAATCATAACAATATTCAAGCATGGAACATATATAAGTCAAAACATTACTTATCATGGATAAAATCAACAAGGCATGGATAAGTCAAAACATTACTTAAACATGGATGCAATCAAGTAGAGGTAACAACCAAAACAACTTGAACATGTGTGGGACATGTGTGTATAATCATGTGATTTGTGGTGAATTGTGTTAGACAAGTAGGTAACCATCAAGAAATATGCAAAAGTATTCAATCAAGAGTTGGTAGATGATGAGAAACATATCAAAAGGAAATCATGTATACTTGAACATGTTTCAAATTAAAGCAACAAGTACATGAGAACACTCAAGGTAAGGCAACAACCAAGGTTTTAAGATATGCATTCAAACATACATTCATATGTGATAATCAACTTGAAAAATGTAACAACCATCATGTAATAATAAGAGAGGGCAAATCCAAACATAAAGTGAGGTTCATACAAGTAAGGTTGGGTTCATGTAAACAAGATGTGCAAGGAGAATCATTCAAAACAAATCTCATAAAAACCCTAAAATGCATCATACTTTAAGTATGCACAAATGCAAGGAAAGTACATATTTTTGTAAATTTATTGATGCAGATGAAAAATAGACATTCTCATGGTCAAAATTCAAAAATAATAGGATCAAAGTGATTAAAAAACAAGGAAGTTATGATTAAATTAAATTGCAAAGGAAATCATGAAAATAAGTGGTAAAAAAGTAAAGAAATGCATCCCAAAGGACTTGAACCCACACACTCAAGGTCAAAGGCTAAAACATTACCAAGTTAGCCATTACGCGCATTGTGTAATCAAGTGAAACAAGCACAATATATGTCAAAACATCAAAATATCATGAAAAATGAACAAAAGGTTGATCCGCAGGATCAAACCTAGGACTGGCAAGGCAAGAGAGTTTTGAAAGCGCATGGTAAACCACTGCGGTGGTGATACATCCATTGTATCACCCTCATCCATAAATTAATAAGGTAAAAACATGACTTGAGGCCTCCAAATATGCGCCATGGCTAGTTGGGCAAGGTCAAAACTCAGGTTTGCAAGAGTAAACATAACTCTCTCATTTCTTCATGAAATTTTATGATCCAAAGATTAAACTTACTCAGAATTTCATAAGGAACACAATGGTACAATTGGTTTTTTTTCTAAAAGTGCTTCTATCTTAAAACCCGATAGCAACATCAAAATAACATTGACTTTGCAATTTCAATAGTATGGACTTATTCAAACATGATAAGCAGCAATAAATGGTTCAAACACATTATATTCAACATAACAAACATGTCTATGATCAATGTACATCAAAGCTTTGCATGGTTTGTAAAGTTCAAGTTTCAAGGGAACTTACCTCTTGAAGTACAAAGCCAAATTCCAAGATAGCTGCTATAGATTTGTTGTGATGCTTTGGACAACTTCAATACACCTCCAAGAACCTCTTTGGATGTTTGGAATCAGATAGAAGCAGCTGGAATAAAATATCCCCACCTTCTTGCAAGATGTGATAAGTGGTCAATATCGAACTTCAAGTAAATGAAGTTGCAGATAGAAAACCAGGTTTGGAACAGCTTGAGGGTGATTTATGGAAGGTGTTTGAAGGTTTGGAAATGGCCAGAATGAAGATTTGGCTTTGAAAATGTAGAAAAGTCAAGTTTTGGTGGTTTAAACACCTCTAACACATGTTTTGTGACGTGTTAGGGTGATTTTTTTGGTGGTTTTGTGATTGGAAAATGTTTTGAGAAGTTTTGTGCAAAGTGATCACTTTTGGCACAAGTGGTATTTTGCTTTACAAGATGCTAGTTCAAGAGTGTTCCCTGGTTTTTTATCCTTCATTTTAGATCTCTGAACCTTCTCCAAAACTTGTTTGAAGTCATGACTTGCACCTCTATTTATAGGGCAAGGTTGTGGCAGAATTGGTAACTTGTTGTAACTATGTTCTAGTTGGATTCCAACTTGAAGTTTGGTAACTTTCCATGGTTTCAAGGCAAAGGTACCAAGAGATCTTGAGTGGTTGAGATTCTCTTCTAACTTTGAAATGGTTTAAGTTTAGAGAGGACGGTTTTAGAGGCTCAAGAACTGATTTTGTGGAAAGGCCATGCTTTATGCAAATGGAAGTCACACCTTTATGCCAAAACTTCCATAAATGGTATGAAACTTGAATCAAGCTTCAAACCTTTATGTAATGACTTTAAAAAGTAGTGAAATCTTATGATTATAGGTAGATATGCAAGTCTCAAGGTTGGTACTCAAAGGATCTTGCATATTTGGATGGTTTTGCAAGTGGTATTGACATGAAAATTACCTAGAAATCAACTTTTGGACCTCAACTTCTTCTCTTCGAAACTCCTAGCTCACAAATTCTATGGAGGAGCTTTTTTACTTTTTGGAAATCCCTAAACATTCTCTACAACTTTCATGTTTTAAGAATTTCTTGAATTTCAAGGGATCTTGGTGAAAATTGGCCTTGAAGTTGACTAAAAATTGGAGTACCAAAGTTGTCTTGGAAAATTCTAAGTGTTTTTGAAATTATTCCAAACTTTGAAGCTTCATAACTCAAAATCTAAGCATCTTTTGCTCATAGGTCACTAGGACACTTTTGTAGTAAATGAGAAGATCTACACATTGATCTTTGGAACTCACAAAATGGATGTATGGATTGGAAGGTATGGTCTTTCAAAGTTGGTACCAAAATTAGGGTTTTTTCACACTTAGAAAAAATCCAAGTTTTCTTCTTTTGCAAGAAACCTCTTAAATCTTGATTTCTTCATGATCAAACTTATGGATTGAACATATCTTGATGAAATTTTGGCTTCACTTGACTTGCAAAGAGATCAATTAACACTTGATTCTTGTTGAATATAAGCTCCTGGAATGTAGGGGAACTTGACTTGATGATGACCAATCCAAAACTTTTATTGATCAAGCAATAATCCTCTTGATTCCATAGGTGTAAAACCCTAATTCAGATGAATTTAACAACAAAAAACTTGAAACAAGGTTAGGGTTAGGAAATAATGCTTGATGCTTCTAGAATGGTAATGGAATTTAGGGGTCAAAATTTGGGGTATGACATCTGTCATACCAAGCTCTGGGAGCTTGTTTCAGACCGTATAATGATTTCTTCAGTTTAAAAACATAATGTGATTTCTCAGAATTTTCAAAGCCAAGGGGTTGATGAACATACATTTCTTCAGAAATATATCCATTTAAGAATGCACTCTTAACATCCATCTAATAAAGAATGATATTGTAATTAGCAACAAAAGAAACTAATAAGTGAATAGATTCTAACCTGGTAACTGGTGCAAAGGTTTTAGTATAGTCTATCCCCTCTTGCTGACTATAGCCTTGTGGAACCAGTCGAGCTTTGTTACTTATGATCTCAACTTTCTCATTAATCTTGTTTCTGAATATCCATTTTGTTCCAAATGACGTGGACACCTTTTGGTTTCTCAGCAAGATTCCAGACATTGCTTCTGATGAATTGATTCAGTTTTTCTTGCATGGCCAGAATCCACTCATTCTCCATAAGAGCTTCATCAATTGATGTTGGCTCTATAAGTGACACCAAACCCAGAAGAGTTTTTCAGAAGGTTTGAATGATGAACGAGTTCTGACTGGATCATATTTTTCTCCCAGAATCAATTCTTCAGAATGAGAAGTCCTTAGTCTATTCTTCTTCTGATGAGGTGGACTGGTCATTGTTTTCTGATGAAGGTGTATCTTAGTGTATAGTTTCTCCAGCTTTGTATTTTTCTTTAGAATCTTCCTCCTTGGATTCTGATAAACTAATCTTCAAATCTGCAAACTTTTCAACAAGATTTTAATTTTCAGGGTCAAGCTTATCATCGAATCTGACATGAATTGATTCCTTAACAATCCGTGTTTCTGTGTTATAGATTCTGTAGCCTTTTGAGCATTTAGAGTATCCTAACAATAAACAATTTTGAGCTTTGGAATCAAACTTGCCAAGATTCTCTTTAGTGTTCAACATAAAGCAAGTACAATTAAAATGATGAAAATAAGAGATGTTAGGTTTTCTATTCTTCCATATTTCATAAGGAGTCTTACCCAGAATAGGTCTGATAGAAATCTTGTTCTGAATATAACATGTTGTGTTTACTGCCTCTGGCCAGAAGTGCTTAGCCATGTTAGTTTCTTGGATTATGGTACGAGTCATTTCTTGCAATGTCCTATTCTTTCTTTCCACTACTCAATTCTATTGTGGAGTTTTAGGACAAGAGAAATCATGGGAAATCCCATGGGAATCAAAAAGATTCTCAAAGTATATGTTCTCGAATTCTCCACCATGATCGCTTCTGACTCTGATTATTTTGCAATCCTTCTCTATTTGCACTTGTGATCAAAAGGTAGAGAACATATAATGTTACTCATCCTTGTGTTTCAAGAATTTTACCCATGTCCAACGACTATAGTCATCTATGATGACTGATCTATATTTCTTACCATTGATTGAGGCAATTTTCACTGGACCAAAAAGATCAATGTGCAGAAGTTCTAATGGTATAAAGGTAGAAACAACATTTTTTGCTCTAAAATAGTTTTTGGAAAACTTTCCTTTCCGACATGCTTCACAAAGAGAATCTGAAGAATAATTCAGATTTGGTAAGCCTCTGACTAATCCAAGCTTATTTAGCTGAGAAACCTTTCTCATGCTAACATTGCCCAAATGTCTATGCCATACTGTCATACCCCAAATTTTGACCCCTAGATTCCACTATTATTCTAGGTGCATCAAGAATATGTTATCTAACCCTAACCTCTTTCAAGTTAGTCTTTGTCAAGATGCAGATGAATTAGGGTTTGACACTGTTAAAATCAAAAATCTTGTGGACTGATCAGTCAAGGTTTTGGATTGATCTTCTATATATCAAGTCTTCACATCATCAAGAGGTTCATATCTTACCAAGAACAAGTGTTATTTAAGGTTGTTACCAAGAGAATTGAAGCAGTGCTGTGCAAAACCCTGATTAGGGTTTCTAGTTGAAAAAGTCAACTGTAGTTTGACTTTTGGTGTAAATGGGTTTCCAAAGCTTAAAAAATGGTCCATGGTATTTCTATGACTTATTGAAGTCCCATCAAGAAGTATGAAAGGTTCAAAAAACCCCCCAAAACACTAAGGATCGATCCAAAAGATTTCAACTATTCGGTTCGTTAGTTTGGAAAGTCAACTCTTTGACTTTTAGGGTTTTGACCATAAATTGAAGCAATCAAGGTTTCCAATATCATTTTATACCTAACTAGTGAGTTTGGTGGAGGTTTAATCAAGAATTGATGGATAACTTGTAAATCAAGAAATTAGGGTTTATGAAAAACCCTAATTACAAGCTTATTTGGAATAGTCGTAACTCTCAAACCACACATCCAAATTGAGTGATCCGAAGCTGTTTGAAAAGCTCTTGAGAAATCCTACAAAAGTTTCCTAGAGGGTTGATGTCCAAAAATGCATAGATTTTGAGTTATGAGCTCATCAAGTTGTGAAGGATTTCCACACTTAGAAAAGTTTCTTGTTTTTTTTTACTTGTAAGTCAAGTTTTGCAGCCAACTTCGTGAAGATTTTTGACTTAGTTCCCATTGGAATTTGAAATTTCTACAAACATGAACATTATAGATCATATTTATGGCTTTCTAAAAAGTACAAGAGCATTTTCACAGCCTTTGTGGTTAGGGAGAATTGAAGAGAGCAAGTTAGGAATTTTTCATGTCACAAAACCAAGTTCAGCCCTTGCATTTTGATGCATAAACCACTCAAACCTCTTCTAATCACTTTCTTAACTCATTCTCTGATGTTTAGGGACTTAATTTATGAGACTACAATGGACTACCACGAGCAAAAACCAGAGATTGGATTATTTGATTTGTTTATTCAAGCAAGTGGATGCAAGTGGCAAGGAGAGAGAAACGTTTTGCATTTTCTGCTACACCTCAGCTACTACATCAGCTACTCTCTTTCCTTCACTTCATTTCCACTATTTGCAGGCTATTGGTGATGTTGAAACACATAGGAGGGTTTCTCATGCTCAGAAAAGAAATCCCAAGTTGGATTTTCTCATTTTGCCTCCAAAAAGGGCAAACTTGGCAAGTTGGCACAATCTGCCCATACCTCTCATTCTCCAAGCTTTCCTATAAATAGAACACACTCCTAACATCCAAAATACACTAGAATCAACTAGAAACCAAGTTGAATCTCTCTCATTTCTCTGATCACCATCTTCTTGCAAGTGATAGAAGTTGCTTCCTTGTGAAGAAAAATCAGCCTTGCAAAAACTCTGCCACAACTTAATACAGCCACCAAACACTTGAACCAACACCTCAAACACATCACATATGATACATTGAAGTTGTCCAAACCCTCACATTCACCAGAAAATCTCACATTCCAAAAGTCAACTCTTATACCTTGAAAATTTGACTTTTCTGCATCTTCATAGACCAGAACCAAACCAGCCCTTTTACAATCATCCTAACACTTCAAACACTCTCCATATAGGTTGTTTGAACTGTCCATTGCATCATAAAAGTTTTGTAACACCATTTCTTAGAGTTTCACTTTGAAGCTTTTGGTATTTTCTTGCATAAGAAGGCATTATGTCAAGACAGTGATCTTGGAGGAGTTCTCATCATTTGAACACCTTATTTGGAACATATTGGAGCTGTTTGGATCATCATCCATCAACTGGTTTTCTTATTTGGTGCATTGACTTGAAAAAGCTACAAGAGATAAGAGTTCCAACTTGCTACTTTTAAGATCATGCTGAATATTGATGTACATTGATTATGAACATGCTAGATACACTTTATAGGTCATGTTTGAACCATTTCTTGCTCATAAAATTGGTTATTCATGACCATCCCTTTGGTTTGGCTTGTTAGCTTACTTTAAGTGTCATTTTAATATGCAACTTGTTGACTCTGGTTAGGCATAGATGATTGGTGTTTGTAAACATTATTTATAGGTCATATGTGATATGTTTGATCATTTAGTTGATGCTGAATTGGTACATTGCTGTCTGTTGCTTTGCTCTTGCACAAGCTTGCTATTTTTGCCAATACACATGCCATCTGTTGAATTAGCTTGTCTATTGATGTATGATGCTTGTAAGAACTCTCTATGTGTCTCATATGTTGTTTTTGAATCATTACTTGTTGCTTAGAACATGTACATTGGACTGTCACATTGCTCTTGCACATAACATGTCTTCTTCAATGATGCTAACGAGTTTTTCACATGGTGCATGATCTGAGAAAACTACCACCACCATTGGATTCCTTGTGAAAAAGAATACATAATTTTATTTTTTATTTCATCCAATTTGATTAAGTTTTGAGTGAATTATTCCCCTTCTTGCAAAATTTGCCTTGCCTTGGTTTTGCTTGCTTTATTTTTTTGCCTTAGTTGCATAGTTTTGTGCCTAGTTTTCAAATGTGTATAACTTCTTTGATTTTTATCATTTTGATGCCAATATTTTTGAATTATTCTCCTTAATATGTCTAGTTTCAATTTGTGAAGAAAGAATTAAAATATCATTGTTTTTGAAACACTTTGGTCAACTTGAATGACATGGTCCTTTTTAGGGTTTTCTTTGGTTTTTATGAACTTTCTTGACATAATAATTGATTTTTATTGTATGATTGATCTTGTATGAATCATTTTTGAATGTATAACATGTTTATATGTTTGAAAACACTTGGCTCCTTTTCTTTACCATGATTATACTTGCCTCTGTGTATGCATGAATGTGAAAAGTATGCCTTGAAACTTCTTTGTGAACCATGATATGTTTCTTGATGTTGTAACCTCATGAACATGATCCTTCACCCCCATCTTACTTGTTTATGTGTCTTGTTAGAACCATAACATGTTTAGGGTTGTTTCTTGCCTTTAAAGTTACCATGGATCTTGTTTATCTTTCCCTTTGTGAAGTTTGAATCCATGTTTGAACTGTTGTTACTTTTCTTGCCTGTCCACGATTGATTGTCATCAATATGTCTTGAATATGATTAAATGTGTAAAATTTGTCTTTAATTGATTCATATACCATGTTTGATTCAAGTTGTAACTTGTTTTCATGAGTTTTGTTTGAATACCATTGATGAAAATGTTGTTGTTGCACATCTTTCATGCTTGCCCTTGTTGGTTGTTACCTTTATGATCTTTGAACATTGTAATGTTAAATCATAAGACCTTGGTTTTTACCATGATTTTTGTGTTCAATTTGTTAATTGATCCTACTTTTCTATCTTTATCCTTATCAAGTTTGTTTCCCCAGTGATGGAACTTGTCAGTTCTCATCAAGTTGCCTTGTTATCATCTTTGCTTAATGTTGTCACAGGCTTGCCCTTATCTTTCTTGGTTGTTACCAAGACTTTATATCTTCATCATGTTTGAATAAATGCATATGTGTGTTTAGACTTTGTTAAGTTTCCCCAAGTGATTTATCTTGTTAGCTCTCATCCAGTTGCCTTGTTATCCCTTATTCCAAAGGAAAGTCTCTCTATTGACTTCATTGTCATAGATAGCTCATTACCCCTTCCCTTGACTTGGTTAAGTCATTAGGTCCTTTAACTTAGTTAAGTTAGAACCTATATCTATTAGACTTTTCTTTAAGTCTAAAGACCTAATCCTTGTAGGCTTATCCTTCAATTAGAACTTTAAGAAGAACTATCCTGATTCCATCCTAGTAAGGATATGTAGGCATAAGACGCGATATCTTTGCGAGCAAACTTAGAACTATCCTGAGGTCTTTACCTCAACTTTACCTTTACCTTGATCTCATGACCCTAGAAAACAAAAACTTAGATAACTTAACATACATATACACAAAAGGTTCCTGTAGAGTACTACAAATGTTTGGGATGTGAATAACTACCCTAGGCATAACCAACCCCCATCCCCGAAACTCTAGCGTTATAGTTACATCATACGAAAGGTTTTTCTTTCTTTAACCTTTCCTTTGGATAAATATAATCTAGGTGGTGAATTTCAAATGAATTAAGATTCAAGTTAATCAATAGCTTGATATCTAATTCTCACCGCAACAGAAATGACGACTTCACTGGGGAGAGATTGAGAGTTTTACCCACTTTGTATGCTTGTATGCTATATCCCTGTATGTTTTCCTATACATGTATATTTCTAAATATATAATTGTATGTTTTCATTGGATCATTTGGGTGATATCTTGAGTGGTGAGATAAGTCATAACTCGAACTTGAGCGTACACATATGATAGGATGTGGTATGATCAATAGTTGACTATTGAGAGTAGTCCTAACATGTTTGACATATGATGTAACCACGCTCAGTTGAGACCTCCTTGAGATGGTTAATGGTGTATGAGTAGTCATGCATTTCATTAGTTGTTTCAACCTGAGAGTCCGTGAAATTGAGGATCTTTAGTTACCCACTTACCCCACTTGGCCTTTTTAGGACGTAGTGCGGTGACTATGAGGGAGTAGTCCCGAAATAGTTGTTACGCGATACTACACTCAGACGATTTTATCCCGAGAATATTTTTGACCCACGTGAGTAGTCATGTTGGTTGATAATAATAGAAGGATTTATCTATGACTTTGGGAACACTTGATAGAACCCGTTCTGCAGGTAAATGAACACCTTAGTACATGTCCTTTGGGAGGGTATACCCTGGCTTCATGCTCATAATCCCGAACCTAGGACCTTTTCTTGTTAGTATATGCATTTGTGCATTGAGTATACTTGTATATGTGCTATGTGTGCATCATGTTATCATATTGCCATGGCATCTCATCTTGTTGCACTGGTTTTGTGAAACTCAGTTGTCTTCTTTTTGCGAAACCCTAGATATCATAGATTTTGGGAAAAGAAACACTAAGAAATACAACTTTAAGAAATGTGATACAACTAAGTTGAGAGAGCTAGGAATGTTGGTATCCAAAGATTTTGGCAAAACGTACGAGAAACTCATGAGTATTGTGAAGACTAGAATGGAAGAGGGGGTTCTTACCACCTTAGTTCAATTCTACGATCCACTATGCCACAACTTCACCTTCCCAGATCACCAATTGATGCTGACACTGGAAGAATACTCTTACTTCATTGGAATCCCTGTGACAAATAATAAATTGTTCAGCGGTTTGGAGAAGTTACCCTCGCCAAAAGAGATTGCTGATGCACTTCATATAGAAGTATCCAAGATCAAAAACAAATTACGCTTCAAACAATGGAGTTAAAGGTTTTTATTTGGATTACTTATTGGAGAAGGCTACTTACCTTTCCAAGGAGGGTAGTATGAACGCATTTGAAACGATTTTGGCTCTATTGATATATGGGTTGGTGTTGTTCCCTGAGATAGAAGAATTTGTCAATTCAACTGTTATCACCGTGTTCTTGAATGGTAATCTGGTACCTACTTTGCTAGGCGATGTTTATCATTTCATTCATCATAGGACTCTTCATGGAAGAGGAACTATTCTCTATTATGAACCCTTGTTGTACAAATGGTTTTTCAATCATTTACCAAGGACAGACGCTTTCAAGGAAAATCCTAATGGTTGGAGATGCTCTCAAAGGATAATTTCTCTAACTTAAGCAGATATTCACTGGTACGATCCCGCCTATGATCGAGGGGTCTACATTGACAATTGTGGTTCTTTTCCAAATGTACCAATCCTGGGAGTACAAGGGGGAATCAACTACAATCCTGCTTTGGCCAGACGTCAATTTGGATTCCCAATGAATGATAAACCTAGCAACATCCTATTGTTTGGTTTTTTCTACCTTAACGCCAAAGCAGAGGAGAGCTCAAGGAACAATAAGATTGATGCTTGGGAGAACATCCAGAAGAAAACTAAAGCTGACCTTGGGAAAAGGAATTGTGTAGCCTTTGAGTCATTCACTCAGTGGGTTAAATCTAGAGCCCGTGATCTCAAGATGCCCTACCTTCCTGAAAAGAATACGTAGATTGTCATCGCATCATCTTCCGCCATCCCTATTGAAAAGATGGAAGATTACCAAGAGATCCTTGAGAGAACCAAGCTTTAAATGGACACTTGAGAGGGCAAGTACCATACTCTTCATTCTGAGATGACGAAACTGAAGAGAGAGCTAAAAGACAAGGATGAGTTGATTGAGTGGCTTGAAAGTCGCTTGATTGGTGAAGATGTGATGAAAGAGAATTTATTTTCCTCTAGCATCAACCCTACGCAAAGTACTCATGAGTATTCAAATATCCCACCAACTTTTGGCGCTTGGAAAGGAATAGTAGATAAATTGGTGATGGAGAACACTGTACTGAAAAGACTGAAGAAGACGCGCGAATAAGACTCTTGTCATATTTCTTGACCATAGGGCATAGTATTCTCCTATGATATAACCTCAAGTTTCTTGTATTGTATTTTAAAAGTTGTAACTTTTCCGAATATAAATGAAACGAGGGTTTTGCTTCAATTTATCTTCTGAGTTTTGTAAAACTAGTTGCATCTAGCATCTTTGTATTGCATTTTGCATCTTGCTAACCATTCAAGGAATTCAAAATATTTTTTGTAGACATAGTAATGGATCAAAGAAGCAGGTTCACATTCCCAAGCTTGAGGTTGGACTACTTGAGGATCTTATGAGGCCTAGTAAGGAACTCTGTTGCTTTCATCTCCAAGTATGGAGACCTGTTATCTTTACTGGACATGCAAGTAAATGAGGAAATGTTTCTAGGTCTCATAAAGTTTTATGATCCTCTTTACCATTGCTTCACATTTCTGGACTTTCAGTTGCTGCCGACTTTGGAAGAATACTCTGCATATCTGAAGATTCCCATGACTTTTACACCTCACTATGAAAGAGAAAGAAGACCAAACAGAAGAGATGTTGTTGAGGCTCTACACCTGAAACCCGCTGACCTTCCAACCTATTTGGATATTAGAGGTGGATTTACTGGAATGGAAGCAAGACCATTTATGGAAAAGGCTGAGTTTCATTATGATCATGGAGATATGGGAACCTTTGAAGCTATACTGGATTTCTTAATTTATGGCTTATATATGTTTCCAAGTAGCCTTAAGTTCATCAGCTTAGAGGCCATCAAGTTAATCATTGTCATAAATACCACTCCTACTTTATTGGCTAGTACCTATTACACCATTCATCGGTGGAGGGTGTGTAATCTCGGAAAATTTTCTTGCTACACGGTGCTCTTAAGAAAGTGGTTTATTTCAAATTTTCCTAGGACGTTCTCTCTATAGAACCTAGAAGACAGTGATGCATAGGTTAGAAAGTTGGCTTCACTCTCTCACTATGACATCAACTGATATGATCTTGCTCACAGAGGAATAGTAATGATACGTAGTTGTGGGGATTTCCCAAACGCACCTCTGATCGGCGCCGAAGGATGTATCAACTACATCCCTATCCTAGACTGCCGCCAGTTAGGATATCCAACTGAGGAAGAACCGGATCCAGCCTTGTTAGAGACTTGCTTTTATGAAAAAGGTAGTGACCCGAATTTCTAAGCACAAGTCATACTTTCCTGGCATCATCCCAACTTACAAGGAATGACTGTCGTGGAAAACCCGAATTGTATCGCTTCAAAGGCATATCTGCTTTGGTCAAAGGAGATAGCGCTGAAGATGTTCTACACTCGCCCATATGACATTTTTCCAGTCCTGAAAGAACTTTTGTCTAGAGGAGAGTTGGGGTTCGCTTTAGTCAAAGCCGAACGAGAAAATGAAGAACTCTGGGAGCTGCTTCGTCAAGACCAGAGGAGGACAAGGCTGCAAGAAGGAGAAGGATCATCTTGTTAGAAGATCTTTGCCTTTTAATTTCCTTTTGTTTAGTTTGTACCCCTAGCTTTTGGGAATGTGTAACCTTCATTTTGTAAAATATTGCAAAAGTTTCATTCGTTAATGAAAACTTTATGCTTGTGAGACTCCATTTGTTAATGAGAATTTGGTTAAGCTTTCATTTGTTAATGATAAGCATCGCGTTGTTATGTGTTGATCCATTAATTTTGTTCGTAAACAAACCTTTTGGTTTTCCTTGAATGTGTGGCTTGCATTTGCATTTGCATTTGCATCCTGCATTTCATTGCATCGGTTCTCCGGCTCATCCTGTGCTCTGTTGCTATCAAAAATCACGTTGAATACCTATCGATACAATACTAGAGTCAGCACTCAGTGAAGAATGGCTGATCAAGATCAAAGAATCGATCAAATTGGCAACGACCTTGAGGGGTTACACGATGATGTTATCCAGATTATGGAAGTCCTTTAAGTGATAAAAGCAAAAATGGACATGCAGATTACAGTGGTATCTGAAATCAATACAACGGCGGCAAATCCTCCACCAATAGTAACCTCAGCAACTGAACATCCATTTGGTATCACCAGGGATTTCATGCCACCATTCAGTAATGCCCAGTAATTCAACCTTCAACATCGCTCTAATCCGCAGACTGTTTCGTTAATGACGGAATTCCAAAATCCTATCGACACTCAGGCAGGTGCTTAGGCACAGGTCTGATCGATCTTTAACAATCATCAGTAGATACTTGATATACCTGACGGGTCTGAGATCGAAGATGAGAAACATGAAAAATTAGGGGTTGAGATGGATATAATGGCAAGACGGATGTGGGTCATAGAAGGAAACAATGTCTTTGGTTCTGATGCTAAGGACATGTGCCTGGTTTCGGGTTTGGTATTTCCTCATAAGTTCACAATGCCCACATTTAAAAAATATGAAGGAGGAACCTTCCCAAATATTCACTTGATCATTTATTATTGGCGTATGGCCACGCACATTGAAAATGATAAATTATTAATCGATTGCTTCCAAAACAGTCTTAAGGGTGCCTCTGCCAAATGGTACCTAAGTCTAGACCAGCCAAAAATCCATTGCTTCTAAGACTTGTCTGACACATTCATTCAACAATACAAGTACAACATAGACTTGGCGCCAGACCGTCTTCATCTCCTCAGCATGACACGAAAAGAGCTTAAAATCTTTCAAAGAGTACGTCCAGAGATGGCGCGAAACTGCCGCTCAGGTGGAACCTCCCCTGACAGAGAAAGAATTGGTTGATTAGTTCGTAGATACAATCAGGCCCGAATTCTACGAGAGGATGATTAGTAGCATCACAACAAACTTTTTCGATATTGTGGTCGTAGGTGTGAAAGTGGAGGTAGGTTTGAAGAACGACAAAGTAATAAGCTCAGCTAGTAGTACCGACACTAGCACAACGAAGAAGCCACCAAGCAATTTTCATAAGAAAAAATAAGGGGAAACTAATGTTGTAATTTGTGACAAGAGGGTTTAGAGCAGAAGGAATCGTCCACAAAATCAACAACTATCTCGTCTACAACCACAACAAAACTATCAGCAGTACCAACAACAGCAATATATGGCTGCGGTCACACCAGTTTTTCAACCTCGGCCAAATCAACAAAACTTTCAACAGCAGGCGTCCAACACCTACTAGAAAAATCATAATCAACAAGCACAACAGCAACAAAGAGCTCCAACTCCGAGGCCTGCTTTCCAGAATAGAAGGCCAAGGATCCAGCTCATTCCTATGAGTTACACTGAGTTATACCCCTCAATGGTGCGACAAGGCCTGATTTAGACAAGGAAATTGGGTCCTCCTCCAAATTCGTTGCCACATTTCTACAATCCAAATGCATGTTGTGCCTTTCATGAAAATGTTGTGGGACACGACCTTGAAGGTTGTATAGCACTTCACCACATTGTGCACGAGTTCATTGAAAAGAAGATTCTCTCTTTCGAGGATAATCAGCCCAACGTGGAAAACTGTCCTTTACCAAACCATGGTGGTGTCCATGCCATAGAGGAAGATTTTGATATGAGAGTGATTTCCAGGGTTTCTGAAGTTAAAACTCCATTGACCGAGTTACACAAGAAATTGATAAAGGCAGGTATGATCAAAGGCTCTCATGAAAACTGCAGTAATTGTTACATAATTCATAAGGTTGTGACTTAGTGCGGAGGAATATTCAGTCGATGATTGACGAGGGTCTGTTACAGATATGTGGGGAAAATAGAAATGAAGATATCTCGGTGATTGAACCTATATTCAATTTGCCAAAGAAGTCTGAAAAAGTGTCGGTATTCAACACTGCAAATAGCAAGTCCGCTTCTCCTGCTGATGTTAGGCCTGTATTCCACAACAACCTAGTACCGAAGGTTGGTCAGCCTAAGCAAAGTTCTGATCCAAGAAGAGGACCAAGTACCAATCCAAAGGCTGTATCCTAGAAATATGACTATTTCTGGTATGATATGAAAGTTGGGAAAAAGCATGAGGATGCAACAAATATTGCTGAGGCAAGCAAAATGACCCGCAACGATCGTATATATCAACTCAAAGCAACTGTTACCATTCCCAAGGAAACTATTCCTAAGGAAACCATCTCAAAAGAGCCTGTTATAATTGAGAAGTCAAAAGGAAAAGAAGTCGCAAAGGAATATGAAGAAGAGTTCTTGAGAATAATCCGGCGGAGCGATTACAGGGTAGTAGACCAACTCAATCAGATGCCATCAAAAATCTCAGTCATGTCTCTGCTGCTAAGTTCTCCTGCTCACCGAAAAGCATTGCTGAAAATAATGACATAGGCCCACATAAAAAAAGATATCACTGTGGGCCAGTTTGATTCCGTGGTTGCTAACATCACGACTTGCAATACGCTCAGCTTCAACAACGATGACTTAACCATTGAAGGTCACAATCACAATCGTGCCTTGCATGTATCTGTCAAATATGAAGATGATACTCTCGCTAGAGTACTTGTTGATACTGGGTCATCTCTCAATGTGATGCCAAAGAGAACATTGGCCAAGTTGGCATATAAAGGAGATGTGATGAGAGCCACATCTCTGATCGTGAAAGCCTTTGACGGATCAAGAAGAACAGTAATTGGAGAAGTTGATTTGCCAATTATGGTGGGACCACAAGTCTTTGAGGTCACTTTTCAAGTAATGGATATAAATTCGACATACAGTTGTTTACTGGGAAGGCTGTGGATACATGCAGCGGGCGCTGCCACATCCCCATAACATCAAAAATGAAGTTTATTACTGAAGATCAGTTGGTCATAGTACACGGTGAAGAAGATTTAATAGTGAGAAATCTATCATCCTTCCGGTACATCGAAGCCAATAACGATGCATTGGAAACAACTTTCCCGGCATTGGAAATTGCACAAGCTATATTGATTGAGGACGCTTTTGTCACACGCGGGCCATCTTTCGTCTCTGTCCAGAGTATCAAAAGTGCCATGAAGGAAGGTCTTCCTCAAGGTTGGGGAGAAGTAATTGAGGTCAACGCTCGAGCAAAGAATAATCGGCAAGGGTTGGGTTACAAACCAACTCTAGATGAAAGATCAGAGATCGACGGCAAGGGCCTAAAGACCCTGAAAGAAACCTTTGTGAGCGGCGGCTGTAATGCCCCAAATTTTGCCCTAAGATTAGTCGAATCATCTCACATTCCATTGCATTTTTGCATTGCATTTAACCAGTCACTAACAGGATTGTGTAGTCTGTTGATTTTGTAGGAAATAATCGTGCGACACGCTCTTTAACTTATAAAGGGTAAAATGGTCATTTATTCGTAGTCGGCTGTCAGTTTGTTAATCTGGGTGGTAGTCAGGGGAACTACGATTACTCTGATTCCATCCCCTACCCAGGATACGTAGGCACAAGATGCGAGTCTTGGCGAGTAAACTTAGGACTAACCCCTTAGGTCCTTCTCTTCATCCTTAACCTTTAGCATTACCCTTAAGCAGATAACCATAGCAATAGCAGCATTTAAAACAAGAGGTTCCTGTAGAGTACTACAAAAGCTTAGGATGTTAATACCTTCCCTAAGCTTAACCAACCCCCGAACCTTAGATCTCTCCCCGCATTGTGTTTACGATGCAAAAATAGGTTTTTCTTTTCTTTAACCTTTCTTTCAGATAAATCAAAAACCGGTTGTAAATGAATTAAGATTCAAGTTAATCCATAGCGTGACATCAAATTTTCACCGCAACAGAAAATGTCGACTTCACTGGGGAATATGACGTTTTTTTTAGGGTTATCCCTATCTCGTTTTTTATGCTTGCTTTTGCTTATTATCTGGCTTATATATAACTGTTGTACCTTGCTTGGGGTTTATGTTATTGTTGTGAGATAAGTCCTACACCCGGACTTGAGTAACTTAAGATAGGATAGTGATATGTTCGACGAGGCTTATAGGGGGTTGAATCCCGACCAAGTTGACTCGAAAATCACGCTCAGTTGAGACCCTTTCGAAAATGGTTCGGTTGAACGAGTTATCGTGAAAACTTTTACTATTGTCCATTGGAGTCTATGATATTGAGGACCGTAGTTACCTTAACCCCACTTTGGCCCTTATTAGGATGTAATGCGAGGACTATGAGGGAGTACTCTCAAAATAGTTGCTACGCAATACTACACTCAAACGAAGTTCTCTTGAGAATATTATTAACCACCAAGTAATGTGAAAATTGATAATATCCGAAAGATGGACTAATGACTTTGGGAACGTCTTTAGAACCCTTGTTCTGCAGGTACAACTAGCCTATAGTACATACCTTTTGGGATGGGTAGACCTTGACTCCACTCATTGTTCCTCTAACCTAGGACTTTTGTTGTTTATGTGTATTTGTGCATGGCATTTGTCGCTACGGGAAAAATGACACAGAGTCGCCACTAGATTTTATTTATCCCAAGGAGGGAAAGGGAAATAGCGATAAAACCGTTGGGAAAGGAGCATGGTCATCGCAACCAAGTATTAGGGTTCAGGAGCCGGTTATGCAAGGGGAAGGTATTAGCACCCCCTCGCATCCATCGTACTCGATGGGAACCTCCTAGGTTATTTCACGTGAATGGGTATTTTTACTTAAAAGTTTGCTTGCTTAAGGAAAGAGGGGTTGGTTTTATATTTTAATGCTCGCCAAGGATTGTGGCCCTTGTGCCTACGTATCCTCACTTGAAAAAAGTGAAGAATCAGAGCTCCGTAGTTCGGAGGCTTATGAAATAGTTGTTTGTTGGTTGATTTTATACCTTGAAAAAGGGTTTTTGGATTGATGCCCTAGGGCGAAAATAATAGTTTGATGAGTTGGTGTTATTTTTAGGTTTTTGAAGAGAAATGGTTCTTGACTAGGATTACACAAAAGGACTTTGGACGGAGGTGAATGTTTCGAATAGCCAAGTCGAGCGTCTTGTATCCAAAACATTCGGAACGAGTGTAGGAGGATTCCATTCTCATTCCTTCTCCACCACCTTAAAATCCATGGTGTACAACCCTAACCATATATTTATTGTATTTTGGGTTTTTTATGAGAAAAAGGATCACTTGACGTTGGATCAAGGCTTATTTTTTGTAAAGATATATTTGAAGCGATACGGACAAGGTTGATGGCGATGCGCAAGGCAATCGACTTACAAGGTTAAAAATGGCTCGATAAAACCGAGAGTTTGTTTTTGAAAATGGTTTTTGGAATCAAAAGTCAACAAGGACAATACCAATATTCACATACTAAAATCATACAAACATATGGGGTTAGTCGGTTAAAAAAAATCGAGACATGCAAAAAAAAGGCACGAAGGATGCAAAAAACTTTTTAAGGTAAAAATAGCCAAAAATAAACAAACAGATTAGTTCGCGCCACGAAGGGTGTTTGCGCCACGAACCTAGAAGAGTGGACATTATGTTTTTTGCATGTTCGCGCCGCGAACTGAGAAAGTTGTCATTCTGTTTTTTGCATGTTCGCGCCGCGACCTGAAGCAAAAAATGAAATATTTCCTTTTTTTTGCTGTCTTTTATGGTTTTCTTTCCTTTCTATTGGTTCTTAAAAATGGTTTCTTGGTCCCCTTGGGACCTCACACCATACACCCAGCACAAACACACTTAACAAATGATAATAAATAGCAAGTGCAGAAATACAAAGAGAGAAAGAGTTTGAAATGGATACCCAAGAGCTTCCTCCTTCTTTGTTAAGCTTCCACTGGTTTGGTTGTGTGTTTTCTTCCTTCTTCCTGTCGCTACTCGAAAAATGCGTCGCGCAACGACGGGGAGGCGAAAAGGATAGACAGAAGAGTCGCCACCGAACTTTATTTATCCCATGAGGGGAAAGGAAAATATCGAGAAAACCTTAAGAAAGAAATGGATAAGATGGTCTCGCGACCAAGAACGGGTTCGGAAGCCGGTTATGCGAGGGGAAGGTATTAGCACCCCTCGCATCCATCGTACTCGATGGGAACCATTTTCTTGTCGATGTGTGATTATATCTGCTTAAATATTATGCTATAAGAAGTGTTCCAACGGGTAAAGAAAGAGGGTTTAGAAACAGGAAAGTTAGGAGGAAAGAGAGAACAGGGAAAAAAAGAAAGAACAGACTCGGTAGGACTTCGCAGTCCTATGCCTACGTATTCTCAATAGACATGAGAAAGTCAGAGTCGACGTAGTTCGGGAAACTACAGATATAGGGGGGAATGTGCTCGGCAAGGATTGTGGCCCTTGTGCCTACGTATCTTTACTTGAAAAAGTAAAGAATCAGAGCAGCCGTAGTTCGGCCTACGGTTTGTTGATCTTTTTTATGGATGATGCTATCGTGCGCATTCTAGCAGTTAGGTGTTTTGCTGCTCGCTCGTTGGAGACTTAGGCGTTACCTGTTTGCGGTAGAACGGACGTAGCATATCCTTTTTTGAAAGATTAATTAGTTTTCGCCACGCGGGGCAAGAAGTCGCATTTGATTGATTGGATTGTTTTTTAAGGGGGGGGGGCGAGACAGGTCCTCGGATAGTAACCCCTACGGGTAGTACCCAATTCGTTGTCTCAAAGTTTTTGTTATAAAAAGGTGTGGCGAACGAGGCGTCTTTGTATTGAAAGACGGGCGTCAAGACCACACACACTACAGTGAGTATCCTGACACTCGGAGAGGAAGAAAGTCTACACTTAATCCCCTCTTTTTAACTCAACACAAAGGGAACTTCATTCTCTTATTAAAGATGTTTTTGGTTTTGAATGGTAAGTGCTTTGCGACAGAGAACCCTACGGTAAACGTCAGCACTCGGGATAGGAGAAGGCCTACGCCTAACCACTCCACGACCATTCAAGTTTTTGTTGCGAAAAGATTTGAAAATGCACTCGGTACGAGACCGAGGTTTTAGGTGTGAAAATTGTGGAAGGAAGTTGTGAAAGCGAGATGGTGGATAAAAGCGCGTCTTCGTATCGAAAGACGAGTGTCGAGACCACCCTCACTACAGTGGGCATCCCATCACTCGGAGAAGAAGAGGTCTACACCCAATCTTCTCTCTTTAATTCGATACAAATAGAAATTAATTTATTATTGAAAGTATACTCAGTACGAGACCGAGGTTTTATGAGGAAATGTTTGAAAAGTCACTCGGTGCGGGACCGAGGTTTTTAGGGGAGATGGTATGGAAACGTCTTCGTATTGAAAGACGAGCGTCGAAATCACCCTCACTACAGTGGGCATCCCAACACTCGGAGAGGAAGAAAGTCTACACTTAATCCTCTCTTTTTAATTCAATACAAAGCAATGATTTTAAGGAGTTGAGATTTAAAAAAGGATGGGAAGCGTCTTCGTATTGAAAGACGAGTGTCGAAACCACCCTCACTACAGTGGGCATCCCAACACTCGGAGAGGAAGAAAGTCTACACTTAATCCTCTCTTTTTAATTCAGTACAAAGATAATTGGATTTTGAAGATGGTTTGACAATGTTTTTGAATCGAGTCGGGACAAGAAATGAAGAGAGAAAAGAGGTGGTCTCAGATCCTTCATTTCTCATCAATAATTTGACAGAGGGTCGAAGGAAATGTCGTCATCGACCAAAACAGATGAAATGGGACAAAAATGTCCAATAACAAATAAAACATAAGATTAACTTCTAAACAAATCTTAAAATTTCCAAGAGAAAATAGATAAAACTATAACTTAGAAAAATAAAAATATATAAACTATATTCAACCCTTTTTTAAAAAAAAAATAAATTATAAACTATTTTAAAAAATTAAAACAAAATAAAATCTATAAACAACGGTTAATGTAATATGTACATAATAATATATTTACATATGTTTATATAATATACATATACAAAACAAACAGAATATATCACAGTGTTATTATTAAAAACAAAACAATGGCCAAGGGAGTGAGATGAACCGCTAGGTGTATAATCAGAGGGGAAAAAAATGAATGGGCTTAAGGCCCGAAGGCTAGCTCATGAATGTTCCTGACTGGATCAAACTATCCTAAAAAAAAACACTTGGAGTCTATTCTCCTTCTTTCTCATGTGAAGCCTTTGTTTCTTCACCCTCTCTTTTTTTTTTACACAGCGGCGATGGCGACGAGTCTGAGTGATTTGAAGAGTGCGAAGGTTCGAGTTGAAGGCCGAAGGTGTTTCGGAGTGAATGGGTTTGATTGTAGCGATGGAGTTGGTTTGGGAGAAGGTTCATCACGTGTTGGGTTTTTCTTTAAAAGGGTTTCGATTTGGGTTGACGAGATAGTGGAGTATGAATTCAAAGGTTTGAAACAGAGAAGGAAGTTTGTCGGTTTTGAAGTTTGTCTGGGTTTCATGTTGTTTGGAAGACGATGAAGGTGCGGTGCTTGTCATGGTTCGCGATTGGGTTTGTTGAGTTTTACAGGTGCGTTTAGGGATGACGATTTGAATATCTTTTCTGGGTTTTTGATTGTGTGAAGAAGATGGAAGAAGAAAATAATGGTTGCTTTTGGTTCGACAACGAGGAAGAAAAGTGGGTTTCAAGGAAAAGATGTTTTGGAGGTTCAACGGTGTTTCGACGGTAATGGTTGAAGAATCAATTGAAGGTTGTTGTTGTGATGAAAAAAAGAGGTGAAGATCTGAAGCTTGCGAAGGTGATTTGAAGGTTGTTGAAGTGTTGTTGGATATGGTGTTTATTTTGAAGCAGTTAATGTTGAATGAAAAAGATGGCCAGAAACCGAGTTGGTGAGATGGTTTGTTGAAGTTTGTTGTTCAGTGGGTTTTACCTCAAAAGATGTGGTGGTGTTGTGAAGAAAAGTCAAGAAAATATGTAGGTATCATGAGGGTAGTCACTGAGTTGTATCAGTTATCTCCCCTTTTTTACAATATTCAAAAGACAAGCTTAAGATTATAAAGACAGGAACAAGACGACAGAATACTTACAGAGCTGGAGTGACACCACCGAGTTGTAGATGCTGTAAACAGATAAGTTCCCTCTCCAACCTCTCTTCTTGATTCTTTATGTGTATCTTGTGTTATGATGAAGGTGAGTTGTGAGAAAAGGCAGCTGCTGCCTCTTGCTGTTAGGGTTTTTTTCTTCTGAAGGAATAGTGACCAATATATATGGGGGCTTGATGGTGTGAGATTAGGGTTTAGTTTTTGTTTGTATCATCTCTGCTATCACTTTTTGATGTTAAAATTGTGTCCTTCCATTTTGGTAAACTTGGCCCTGCTGTCCTCTGCTATCTTATTTCCCTTGTCTTTGAACTCCATATTTTTTATTTGAAAATAACTGATATTTTTCCCTGAATTTTTTACTGTGGGAATTTGGAGATTTTCACTGCTATGACATGGCTTTGTTTCAACCTTATTTTGACTTAATATTTCTGCTCTTGCTTGCTTTTTTCTTAAGGAGCTCTTGTGCTTTAATAATGTCGCTTTCACTCTTTGACAGGGCATTTTTGCAGTCCATCATTCCAACTCCGGTTTCATCCCGAAATTGCTTCACAAGTGTTGGTTCGTTCATAACCATGCTCACCTTACCGTTGTTCTAGATTCTGCTCACATCCCACACGTCAATGCTGCTGGTGGTGCTGCTTGGTGCTTTACAGACTCATTTACACTTGGTTCTTTCAGAAGTGTTTGTTGATGAAGACACGGTCCGAAGATGTTCGAGGAAGAGCTTCTGAGCTTGTGGAGACACTCAAGAAGGTGAAGGGTCAAGCTCGTGCTCATGCTTTGAAGGAACTTCACCAGGTTGTGACTTTTCATGCTACTGCTCGTAAGTCTGTGATCGATGAAGGTGGTGTTTCTGTTTTATGTTCTTTACTTGGTCCTTTTATTTCATATGCCGTTGGTTCTGAGGTTATCTCCAGCCATAGTCTATTGGTTGGTTTGATGAGGCTTGTTAAAGATAAAACATAGCAATGGAATCTGTCCTGGGTTAAGTCTCCTCAAAACAGTGTGTTTCTATGAAGGAGTTAAGATTTTGTTAGTTAGCATTGGTGCTATTTCTCAAATTGAATTGTTGTCTAGCATGGATCATGATTGTTTGGAATTAGCCCTTTGTGTTTTGGATTTGCTCATGAGCTTTTCATTAACTTTGCAGGTTATACGGGCCATATGTTATGCGTGCCGCGACAGACATGGATGAGATAAATTCCCTGCCCAAGACACGGCTTCACACCTTGATGTTTAGCTTGGGAATCGCAAGCTGTGTCTTCAGCTCGTGTTATGGAATTACCGGCTTCGTGCACGTGAAGGCTGTGGGTAATGGATTTGAGACTTGGCTTGGCTGGTATGGAGGATACACAGTTGATGAGGGGGGTCTCATTTGAGGTTGCATTGAGGGTTGCTGACCCTGCTGAGGCCATTGCTGCTGCGGCAGCTGCTGATACTGAGAAAATTTGTTGCACAGATGTGGGAGGGTTTATTTGAGATGCCGTTGATTGTGGAGCCACCCGGGACATGTCTTGTAGTTGGGGGGTTCGGTATTGTTGATCAGAAGGCATATACTGATTCTGGGGGAGCTGAGACGCTGCAAGAGCAGGCGGCATGAATTTGAAGATGAGATTGCTGATTTTTGTTGAGAGGTTAAATGAATAGAAGCTGAAGGTGGGAGAACGAGGATTCGTCGAAAGAGGTTTGGAATGTTACGGAAAATGATGAAGGTGTTTGTGGAAGGTTGCCAGTGATTCAACATCGGAGCTTCGTGTTGATTCGGGGTTCTATTGGGGTATGGTTCGTAGAAGGACTGTAGTGGGTTCGAAGTCGAATATTAGAAAACGGTTTGAGATGAGTTTCCGCCATTGACGGAGTTTCTTTCAGGATGTGTAGTCTGCACTACTCGTGATCTTTCCAATAAGTAAGTTCTAATTGCAGCGCCAGATATTTTACCCTTTGAATCAAACTGAATTTCAACAAACTTCCCAAAACGGCTTGAATTGTCATTTCTGACAGTCCTAGCATTGCCAAATGCCTCTAACAGTGGATTCGACTCGAGAACTTTTTGTTCGACTGATCTATCATCACAAACAGCACGCCCACCAACAAAGGTAAGATACTGCATAATCAATTTTGTTGTTTCAGTTTTCCCAGCACCACTTTCACCGCTGACCAAGATAGATTGGCTATGACCTTCATTCATCATTGCTCTATATGATGCATCAACAACGGCGAACACATGTGGACTGAGTTCACCAAATGGAGCTCCCTTATACTGCTCCATCATGTGGTTATTGTACAAATGAGGAAGCTTTGTGAACGGATTAACAGCAATTAAAATGCTCCCCGTATGTGTATATATATCATTAAGCATGTATTTTCTCCGAATATTGTACAACACCCCTGGTTCATTCAAATAAGCCAACCTCGTCATATCCTCAACTCCACCATGTTCATCTTCATCTGCATCCCTAGGAAACAATTTCTCCGGAGCGAAAACAACAACCTTGTTGGCGGAATCCGTTTCAACGCGAACTTGTTTTTCGGAAGATTCGAGTACTTCAGCCGGTAACCAAGCAGAGTCCCTGTCAGGAATCCAAACCTTGGAGCCCTTGCGCAAACTCATGATGAATTGCTTGTTGCACGGCTGTGAAGAGACCATGATTATAGTTGGTTCCTCTACAACTAAGGTTTCGACCCATTGTTGTTACAGGTGAAGTGGTTGAACTTCACCTATGGTTTGATTGGTGAACGATAAACAGATGAATGAGGTTTTTTTTTGTTTTTTTTTGAAGTTGTAACTGTGTGTTGTGTGAATGAGATGGTAGTGTATAGTGTATAGTTGATTCGAGAAAGCTGTAACATCTGGAGGTCCTCAAAACAATAAACAATGGTCTTCTTTTTGTTGTTTTTCTTTTGTTGTTTATGGTAACTGTTTTGGGAGTGCAGGCTTTTGCAGATTGTACTACATTGCAGCAGGTTACTGTGAGGTGTTGGATACATTAGCGGCAGTATCTTGTACCATTTACTGTGAACCTCTTGACAAGGTGCAACCAGTAGCTACTTCACGCGGACTCTACACCACTTTTCGTTTGCCGTTCTTTCATGACCCAAACAGTCTTGACAAAAACAATGTAATGGGAACAAATGCTCTTAGATATTGCATATGAGTTTTGGAATTATGTAAATGGATTTGAGCAAAGTTCAAAATCCCAATGAACTCTATTATTTAACATGCTTTCCTCTTGTGTAGATAGATGTATATCATTGCAACACAATTTGGTTAAATTTGTGAAATTGGCCTTTGGCTTTTTTTTTTGTTTGAAACAACAGAAAAGAACGTGATCTCACAGAAATAATTTTTGAATAAAAATTCTCTTCTTGACGAATCATTGCAATGAAATGGCCTATATCTTGAAATGTCATTTAACTATGCAGAATCTCATTGCTTCACGAAATAAAGCTCGTAACATAACTTGAAACAAATCTTCATGCCTTGAAAATGCGCCTAGCTTTGCACTAATCAACTCCATCATGAATTTTCAATAAGATTTGAGTTTCAATTTGAAGAATGCTTGAAGCAAAAATCAACTCAACTAGAAATCCACTTGAAATATTGCTCAAAACAAACTGAAACAAGACTTGAAATTAGTTGGATCAAAGCCTCGAAATATCCCACACCATATGGCCCAAACTAAAGCTTAACTACATGGTTTGGAATCCACTTGATCATCTTTATTGCTCGACTACAAGTACATAGGCTCATCTTTCTTCTATCTTCATTTGAACTCAACATATTTTGCAAAAACTTGTGATCATACTAAACACAAACCAACAAAACTCCCAGACCCGAGAAAAAGCTAGGGGATCTTGGCCCAGGGTCAAATGATTGCTTAGAGAACAAGCACCAAGCAACTATTATTCGTGATGAGAAAAGTAAGAAAGGTAGGGCGAATTTAGGGTATGACAGATGCCCCTATCTAATTGACTTAAACTGAGTAAGATGAAATGCTATGGTCATTTAATCTTTCGAGGTAGAAGATGATTAGATAAAAAGAAGACCCTGAATTTGTCCAACAAGAAGTGAGATACCTGGGAATGAAATACTGGATACCTTGCAAAAATCGCTAACACCAAAAGATGTTAACAGAGGAAACTTGACACCAGAAGGATGACAAGCCTATCACCAAAAGGATGATAGTACACTCACACACGCTACCCTGACATTAAAAGAATGTAAGAGATCCACTACCAAAAGGATAGTGGAAAATACACTAGTTATGACACCAAACAGGATGACAAGGGAGTCGGATAAGCTTCTCCCAAGAGATTGCCACTTATCATTGAAGATGGATAAGCTTCTCTGAAGAGATTGCCACTTATCATTGAAGATGGATAAGCTTCTCTGAAGAGATTGCCACTTATCGCTGAAGATGGATAAGCTTCTCTGAAGAGATTGCCACTTATCATTGATGAAGGATAAGCTTCTCTGAAGAGATTGCCACTTATCATTGATGAAGGATAAGCTTCTCTGAAGAGATTGCCACTTATCGCTGATGAAAGATAAGCTTCTCTGAAGAGATTGCCACTTATCGCTGAAGATGGATAAGCTTCTCTGAAGAGATTGCCACTTATCGCTGAAGATGGATAAGCTTCTCTGAAGAGATTGCCACTTATCGCTGATGAAAGATAAGCTTCTCTGAAGAGATTGCCACTTATCGCTGAAGATGGATAAGCTTCTCCCAAGAGATTGCCACTTATCATTGAAGATGGATAAGCTTTTCTGAAGAGATTGCCACTTATCATTGATGAAGGATAAGCTTCTCTGAAGAGATTGCCACTTATCACTGAAGATGGATAAGCTTCTCTGAAGAGATTGCCACTTATCGCTGAAGATGGATAAGCTTCTCTGAAGAGATTGCCACTTATCGCTGATGAAAGATAAGCTTCTCTGAAGAGATTGCCACTTATCGCTGAAGATGGATAAGCTTCTCTGAAGAGATTGCCACTTATCGCTGAAGATGGATAAGCTTCTCTGAAGAGATTGCCACTTATCACTGAAGATGGATAAGCTTCTCTGAAGAGATTGCCACTTATCGCTGAAGATGGATAAGCTTCTCTGAAGAGATTGCCACTTATCATTGAAGATGGATAAGCTTTTCTGAAGAGATTGCCACTTATCATTGATGAAGGATAAGCTTCTCTGAAGAGATTGCCACTTATCGCTGATGAAAGATAAGCTTCTCTGAAGAGATTGCCACTTATCGCTGATGAAAGATAAGCTTCTCTGAAGAGATTGCCACTTATCGCTGGTGAAAGATAAGCTTCTCTGAAGAGATTGCCACTTATCGCTGAAGATGGATAAGCTTCTCTGAAGAGATTGCCACTTATCGCTGAAGATGGATAAGCTTCTCTGAAGAGATTGCCACTTATCGCTGATGAAAGATAAGCTTCTCTGAAGAGATTGCCACTTATCGCTGAAGATGGATAAGCTTCTCCCAAGAGATTGCCACTTATCGCTGAAGATGGATAAGCTTCTCTGAAGAGATTGCCACTTATCGCTGATGAAAGATAAGCTTCTCTGAAGAGATTGCCACTTATCGCTGAAGATGGATAAGCTTCTCTGAAGAGATTGCCACTTATCGCTGAAGATGGATAAGCTTCTCTGAAGAGATTGCCACTTATCACTGAAGATGGATAAGCTTCTCTGAAGAGATTGCCACTTATCGCTGAAGATGGATAAGCTTCTCTGAAGAGATTGCCACTTATCATTGAAGATGGATAAGCTTTTCTGAAGAGATTGCCACTTATCATTGATGAAGGATAAGCTTCTCTGAAGAGATTGCCACTTATCGCTGATGAAAGATAAGCTTCTCTGAAGAGATTGCCACTTATCGCTGATGAAAGATAAGCTTCTCTGAAGAGATTGCCACTTATCGCTGATGAAAGATAAGCTTCTCTAAAGAGATTGCCACTTATCGCTGAAGATGGATAAGCTTCTCTGAAGAGATTGCCACTTATCGCTGAAGATGGATAAGCTTCTCTGAAGAGATTGCCACTTATCGCTGATGAAAGATAAGCTTCTCTGAAGAGATTGCCACTTATCGCTGAAGATGGATAAGCTTCTCCCAAGAGATTGCCACTTATCATTGAAGATGGATAAGCTTTTCTGAAGAGATTGCCACTTATCATTGATGAAGGATAAGCTTCTCTGAAGAGATTGCCACTTATCACTGAAGATGGATAAGCTTCTCTGAAGAGATTGCCACTTATCACTGAAGATGGATAAGCTTCTCTGAAGAGATTGCCACTTATCGCTGATGAAAGATAAGCTTCTCTGAAGAGATTGCCACTTATCGCTGAAGATGGATAAGCTTCTCTGAAGAGATTGCCACTTATCGCTGAAGATGGATAAGCTTCTCTGAAGAGATTGCCACTTATCGCTGAAGTCTGCTGGAGACCATTCACTGGGGATCACCCATGGATGTACTGGAGATGCTCCTATCTGGGCTGAATGTTGATTTTGAAGGTCTGATTAACCACGAGGTTGCAATACATCATGCAATACGCCCATGGTCTTGAAAAGATGCCCCCGACTAGGCTGATTAGGATCTTGAAAATCTTCGAAATTAACCCTGGATCTGATCTCGTATATGTAAATGCTTGATGATAATGACGTTCCATAACGAATGGAGATGCAAATGCAAATGCTAACACGCGGTGATGCAAGAGCTGAGGAAAGTATGATGCAATCATAGGTATGTATATGATGCAAGATGCTTATGATGCGTATGATTGCGGACGGGCAATGGAAATACAGGTGCCGACATGGCGGACTTTGGTGGTGGGAAAGTGAGAGATAAGCCTGACTTCCCGACATCACCTATTTATGATGTATAAAGAACTTGGATGTGCTGAGATTTTCAGCTCATGGCCTGCTCTGCCGGGTTTGACGACCTTGTTAGTCAAGTTGTTACAAGATTTAGAATGATGTTCCTGCGTACTCCTTAGAGTCATGGTCACCCTTTAGTTACCTCAAGAGGGTAAGTTATCCCTTAGTCTAATTTACCATAATGTCATTATATGCAAAACCTATCATCAAATAAATGAAACTTGCAACCAAACGGTAAATAAAAACAGAAAAAGCTTTGATGAAAGTAATTTTATTGATGAAAACCCATAAATGGGAAAATTACAAAAGGAGGCAATTCCTAAAAGAGGTAACTGCTTTTAAACGAGAAAATAAAAACTAAGACAATGTTGAAAATGGTCCCTGCCAAGTTTCAAACCCGCTATAGCCCATATGTCTCCGAAGACCCTTCACGCCTTGCTTTTGAGCGCCAGAATCAAATTGATCTTTCTCAGTCAAGAGCTTGATGGTTACAAGGAATAATTCACACGTCTTTTCAAGATGCAGTTCTGCCTTTTTTGAATCCCTAACTTTTGCCTAGGCCGCCTTTTCAGGTTTTCAGCCTATCAGGATACTCTCTTTTTTTTTAGTCCCTAATTTTGCCTGAACCATTTTTATGGTCCACCAGGACGCCCATTTTTGCGTGGATTTTCTTTTTGGGTCCACCGGGTCTATCTTTTAGGCATAATATTTTTTAACTGCATCTGCATTCACAGGGGATGAGAGATCGTCTCCATCCATGGTTGACAGGATCAAGGCCCCTCCGGAGAAAACCTTCTTTACTACATACGGACCCTCATAGTTTGGTGCCCATTTTCCCCTTGGATCGACGTGAGTTGGCTGAATTTTCCTTAGCACCAAATCTCCTGCTTGGATGTGTCGTGGGCGAACCTTCTTATCAAAGGCCCTTTTCAATCGTTTTTGGTATAATTGTCCATGACAGATGGCCGTCATGCGTTTCTCGTCGATGAGATTGAGTTGGTCGAGTCTGGCTTGTATCCATTCGGCCTCATCTAGCTTGACGTCTGCTAAAATCCTTAAGGAGGGAATCTCTACTTCAATGGGCAATACTGCTTCCATGCCATATACGAGAGAAAACGGGGTTGCCCCTGTGGAAGTGCGCACTGAGGTGCGGTAGCCATGCAACGCGAACGGCAACATCTCGTGCCAATCTTTGTAAGTCTTCACCATCTTCTGGACGATTTTCTTAATGTTCTTATTTGCCGCCTCAACAGCTCCGTTCATTTTAGGGCGATAAGGTGTTGAATTGTGGTGTTCAATTTTGAAATTTTCACACAACTCTTTCATCATCTTATTGTTGAGGTTTGATCCATTGTCTGTAATGATCTTGTTCGGGATTCCATATCGACAAATAATCTCTTTTTTGATGAAGCGAGTCACCACTTGCTTAGTGACGTTGGCATAGGACGCCGCTTCTACCCATTTGGTAAAGTAATCGATGGCCACTAAGATAAAACGGTGCCCATTTGAAGCGGTTGGCTCGATGCGTCCGATTACATCTATACCCCACATAGCGAAGGGCCAAGGCGAAGTCAAAACATTCAGAGGGAGTGGTGAAGTATGGACCTTGTCTGCGTAAATTTGGCACTTGTGGCATGACGGGACATGGAGACAACAATCCGTTTCCATCGTCATCCAATAGTATCCCGCCCTCAAAATCTTTTTAACCATAGTGTGACCACTAGCATGTGTCCCAAAAGATCCTTCATGCATCTCATTTATGATACGTTCTGCCTCGTGTTTATCCACGCATCTGAGTAGAACTGAATCGTAATTTCGCTTGTATAGCACGTCACCACTGAGGAAGAACTTTGAGGAGAGCTTTCTGAGATACTTCTTGTCAGTGATAGTTACACCTTCTGGATATTCTTGTGTCTCTAGGTATCGCTTGATATCATAGAACCAAGGACGATCATCAGTTTTAGCTTCTTCTCCCTCGGCCACTAGGCAATAAGCGGGTTCGTCCAAATATTCTAAACGGATGGATGGCGCCTCATTCTCCCACTTGACTTGAAACATAGATGCTAGTGTTGCCAGGGCGTCAGCCAACTGATTTTCTCCTCTGGGAATGTGATGGAAGGTGATCTCATCAAAGTACGGGATTAGCTTCAAGACATGATCTCTGTAAGGAATTAACTTGAGGTCCAGTGTTTCATACTCCCCTTTAATCTGGCATATGACAAGCGCGGAATCTCCATAGACTTCTAGAATCTTGATTCTATTATCAATGGCGGCTTCAATTCCGAAAATACAGGCTTCATATTCGGCCATGTTGTTAGTACACTTAAAGCATAATCTGGCGGTGAATGGCAGGTGAAAGCCAGTTGGAGAAGTGATGATTGCCCCAATTCCACAACCTCTGGCATTTGCGGCACCATCGAACACGAGCGTCCATCGCGATCCTGGTTCGGGTCCCTCATTTGGGTCTGGCGTGGCATAATCTCTGGCAAACATGACGTCTTCGTCGGGGAAATCGAAACGCATAGACTGGTAGTTGTCCATAGGTTGGTGGGCAAGGTATTCAGAGAGCACACTCCCTTTGATAGCTTTCTGTGTAACATACTGGATGTCATACTCTGTTAACACCATTTGCCAACGAGCTACCCGCCCAGTGAGAGCGGGCTTCTCGAATATGTATTTGACGGGATCCATTTTGGAGATCAACAAAGTCGTATGGGTGAGCATATATTGTCTCAAACGTTTTGCTGCCCAAGCCAATGCGCAACATGTCTTCTCGAGCATCGAATACCTCGTTTCACAATCATTAAACTTCTTGCTGAGGTAATAGATTGCATGCTCCTTCCTGCCGGTTTCATCATGTTGTCCCAATACGCATCCCATGGATCCCTCTAACACAGTCAGGTACATGATCAGGGGTCGTCCGGGCACCGGAGGCATCAAGATCGGCGGTTCTTGTAGGTATTCCTTTATCTTCTCAAAGGCTTTCTGACAGTTATCGTTCCATACCACGGCTTGATCCTTCCGAAGTAATTTGAAGATGGGCTCACAAGTGGCCGTTAGATGGGATATGAACCTGGCGATATAGTTCAACCTCCCAAGGAATCCTCGGACCTCTTTTTCAGTTTTGGGAGCCGGCATCTCCTGGATAGCTTTGACCTTATCTGGATCGACTTCAATCCCCTTCTGGCTCACAATAAAACCTAGCAATTTACCAGATCTTACACCAAAAGTGCATTTGTTGGGATTTAGTCTCAGCTGGAATTTCCTTAACCGGGCGAATAGCTTTCCCAAGTGGATAAGGTGCTCTTCCTCAGTCCGGGATTTCGCAATCATATCGTCTACATAACACTCAATCTCTTTATGTATCATGTCATGGAAAAGAGTGACCATTGCTCGCTGATATGTTGCGCCTGCGTTCTTGAGTCCAAATGGCATAACCTTGTAACAGAAAGTTCCCCATGGAGTGATGAAAGTCGTCTTTTCCATATCCTCGGGCGCCATCTTAATTTGGTTATATCCCGAAAAGCCATCCATAAATGAGAATACAGAAAATTGGGCTGTGTTGTCCACTAGCACATCAATGTGTGGCAAAGGGAAGTCATCTTTCGGACTCGCCCTATTAAGGTCTCTATAATCTACACACATTCGCACCTTCCCATCCTTTTTAGGTACTGGGACAATATTCGCTATCCATTGCGGATAGTTGGATACTGCCAGGAAACCAGCGTCCAATTGTTTTTGTACCTCTTCTTTGATCTTGAAAGACATCTCTGGCTTTGTTCTCCTCAACTTTTGCTTCACCGGCGGGCAACCTTCCTTGAGAGGTAGTTTGTGCATCACGATCTCTTCATCTAGACCAGGCATATCTTTGTAAGACCAAGCAAAAACGTCAACATACTCTCGAAGTAGTATTATCAGTTTTGACTTAATCTCTGACTTCAAAGCTGCGCCTATCTTGATTTCTTTGGCATCCTCCTCAGTTCCCATGTTGATGACTTCGACCTCTTCTTGGTAGGGCTGAATGACCTTTGACTCCTGTTTCAATAGTCTAGCTAGCTCTTCTGGGAGATCACAATCTTCCTCGCAGTCTTCGTCGGCTTGGTATATCGGGTTATCAAAGTCATATTGGACCATAGCGGGGTCGTTATTGACAGGAGCAAGGGAAGATCTGCACGATGAATGACTTCATGCTTTATTATTATTTTTTTTATATTTTCAGAAAAGGTTAACAGAAAAAGGAAAATAAAACAAAACATTGTCTTTCAAAGATAATTTTATGTGCAAAAAAGTAAAAATGAAAGAAAGAGAGCGTAATTGGATGCGAAAGTTTATTTATTGATGATAAGTTGTGCTTTAAAAAGCAAAAGGCCCTACAACATGATCCATATGCCTTGGGCAGAGCATATGATTTTTTTTTTTTTTAGGTAAAATAAAAGGGAATTACTCGTCTACTAGAGTAACTTCGGGGATTTCGACGACTCTCCAATTGTTCAAGACTTGATTAGGCGCCCTAGGATACACCATACACAGCTCTTCATGATCTTCGGCTTCAGTTTCCAAAAACATGACTTGACCATCGACAAGGTGGCCTCCACTAGTAAAAACCAACGGAGTTGCAAGCTCTTTGCCCTTATCAGTTGCATTCTTCTGCTTGTAGCCTAGACCAGCTCCATTTTTGTTGACGGGCAATTCTAACACCCTGCCCCATCCTCGCGGATGTCCTTCCTCTATCACGGTCCTCGCGTCCTTCCAAGTCACTATTGAAGATGCTGGCTTTTCGTAAATCATTTCAACATTAATCACTTCAAAAGCTTGAAACGGTGTCTCATGCACCTCATTTCCTACTTCCACATAGCGGAAAGAGGCAAGATGGCTCACAAGAACATCCTCCTCACCCTCAATGATGACCATCTGATTGTTAATCATAAACTTGATCTTTTGATGCAAGGTTGAAGTTACAGCGCCTGCGGAATGAATCCACGGACGACCAAGAAGGCAACTGTAAGCGGGGTATATATCCATTACGTAAAATGTAATGATGAAAGTATGAGGTCCGATCTTGATCGGGAGGTCGACCTCGCCTACCACAGTTCTCTTAGCTCCATCAAAAGCTTTTACAATGGTTTGACTTGGCTTCATCACAAGTCCTTCAATTGACAGCTTGCACAACGAGCTTTTGGGTAATACATTCAGCGATGATCCAGTGTCAACAAGCACCCTAGAGAATACAACATCCACACATTCGATGGTAATGTGCAGGGCCTTGTTATGATTTTTACCTTCGGGAGGTAATTCACTATCATTAAAGCTCAAAATATGACCTGATGCAATATTTCCCACCACTTCTTCAAACTGTACTACTGATATTTCCTCTGGCACATGGGCTGCCTTCAAGAATTTCAGCAGTGCTTCTTGATGGGCCTTTGAACACATTAACAATGACAACATGGATATCTTTGAGGGCGTTTGATTGAGCTGATCAATCACTTTGTAGTCGCTTTTCTGAATGATTCTTAGAAACTCCTCCGCTTCATCATTTGGGATGCCCTTCTGTTTAGATGACTGCCCCTGTTCATTGGTGCTTGGTACGGCAGTACCTTTCCTTGTATTGTCACTGCTGTTGACAGGAGGTGCAATCGGAGCGAATATTCGACCACTTCTAGTGACGCCTCCGGTTCCCACGATGTTCCCTACAGTCTTCTTTTCTTCCATTACATCTTCCTCTGCCACCTTCTGTCCGTTGAGAAAAACAGTTTCATCGTATAACCAAGGTACAGCTTTGGTGCTTTCGTACGGAAAAGGAGATGGGGTCGAAATGACAAGTTGGTTCATTGATGGTGGAGACATAGGTATCTGAACTGGATCATACGGGATTTGCAGTGGGATCGGAGTACGCCCATACACGTTGTCCCATTCTTCCTCATCGCACGGTATGGTCAATGGTGTGCGGTTCGAATTGTTAACTGGGATCCAGAGCTCATATCCATCATCATATGGTATCTCCAATGTTTCGAACGGAATTTCAAGAGTAGCAACTTCCTCAATCTTTGATAGTTGTTCTGCTACTAATGCACCCTGCTCAATCAGGCCTTGTATGCCCTTCTTCAGCTCAGCGCATCCTTGAGATCCGTCCATGCAAACATGGCAATCAATTGGACATCCTGGGTAAATGTTTTTCAACAAGAGTTGCTCCTTAATTGTGGAAAGTGGGGTCCTCAATTTCTCAATATCCGAAATTAATCGGATCCCCTTAGAGCCTTCAATCATGTTTGTTGAATGGTGAGGTGGCATTGGGTTAGATTTGATGTTCGGGGTATTTCGGGTAAAGTTTATCGCTTTGGAGTCGATAAGATTTTGCACAATGTATTTTAAAGCTTTACAATTCTCGATGCTATGGCCCGGGGCGCCAGAGTGGAACTCGCATCTCGCATTTACATCGTAGCCGTAGGGGAGAACAGCCGGAGGATCTTTCATTTCCCTAAGTTGAACGAGACCTGCTTTCAACAAGAACGGAAGCAATTTGGCGTAAGTGGACGGAATTGGATCAAGCCTCCTTTCTGGCTTTCTCTGCCCTTGGTACTGATTTTGTCTTGGTTGATAGGGTTGTTGTTGTCGATTTTGCTGAGGCGCAGGCTGACTTGCCGGAATAGAAAGTGGTTGTTGTGGAGCGATGGTAGCAATGTGGTGATAACCTTGGTGAGTTCTCCTTCCATTGGTGAACACTGCACTAGTTTCGCCTTCCTTTTTCTTAACGAAGCCCTGATAAGGCTTCTTGACCCCGCTTGCAGATCCGCCTGCATTCTGAATTTTTCCCGCCTTCATGAAACTCTCTAATCTCTCTCCAGCCATAACGAGTTCAGAAAACACTGTGGATGTTGAGGACGCTAACCGTTCAAAGATCGGTCCTTGTAGCGTGCCCATGAATAGGTCTGTCAGTTCTTTCTCCATCAGTGGAGGTTGTACCCTTGCAGCTACTCCCCTCCATCTCTGCGCGAAGTCCTTAAAACACTCATTCGGCTTCTGAGTCAGATTCTGAAGCTGCATACGATTCGGAGCCATGTCGGTATTATACTGATAATGCTTCACGAAAGCGTCTGCCAACTCTTTCCAGCTTCTTACGTTGGATCGTTCAAGGTGCATATACCATTCTAGGGATGCCTCTGTTAAGCTATCTTGAAAGAAATGGATTAGCAGCTTCTCGTCATCAGAATAGGCGGCCATCTTCCTACAGTAAGACCTTATGTGGGTCTTAGGACAACTGTTACCCTTGTACTTCTCAAAGGTTGGAATTACAAACTTTGGAGGTATCTTAACTCCGGGTACAAGACATATTTCCGCGGCATCCAGTCCCAAAACATCGGGGCCTTGCAATGTCTTCACCATCTCCTGTAAAGCATTAAACTTCTTCTCTAATTCGGCGGTCTGTGGCCCATATGCTTCACCTGAATTCTCATAGAAACCTTCATGATCATCGTACTGGACTTGTGTTGGGATCGTAGTACCATGAGGATGAGTCGTACCGACTGGCGGAGGGACGGTGTTGATAGGTACGGCGCCGGCAGAAGTAGGAACTGCCCCAACAGGGGTTGGGGTGGCATCAACAGGAATTGGAATTGCACCACTTGCATTGGGAATTGCACCAGCCAAAGTCTGATTAGCGCTCCTCTCCGCTGCTTGTCTCATCTCCTCTTGACTTCTGGCCATATTCTGGATCACCTCCATGAGCTGATTCATTTGCGTTTTCATGCCTAGCATCTCGCTCCTCATAGTAGCCTGGTCTTGTTCTATCTGATCCATGATTCTCTTTTGGCTATTCCTGGTGTTATACCGATGCCGTGAAGTCAGCTTGCTTTACTCTTTCTGAAAGGGGTAAGCGGTGTGTAAGATCGGGTTGTAGGAAATGCAGAAAGAAAAATGAGCAAACGTATGCAAAATGCTCGAGAGACTTTCGAGGCTTGTGATTATCATTGGTATCATAGAATCATGACTGAATAACAAAGAAGTGCACAATTTGGACAAAAAAGCAATCTTTCATTAAAATTTTTTAGAAAAATTCATACAGACAAAAGCTGAATAAGCCGAAACTACAAGTCGTGCTACAAAAGATAACTGAATAACTAAAATTCTCTCTTTCGGAGACGTTCTTCAAGCTTCTTCGTCTCAAACATGAACCTCCTAACCATTTGGTCGCAGAGCTGGATAAAGTGGTGAATAGAAGGGGGGATATCATTTCCTTCCAGGTCTTGAATGGCGCTTTCCAACCTCCATGGGATATCACGGATCATGAGGTTGCAATGCTCCACCAAATTGTTGTACCTAGTACGACACATATCTAGAGTCGACTGGTAATAACAAATGGAATCCACATGGGTGTCCAACAGCTCATTGAGCTGAGCCTCCTTCTCGAGCCACTGCGCACCATCTCTTTGCAAAGCCTCGAAACGATTCCTCCACAGAAGGGCTGTTTCTTGGGCAGTTTCCAATTCTTGACATTTGTTATTCCACAGGTCAGACGTGACATATGAGTCTCTCAATGCCTCCTCTTTGAGTCTTCGTTCATTTTCCACTAAGGTCAAGGCATTTCTCAGTCGTTCTTCTAGATCCCCAATATCGGCCTCGAGATTCTCTCGTACTTCCTTCTTTTCGGCAGAGGCTATCTCGAAGAGGTGCCACGCCCTATCACAAGAAGCTTTGGTGTCCTTTAAGCGTTGTCGGAGAGTTGTCAATGATGCATCAGCCCCTTCGTAACCCTGTTGGTACCTGACTCTCAGATCCGTTTCTAATTTTAGCTTCTTGCTACTTTCAGCTGCTTGATCCTGCTCAAACTCCACCTTTCTTTTGTACTGTCCACTCTCCACCTTTGCTTGGTGGACTTCATTCTGAAGGTCCTTGTTCTCCTTAGTCAATCTCTCCACTGTTAGCTTCAGTTTTTCATATTCTTCTATAGACACATGAGTGGGAGCAGGAGGTGCTTCTTGCATAGAGGGCTCTAAAGGAAATGGTAACGACCTTTCAGCTACTCTAGCTAGTAACCACTGGTTGTATGGCTCCTTTGCCACGCAATTCTTTGCTTTTAACTCCTTCCGCCCCTTTGTGTGAATCTTACCCCAAGCCTTAGCAACCTTCCTGACAAACGCAGGGTCCTCTGATGTGGCTAGCAAAAAGAAACTCTGAATCTTCTCTGCCTCGGGCTCGCCCTCCATAGCATAGCCCAACTGACGTAATGCCATGATTGGGTTATAATTAATACAACCGGCCCTACCGATCAAAGGTACATTACCGAATTCTCCACAACTGAAAATGATTTCCACATCATAGTACTCAGGAGAGTACCAAGCAATATCACTAGCTTCCAGAGACATGATGCGTTGAGACCATTTTAATTTCTTCTTGTTTTCCATGAATGGCCCTTTCTTGGGTAAATGAGAAGCATACCACTTGTATAGTAGGTGAGAGCAGCATTGGATCATTCCCGCCTTCTTTTCACTCCTCCAATGAATGGAGTGGTAAACATCGGCAAGGAGTGTAGGGATAGGATTCTTCTGCATGAAGAGAACGATGGCGGTGATGTCTATGAAATTGTCCACATTTGGAAAGAGGACAATCCCATAAATCATTAGAGCAACGCTTATTCCGAACTTTTCCCAATCTTCTTCCACCTTGTATTGAGCAGCCTTTTCTAGCAGAAATTTCAATGGAAAGCCCTGAACGCCCCCTTTACTGGTTAGACCCTCTTTGACTTCCTCTTTGGTCATACGTAGGGCAAGAGCAATGGCAGGAGGTTTTGGTTCTTCTTCCAAGCCTGTGTATATAGGTTGATCCTTAATCTTGATGTTCAAAATGTGAGAATATTCCTCAAGAGTAGGGGCCAACTGATAGTTTTGAAAAGTGAAACATCTGAGAGGTGCATCATAGAATTGAGCCATAGCGAACAAAGCCCAAGTGTCGACCCTAAAATGGAGGAGATCAAGCAGTTTCCCATACTTTCCCTGAAAGTTGATCTTGATAGCTTTTGGCACGTCGATCAGAATGTCTTGAATTAGTTCCAGCTTTGGTTCTCTAAACTTGATGGAATTTGTGCTTCGCTTTCTTTGGTCAGTCATTGTATTCACCAATACCTGAGATAATCACAGTCTCTTAAGTCCCTTGATATGCGAGAAATGATATGCAATGCAATGTTTTATGAATGCACATGATAAAGAGCACAAAACGAGATCAAGATCACTGGTCCTGCAAAACAACATAAAATATTTCTCCCATCGGGTGGGTTATCTATTGGTTTGTAAGAGGGCATCCCAAAGGCTTTTAAACAAAGTCCCATGCACTAGCCCTCGAAAGTTTTCCATCATAACGACTACTCGTAAGACGGTAATCCCTTCAAAGGATGGACACAGAGTCATGTCTCAGCAACCTTTGGAATAAGGTTCTACAAAGGTCCTCAGAGTCACGGACTCCCAAGTTGGAAATAAAAACGCCATTACGACTACACGTAAGACATAATCATCCCAAAGGGGTCTATCTGAGCGGTGGGATTCGATCCAACTCAACGAGTCCTAAGTCTCGCAAATCAGAAAGAACCCACCTCCTATCTTAGTGTGTACTTGAAAGCTCGGGTAGAAAGCTTTATCTCACAAACCATCCAAATAAACCCAACAGTTAGTGAACATAACATAATAAGAAATAAAAGCAAATAAAACACAAACACGACAAACAAATTAGGTCTGGCTCGCTAGGTGTCCCCAGCAGAGTCGCCAGCTGTCGCTACTCGAAAAATGCGTCGCGCAACGACGGGGAGGCGAAAAGGATAGACAGAAGAGTCGCCACCGAACTTTATTTATCCCATGAGGGGAAAGGAAAATATCGAGAAAACCTTAAGAAAGAAATGGATAAGATGGTCTCGCGACCAAGAACGGGTTCGGAAGCCGGTTATGCGAGGGGAAGGTATTAGCACCCCTCGCATCCATCGTACTCGATGGGAACCATTTTCTTGTCGATGTGTGATTATATCTGCTTAAATATTATGCTATAAGAAGTGTTCCAACGGGTAAAGAAAGAGGGTTTAGAAACAGGAAAGTTAGGAGGAAAGAGAGAACAGGGAAAAAAAGAAAGAACAGACTCGGTAGGACTTCGCAGTCCTATGCCTACGTATTCTCAATAGACATGAGAAAGTCAGAGTCGACGTAGTTCGGGAAACTACAGATATAGGGGGGAATGTGCTCGGCAAGGATTGTGGCCCTTGTGCCTACGTATCTTTACTTGAAAAAGTAAAGAATCAGAGCAGCCGTAGTTCGGCCTACGGTTTGTTGATCTTTTTTATGGATGATGCTATCGTGCGCATTCTAGCAGTTAGGTGTTTTGCTGCTCGCTCGTTGGAGACTTAGGCGTTACCTGTTTGCGGTAGAACGGACGTAGCATATCCTTTTTTGAAAGATTAATTAGTTTTCGCCACGCGGGGCAAGAAGTCGCATTTGATTGATTGGATTGTTTTTTAAGGGGGGGGGCGAGACAGGTCCTCGGATAGTAACCCCTACGGGTAGTACCCAATTCGTTGTCTCAAAGTTTTTGTTATAAAAAGGTGTGGCGAACGAGGCGTCTTTGTATTGAAAGACGGGCGTCAAGACCACACACACTACAGTGAGTATCCTGACACTCGGAGAGGAAGAAAGTCTACACTTAATCCCCTCTTTTTAACTCAACACAAAGGGAACTTCATTCTCTTATTAAAGATGTTTTTGGTTTTGAATGGTAAGTGCTTTGCGACAGAGAACCCTACGGTAAACGTCAGCACTCGGGATAGGAGAAGGCCTACGCCTAACCACTCCACGACCATTCAAGTTTTTGTTGCGAAAAGATTTGAAAATGCACTCGGTACGAGACCGAGGTTTTAGGTGTGAAAATTGTGGAAGGAAGTTGTGAAAGCGAGATGGTGGATAAAAGCGCGTCTTCGTATCGAAAGACGAGTGTCGAGACCACCCTCACTACAGTGGGCATCCCATCACTCGGAGAAGAAGAGGTCTACACCCAATCTTCTCTCTTTAATTCGATACAAATAGAAATTAATTTATTATTGAAAGTATACTCAGTACGAGACCGAGGTTTTATGAGGAAATGTTTGAAAAGTCACTCGGTGCGGGACCGAGGTTTTTAGGGGAGATGGTATGGAAACGTCTTCGTATTGAAAGACGAGCGTCGAAATCACCCTCACTACAGTGGGCATCCCAACACTCGGAGAGGAAGAAAGTCTACACTTAATCCTCTCTTTTTAATTCAATACAAAGCAATGATTTTAAGGAGTTGAGATTTAAAAAAGGATGGGAAGCGTCTTCGTATTGAAAGACGAGTGTCGAAACCACCCTCACTACAGTGGGCATCCCAACACTCGGAGAGGAAGAAAGTCTACACTTAATCCTCTCTTTTTAATTCAGTACAAAGATAATTGGATTTTGAAGATGGTTTGACAATGTTTTTGAATCGAGTCGGGACAAGAAATGAAGAGAGAAAAGAGGTGGTCTCAGATCCTTCATTTCTCATCAATAATTTGACAGAGGGTCGAAGGAAATGTCGTCATCGACCAAAACAGATGAAATGGGACAAAAATGTCCAATAACAAATAAAACATAAGATTAACTTCTAAACAAATCTTAAAATTTCCAAGAGAAAATAGATAAAACTATAACTTAGAAAAATAAAAATATATAAACTATATTCAACCCTTTTTTAAAAAAAAAATAAATTATAAACTATTTTAAAAAATTAAAACAAAATAAAATCTATAAACAACGGTTAATGTAATATGTACATAATAATATATTTACATATGTTTATATAATATACATATACAAAACAAACAGAATATATCACAGTGTTATTATTAAAAACAAAACAATGGCCAAGGGAGTGAGATGAACCGCTAGGTGTATAATCAGAGGGGAAAAAAATGAATGGGCTTAAGGCCCGAAGGCTAGCTCATGAATGTTCCTGACTGGATCAAACTATCCTAAAAAAAAACACTTGGAGTCTATTCTCCTTCTTTCTCATGTGAAGCCTTTGTTTCTTCACCCTCTCTTTTTTTTTTACACAGCGGCGATGGCGACGAGTCTGAGTGATTTGAAGAGTGCGAAGGTTCGAGTTGAAGGCCGAAGGTGTTTCGGAGTGAATGGGTTTGATTGTAGCGATGGAGTTGGTTTGGGAGAAGGTTCATCACGTGTTGGGTTTTTCTTTAAAAGGGTTTCGATTTGGGTTGACGAGATAGTGGAGTATGAATTCAAAGGTTTGAAACAGAGAAGGAAGTTTGTCGGTTTTGAAGTTTGTCTGGGTTTCATGTTGTTTGGAAGACGATGAAGGTGCGGTGCTTGTCATGGTTCGCGATTGGGTTTGTTGAGTTTTACAGGTGCGTTTAGGGATGACGATTTGAATATCTTTTCTGGGTTTTTGATTGTGTGAAGAAGATGGAAGAAGAAAATAATGGTTGCTTTTGGTTCGA
The DNA here is from genome assembly GCA_963859935.3 of Lathyrus sativus. Lineage (NCBI taxonomy): Eukaryota > Viridiplantae > Streptophyta > Magnoliopsida > Fabales > Fabaceae > Lathyrus > Lathyrus sativus. The sequence continues at coordinate 475,255,987 of OZ012738.1, forward strand.
CAACGAGGAAGAAAAGTGGGTTTCAAGGAAAAGATGTTTTGGAGGTTCAACGGTGTTTCGACGGTAATGGTTGAAGAATCAATTGAAGGTTGTTGTTGTGATGAAAAAAAGAGGTGAAGATCTGAAGCTTGCGAAGGTGATTTGAAGGTTGTTGAAGTGTTGTTGGATATGGTGTTTATTTTGAAGCAGTTAATGTTGAATGAAAAAGATGGCCAGAAACCGAGTTGGTGAGATGGTTTGTTGAAGTTTGTTGTTCAGTGGGTTTTACCTCAAAAGATGTGGTGGTGTTGTGAAGAAAAGTCAAGAAAATATGTAGGTATCATGAGGGTAGTCACTGAGTTGTATCAGTTATCTCCCCTTTTTTACAATATTCAAAAGACAAGCTTAAGATTATAAAGACAGGAACAAGACGACAGAATACTTACAGAGCTGGAGTGACACCACCGAGTTGTAGATGCTGTAAACAGATAAGTTCCCTCTCCAACCTCTCTTCTTGATTCTTTATGTGTATCTTGTGTTATGATGAAGGTGAGTTGTGAGAAAAGGCAGCTGCTGCCTCTTGCTGTTAGGGTTTTTTTCTTCTGAAGGAATAGTGACCAATATATATGGGGGCTTGATGGTGTGAGATTAGGGTTTAGTTTTTGTTTGTATCATCTCTGCTATCACTTTTTGATGTTAAAATTGTGTCCTTCCATTTTGGTAAACTTGGCCCTGCTGTCCTCTGCTATCTTATTTCCCTTGTCTTTGAACTCCATATTTTTTATTTGAAAATAACTGATATTTTTCCCTGAATTTTTTACTGTGGGAATTTGGAGATTTTCACTGCTATGACATGGCTTTGTTTCAACCTTATTTTGACTTAATATTTCTGCTCTTGCTTGCTTTTTTCTTAAGGAGCTCTTGTGCTTTAATAATGTCGCTTTCACTCTTTGACAGGGCATTTTTGCAGTCCATCATTCCAACTCCGGTTTCATCCCGAAATTGCTTCACAAGTGTTGGTTCGTTCATAACCATGCTCACCTTACCGTTGTTCTAGATTCTGCTCACATCCCACACGTCAATGCTGCTGGTGGTGCTGCTTGGTGCTTTACAGACTCATTTACACTTGGTTCTTTCAGAAGTGTTTGTTGATGAAGACACGGTCCGAAGATGTTCGAGGAAGAGCTTCTGAGCTTGTGGAGACACTCAAGAAGGTGAAGGGTCAAGCTCGTGCTCATGCTTTGAAGGAACTTCACCAGGTTGTGACTTTTCATGCTACTGCTCGTAAGTCTGTGATCGATGAAGGTGGTGTTTCTGTTTTATGTTCTTTACTTGGTCCTTTTATTTCATATGCCGTTGGTTCTGAGGTTATCTCCAGCCATAGTCTATTGGTTGGTTTGATGAGGCTTGTTAAAGATAAAACATAGCAATGGAATCTGTCCTGGGTTAAGTCTCCTCAAAACAGTGTGTTTCTATGAAGGAGTTAAGATTTTGTTAGTTAGCATTGGTGCTATTTCTCAAATTGAATTGTTGTCTAGCATGGATCATGATTGTTTGGAATTAGCCCTTTGTGTTTTGGATTTGCTCATGAGCTTTTCATTAACTTTGCAGGTTATACGGGCCATATGTTATGCGTGCCGCGACAGACATGGATGAGATAAATTCCCTGCCCAAGACACGGCTTCACACCTTGATGTTTAGCTTGGGAATCGCAAGCTGTGTCTTCAGCTCGTGTTATGGAATTACCGGCTTCGTGCACGTGAAGGCTGTGGGTAATGGATTTGAGACTTGGCTTGGCTGGTATGGAGGATACACAGTTGATGAGGGGGGTCTCATTTGAGGTTGCATTGAGGGTTGCTGACCCTGCTGAGGCCATTGCTGCTGCGGCAGCTGCTGATACTGAGAAAATTTGTTGCACAGATGTGGGAGGGTTTATTTGAGATGCCGTTGATTGTGGAGCCACCCGGGACATGTCTTGTAGTTGGGGGGTTCGGTATTGTTGATCAGAAGGCATATACTGATTCTGGGGGAGCTGAGACGCTGCAAGAGCAGGCGGCATGAATTTGAAGATGAGATTGCTGATTTTTGTTGAGAGGTTAAATGAATAGAAGCTGAAGGTGGGAGAACGAGGATTCGTCGAAAGAGGTTTGGAATGTTACGGAAAATGATGAAGGTGTTTGTGGAAGGTTGCCAGTGATTCAACATCGGAGCTTCGTGTTGATTCGGGGTTCTATTGGGGTATGGTTCGTAGAAGGACTGTAGTGGGTTCGAAGTCGAATATTAGAAAACGGTTTGAGATGAGTTTCCGCCATTGACGGAGTTTCTTTCAGGATGTGTAGTCTGCACTACTCGTGATCTTTCCAATAAGTAAGTTCTAATTGCAGCGCCAGATATTTTACCCTTTGAATCAAACTGAATTTCAACAAACTTCCCAAAACGGCTTGAATTGTCATTTCTGACAGTCCTAGCATTGCCAAATGCCTCTAACAGTGGATTCGACTCGAGAACTTTTTGTTCGACTGATCTATCATCACAAACAGCACGCCCACCAACAAAGGTAAGATACTGCATAATCAATTTTGTTGTTTCAGTTTTCCCAGCACCACTTTCACCGCTGACCAAGATAGATTGGCTATGACCTTCATTCATCATTGCTCTATATGATGCATCAACAACGGCGAACACATGTGGACTGAGTTCACCAAATGGAGCTCCCTTATACTGCTCCATCATGTGGTTATTGTACAAATGAGGAAGCTTTGTGAACGGATTAACAGCAATTAAAATGCTCCCCGTATGTGTATATATATCATTAAGCATGTATTTTCTCCGAATATTGTACAACACCCCTGGTTCATTCAAATAAGCCAACCTCGTCATATCCTCAACTCCACCATGTTCATCTTCATCTGCATCCCTAGGAAACAATTTCTCCGGAGCGAAAACAACAACCTTGTTGGCGGAATCCGTTTCAACGCGAACTTGTTTTTCGGAAGATTCGAGTACTTCAGCCGGTAACCAAGCAGAGTCCCTGTCAGGAATCCAAACCTTGGAGCCCTTGCGCAAACTCATGATGAATTGCTTGTTGCACGGCTGTGAAGAGACCATGATTATAGTTGGTTCCTCTACAACTAAGGTTTCGACCCATTGTTGTTACAGGTGAAGTGGTTGAACTTCACCTATGGTTTGATTGGTGAACGATAAACAGATGAATGAGGTTTTTTTTTGTTTTTTTTTGAAGTTGTAACTGTGTGTTGTGTGAATGAGATGGTAGTGTATAGTGTATAGTTGATTCGAGAAAGCTGTAACATCTGGAGGTCCTCAAAACAATAAACAATGGTCTTCTTTTTGTTGTTTTTCTTTTGTTGTTTATGGTAACTGTTTTGGGAGTGCAGGCTTTTGCAGATTGTACTACATTGCAGCAGGTTACTGTGAGGTGTTGGATACATTAGCGGCAGTATCTTGTACCATTTACTGTGAACCTCTTGACAAGGTGCAACCAGTAGCTACTTCACGCGGACTCTACACCACTTTTCGTTTGCCGTTCTTTCATGACCCAAACAGTCTTGACAAAAACAATGTAATGGGAACAAATGCTCTTAGATATTGCATATGAGTTTTGGAATTATGTAAATGGATTTGAGCAAAGTTCAAAATCCCAATGAACTCTATTATTTAACATGCTTTCCTCTTGTGTAGATAGATGTATATCATTGCAACACAATTTGGTTAAATTTGTGAAATTGGCCTTTGGCTTTTTTTTTTGTTTGAAACAACAGAAAAGAACGTGATCTCACAGAAATAATTTTTGAATAAAAATTCTCTTCTTGACGAATCATTGCAATGAAATGGCCTATATCTTGAAATGTCATTTAACTATGCAGAATCTCATTGCTTCACGAAATAAAGCTCGTAACATAACTTGAAACAAATCTTCATGCCTTGAAAATGCGCCTAGCTTTGCACTAATCAACTCCATCATGAATTTTCAATAAGATTTGAGTTTCAATTTGAAGAATGCTTGAAGCAAAAATCAACTCAACTAGAAATCCACTTGAAATATTGCTCAAAACAAACTGAAACAAGACTTGAAATTAGTTGGATCAAAGCCTCGAAATATCCCACACCATATGGCCCAAACTAAAGCTTAACTACATGGTTTGGAATCCACTTGATCATCTTTATTGCTCGACTACAAGTACATAGGCTCATCTTTCTTCTATCTTCATTTGAACTCAACATATTTTGCAAAAACTTGTGATCATACTAAACACAAACCAACAAAACTCCCAGACCCGAGAAAAAGCTAGGGGATCTTGGCCCAGGGTCAAATGATTGCTTAGAGAACAAGCACCAAGCAACTATTATTCGTGATGAGAAAAGTAAGAAAGGTAGGGCGAATTTAGGGTATGACACTTCCTTCGATGCTTTGAAGGTGCTTCTTCTCAAAGGTTCTCTATGGGTTACTATGGAACTCTCTTGATTTTTGCTGGTTTTTAATCTCACTCTTTTTTCTGGTTTTCTCTCTAGGGTTTCTTGCTCTCTTTCTATCTTTTTTCTCAATGTCTAGTGAATGATGAATGAATCTCTTTTGCAGCCCCTCTCCTCTTCTTATCCCACTTTTTCTGCTGCCTTTTTCTGCTGTACCAAAACAACAGCTCTTGCACATGTTTCAACCTTTAGACTTTCCATATTTGGGGGTACTCATTACCACTTTTCTGGTGCAACCCCACTCCTTTCCATTTCTATGCATGTTTTGCTGTATTTTCTTCTGCAACACTCTACATTGCCATCCATCCTTGTACCCATTGGTTGGTTATGCTTGGATATACTCATGTAGTCAATACCACTACCTTTTGGACAAAATTTTCAAATTCTGATTTTTGATGTGTAGATGCATCAACCTAAGCTTATCCCCTTGGTTTTGTGACATAAAATGATTTTGTGATATGATACATATTGCCACTTCTTGCATGGGGCTGTTTTGGATTGCATCCATATTGCCTGTGGTTGAACACACATGGTCTTGATCTTGAAACATACCAATGTTAACTCTTAAGTATTTTTATTTGGATGTTTGTGAACATAATGTAGCACATGAAAACTTGGTGTGGCATGGAGATTACCATATCATAGATTTGATTAGAGACTCGAATGAAGATTAGAAATAGATTAGTTTCTAAACATTACTTAGAGTTGGAAATCTTGTAACAAATGACATTCTTGCAAATGTCATGAAATTTCTCTTTGTAATATTCTTGAATCTAGTCTTGAATTCATGAATCTTGGACTTTGAATGATGGATTCTCTTATGCCATTATATAAAATAAAGTCTAGAATTATGCACTTGTGATCTTGACTCATGCTTTGCAAATTTGAACTCCACTTGATCAAGAATTTGAAACAAAATTGGATGAAGCAAACTTGAATTTGGCCTTGCATTTCATGTTCATTAGGAATATTTATCTTGAATATCCCAATATTTTTCAAGTAACTTCTTCTTGAAGTAATCTACATGAGTAGACTTTCCAACTTAGATCAAGCCTTAGGTGATGAACCTTTTCTTCCATGTATTCCATGATAGGCAATCTATCTCATTTGAAATGGAAAATAACAAATCGACCCAATCTATACCTTATGAACCCACATGTTCGATATGCAATAGAACGATGTATGGTATAGCGAGTGTAGGGTATAAAGGCTAAAGATGAAAATGAGGGTGTGACAACATTCATAAAACATCATTCCTAGTTTTGAGGAATTCAACTGTCCTTTGCAAATTCAAAAAGTCTTACATTTTAAAGTCTAAAACATTTTCCAGCCTTCTTAGAAAACATTTGCAATCGACCGTTGAAATTATTGAAACCATTGCATCGCATTAGCATTACATTTTTGCATTGCATTTTCCCCCCGGTTTCTCATTCCCAGTTATCTTTATCTTCCAGTGTTCCTTTGGGTCGTCAAGCTGATTCCTCGACACAAATATCAGACAAGAGCTAACTTTAGATGCAAGATGTCAGAATAAGAGGAACATAATGCAGAAGTCTGAATGGAGATCGATAAGTTGAAAGCAGGCATGACTAGGCTTACCGAAATGCTTCAAGTATTGATTGCCAGAGGAGAGCCACCTCAGAGGACCGTCATTCAGGAAGTTTCAAGTGCTGATCCATCTCCTGTTTCATTACCGCCCTCTACTTGGCCAGAGTTTGGTTTACCTCATAACTACTCTCCACCTATTGCATCTGCTGCTATAATTGGTCAGACTGTCAGACCGGTTTTTCAAGCTCCTGTCTTTACCGAGGCCAGAACTGTGGTCCACACTGTTAATCAGACTATCCAAGCTCCCTTTGAGAATTCTCCCTATGAGTATAATGCTATCTGTGCTCAAGAGGACAACTGTCACACCCTCATTTTCGCCTTTAGCCTTTATACCCTACATTCGCCATATCATACATCATTTTATTGCATATCGAGCATGTGGGTACGGATTGGGTCGATTTGTCATTTTTCATTTCAAATGAGATAACTTGTCTATCTTGGACTACATGGAAGAAAAGGTTCATTATCTAAAGTTTGATCTAAATTGGAAAGTCTACTCATGTGGATTTCTTCAAGGAGAAGTTACTTGACAAAATACTAGGATATGCAAGATATATTCCTAATGACCATGAAATGCAAGGCATAATTCAAGATTGCTTCACCCAATTTTGTTTCAAATTCTTGATCAAGTGGAGTTCAAATTTGCAAAGCATGAGTCAAGATCACAAGTGCATAATTCAAAGTTCAAGATTAATGAAGTCAAGACTAGATTCAAGAATATGGCAAAGAAAAATTTCATGACATTTGCAAAAATGTCACATTTATTGCAAAGTCTCAAGCACTTGATAATGCTTAGAAAAATAAGCTACTTCTAGTCTTAATCCAAGCTTCTAATCAAATTCATGTTATGGTAATGCCACACCAAGTCCACATTATGCTTACAAACATCCAAGAAATATGCAAGAATTAAATCAAGATTGGAATGTTTTAAGACCAAGATTATGCATGTTTAATCATGGCAAAACAGTCCCATGCAAGAGGTGACAAATTTCTTCATGTCACAAGATCACATGTCACAAGACCAAGGGAATAACATGTGACAATGCTTCTACATATCAGAATTTTCAAAATGCTGTCAAAGGTGGTAGCATTGACCATAAGAGCTGTCAAAACACAAGCCAACAAAGGGGTGCAAGACACAAGGTGCTGCAGAAAAATAGCATAGGCAAGTAGTGCAGAAAATGCAGCATAGCACCTTGCATGGAAATGGAAAGAAAGAGAGTGACATGAGAAAAGGTGGTAAGAGACATTACCCCATGAAAAAATCTGATGTGTGGGAAGAAGAGAAAACCCTAGGAGCTGAGATAAGAAGGGGGGGGCTATAAACAAGAGGACATTCATTCAACATTATACACACATTGCAAACCAGAAAAATAGAGAGAGCAAGAAAAACCATGAAAACCAGAAAAATAGAAAGGAAGAAAAACCAGAAAAAAGAGAGTGACATAGAAGCACAAGAGGACCATTGAGAAGCAGAACCTTCACAACATAGAGTGAAGAGTGGAGAGCACCTCCAACAAAAATCAGTGGAGGACTTGCAAGAAAGATAGAAAGCTCTTGGGTATCCATTTCAAACCTTTCTCTCTTTACTTTTTGCTTTTATATTCATTTTACCTCCTCTTTTATATGTTGTTGTACTGAGTATATCATGTAAGATTCTAAGGGGACCAAAAAACCATTTTTGAGAACAAATAGAAAGGAAAGAAAACCATAAAAGACAGCAAAAAACAACAAATATTACATTTTTCGCTTCAGGTCGCGGCGCGACCCATGTTCGCGGCGCGAACATGCCAAAATCAGAATGAAAACTTTCCAGTTCGCGGCGCGAACATGCAAAAATCAGAATGTTCACTTTTCTCAGTTCGCGGCGCGAACTGATCAGTTTGTTTATGCTTTTTTTTGCTGTTTTGTTTCTTTTTGCATGTCTTGATTTTTTTAGCCAACTAACCCATATGTTTGTATGATTTTAGTGTGAATATTGCTATTGTCCTTGTTGACTTTTGATTCCAAAAAAAACATTTTTAAAAGCAAACTCTCGATTTTATCGAGCCATTTTCAACCTTGTAAGTCGGCCGCCTTGTGCGTCCGCCATCGACCTTGCTCGTATCACCTCAAATAATTTTACAAATAATAAACCTTGATCCAACATCAAGTGATCCTTTTTTCTCATAAAAAACCAAAATACAATAAATATATGGTTAGGGTTGTACACCATGGATTTTAAGGTGGTGGAGAAGGAACGAGAATGGAATCCTCCTACACTCATTCTGAATGTTTTGGATACAAGGCGCTCGACTTGGCTATTTGAAACATTCATCTCTATCCAAAGTCCTTTTGTGTAACCCTAATCAAGAACCATTTCTCTTCAAAAAAAACCTAAAAATAACATCAACTCATCAAACTATTTTTCGCCTTAGGGCATCAATCCAAAACCCTTTTTCAAGGTATAAAATCAACCAACAAACAACTATTTCATAAGCCTCCGAACTACGGAGCTCTGATTCTTCACTTCTTTTAAGTGAAGATACGTAGGCACAAGGGCCACAATCCATGGCGAGCATTAAAATAAATAAACCAACCCCTATTTCCCTTAAGCAGGTAGAATTTTAGATTAAAACACCCACTCACGCTAAACAACCTAGAAGGTTCCCATCGAGTACGATGGATGCGAGGGGGTGCTAACACCTTCCCCTCGCATAAACGACTCCCGAACCCTAAGACTTGGTTGCGATGACCATACTCTTTTCCCAAAGGTTTTATCGCTATTTCCCTTTCCCTCCTTGGGATAAATAAAATCCGGTGGCGACTCTGTGTCATTTTTCGCGTAGCGACAACAACCAGGAAGACTTTGTTGAGCCTGAGTTTACCCGTGAACAACTTCAAATCATAAATAAGAGACTCCAAGCTGTCGAAGGTACTGATTTCTTCAACGTTGATGCCGATAATATGTGCCTAGTTTCTGGTCTTGTTTTGCCTTCCAAGTTCAAGACTCCTGAGTTTGTGAAGTATCAAGGTCACTCATGCCTAAGAGCCCATCTAGTCATGTATTTCTGAAAGATGGTGGCTTACACCAACAATCAGAAGCTGTTTATCCATTGCTTTCAGGATAGTCTGAGTGGTGCTTCTCTCAAATGGTATATGATCTTAGAGCATAACAGCGTCCACTGCTTCCAGGATCTCGCCAATGCTTTTATGAGGCAATACAAATACAATTTAGACATGGCTCCCGATCGTCGTCAACTTCAAAGTATGTCTCAGAGGGAAAAAGAATCATTCAAAGAATTTGCTCAGCGCTGGAGAGAGTTAGCTTCCCAAGTTGAACCCCCTATAGCAGAGAAGGAACTGACAGGAATGTTCATATATACTTTGTCTCCCTTCTATTGGGAAAAGATGATTGGAAGTGTCTCTTCAAGCTTTACAGATCTGGTGATTATTGGCCAAAGGATAGAAGAGGGTTTGAAAAATGGTAAGGTATCCAAAGCTGCCGAATCTTCTAATGGGGCAAAGAAATCCTATGGGAATTTCCAGAAGAAGAAGGACGAACAGACCAATGCTGTCATGGTAGAATCAAGAAAGCCTCGCCATAGATCTCAACCTGTTGTCGCTCCACAGCCAGCTCAGACTCCTCAACGTCCAGTTATTAGACAAGACCAGTATCAAAATAGGAATCAATTTAATCTTATTCCCATGACTTACACAGAACTTTATCCTTACTTGGTTCAACGAGGACTGATCACTACAAGGGCTCTACCACCTCCTCCTAATCCTCCTTCAGCTGGATTCAGGACTGATTTCCAGTGCGTCTTTCATGAGGGTGCCTTAGGCCACGACTTGGAGCATTGTTTTGCACTGAAAGCTAGAGTGCGTGAGTTGATTAGAGATGGAACACTGGATTTTGCGGATAATCCCCCAAATGTCCAGAAGAATCCTTTGCCAGTGCATCAAAAGTGAAGCTTCAGTCTGACCCCAGAGGATCATTTGTGTTCTGGACAGGAGGCTCACTGATTTAGTCATTAGGCTGTTGTTTCTCGTTGTTTGTACTTTCCTTATTTTATTAGCTGTTTGCTTTCAAATTATGTTTGTACTTTTACATTAATGAATTGAGCATTGCAACTTTCGATTTCGATTCATTTTTGTCTATTATTTGCATCTTTATGCTTTATCTTTCAAATATTTACTTCTTGTCCAAATTTTTGATATGCAAAGATTGGAGGGAGGATGATGAAAACGTTATATCCATAATTGTTGTCAGTATTGCTTTCAATCAAAACTTTGTTGACGATGTAAGGCATTGTTTCAACTCCCAAACACTGGAGAAATAAGGAAGTTATCCCCTTGTCACCCATTTTGAGCCTAGAAGTTGGAGTTTCTTTCTTTACAAAAAAAACCGCAATCTTAACCTGGGGCATGGGTAGTTCTCAGTTAACTTGGTTGTGTGTTCCTGCAATACCCCTTTCATATAAAGGTTGCACTCACAATTTTCCTTCGCACACAGCAAGCAAGTGTCGAAGATGTTTCCAAGCCAAAACGTCGATGATGGTTCGCTGTAATCATTAAAGCTAGGCAGTCACTTTCAAAAAGAAAAATCAAAAGAAAAAACCCGATAAATCAAAATCTATGAAGGAGATTTAGGCAAACCTAGGGCATCCCGCTGGCTGTGTGCTTTAAAAACAGTTCAGGAAAAAGTTAGGGATAATAAAAAGAGGAGATCTTTAAATCCTTATCATGAAAATCCTCAATGTCGAAACAACTCAATGTTATAGGGAAGCAGTGGTTGCCTTTTCATAAGTCCCTTGACTTCTGAACCATCATTGCTACCATCAGTGCAATTCCTAACCTATAGGAACCTGAGTGTATATTCTGAGTTAACTGAGCATAGGACTGAAGTTCATCACGTAGATGGGGTGGGTACAAATAAATTTTGAGCCTTTATCTTTTGTGTCATAAACCGTGAACCAGACCACGTTACAACCCTCAAAAGACCTAATTGAAGCAAGGTTATTTTGAAAGCATGCTACAACAAGGTTGCGTAAGCTGACTCCAAAAGATCTTTGCAAATCATTTATTTTGGTAGTGCACCTTTGTTTTAAAATTTGAGCGTTTTGAACCACCGTGTTCTGACCAACGACTCACTTATTCTTCATATTTCAAACATAATCTTTATTTCAAAAGTTGCATGAACTTTGCACTACCAGGTTTGTATGAATACTTTTGTTTGCAAACTGGCTTTCCTCTAAGGAATTTTCAAACATCGAGAAACTTGGTCGAGTGATCTTATCAGGGGCAAGTTCTTTTTACATCTTGTCTAAGAATCAGCCCAAGATTTGTTCAAGGCAAAGCCATTCTCAGATGTGGTTTATCCATAAGTTTTTTCAAGACTCAGGCTGGGGCAAGCCTTCCGAGGATACAGTAAAACAATCTTTTCAGAATCAGACTGGCTGAAGCAATTATCAATTCATCTATCAACAGACGGTTTAATCTGGGGCAGTTTACTTGAAGAATCCCCAGACAGCTACCCTTCCTTCCTACAGGGATCATCAACTTGATACAATTTAGAAATGTGGCGAAGACGTGCCCAGCAGTGGCATCTTTAGTCCCCGAGCAGAATAACCTTGATCTCCGTGTTGAGGAATCAGTTTTCCAGTCTTGTCATCTTACCATAAGAGTCGAGCCTTGTCATCGGCATCTGCATTTTCATTTGATCATATATCATAGCATAATTCATATACATATACATATCATGAGTGTTTTTATCCTTATTTGCATTTCTCCCGAGGTCGTGTTTTATCCACGTCTTACCTTGTGGTCAAAGTCCAACTTACTTGGCACCTACCAAACAATTTTGTGTCGTGTCTATCTGATATTCTTCCAAATATGACGTTTTTCTTATCTGATGGTTTTCCGGATATGTCTGTTCCTTTTACGTCCATACTCTTATCATATATTACGTTCATACCTTTCATTCAAAGTCATTATTGGATGTCTGGTATCTTTTTATCCAATGTCATTCTTGGATGTCACCCTTATATCTGAGTCTTTTATCTGATGGTTTTCCAAATATCATATTTGATTCTGATGGTTTTCCAGAATTTATCCGATGGTTTTCCGGATTTGTATCTCTTTCTGACGGTTTTCCAGATCGATTCTTTTATCTGATGGTTTTCCAGATATCACCTTTGATTCTGATGGTTTTCCAGAATCTATCTGATGGTTTTCCGGATTTGTTTCTCTTTCTGATGGTTTTCCAGATCGAGTCTTTTATCTGATGGTTTTCCAGATATTACCTTTGATTCTGATGGTTTTCTAGAATCTATCCGATGGTTTTCCGGATTTGTTTCTCTTTCTGACGATTTTCCAGATCGAGTCTTTTATCTGATGGTTTTCCATATATTTTCCTTCAATTCTGTTGGTTTTCCAGAATCTTTCCGATGGTTTTCCGGATACGTTAGTCTTTCTGATGTTTTTCCAGTTTGAGTTTATTCTGATGTTCTTCCAGAATCCCTTTGTTGCTTATCTGATGTTCTTCCAGATATGTCTTCAAACTTGTCCCGTTACATTTATTGTTTTCCTAAAATGCTTCAGATTTACCTTCAGAGACTTGTCTCCATCTCATGCTCCTATAAATGTTGTCCTTTTGTTTCTGGATGCAGCCAAAAGTTTATTCGACGGTTTTCCGAATATCTCTGGTATGTTTCAGAGTTCATTCGATGTTCTTCCGAATGTCCCTGAAATTTGTTCTTTGTCCCCGAGTTTATTCGATGTTTTTCCGAGTATCTTTGGTGTGTTTCAGAGTTCATTCGATGTTCTTCCGGATGTTTCTGATGGGTGTTTCTCCTTGTTTATTTTCTGACGATTCCTGAAGATCCCGCTCGATCTCTTCGTTTAAAGGAATGTTCCAAAAATTCCAGCACTTGTAATTTACCTGATCCTACCTCCGTGTGGATCATGCATTACCTTTTCATCCTAGAGTGTCAACTGGTCGTGCCTGGACCTGTTGAGCAGCTACTCTTGGATATGTCTGCAGTGGAGGCCGTCTCGCCGGTGCCATCTCCATTGAGGACTTCTTCTTGCTTTCTTTCTAAAGTGAACAACTGGTCATGCTTGAACTTGTTGGTCTATCGCTTTAAATTTCCTCGATTTCATGTTGTTCCCCAGTTCGTTATCTTCCCCAGTGTGTGTGTTCGCTCATTGCGTCTATCCCCTGTGTCATCGTGTCGTCTGCACCCGTGCATTTGTCATTTTTATCATACGCATCATACTAGATTCATGGCATTGTCAGCATTATAGTTCGTTTCGTTTTGTCCATAGCATTACATATCGTTGCATCTAAGGGCAAAATTTTCGGTTATCTGTATTTAAATCCCTTTCACCATGATTTCTCGAGCCTTCGTCGCTCAAATCATCCGGTGAAGCTATTTAAATAGGGGCAACTGTAATACCTCAAATTTTGCCCTAAGATTAGTCGAATCATCTCACATTCCATTGCATTTTTGCATTGCATTTAACCAGACACTAACATGATTGTGTAGTCTGTTGATTTTGCAGGAAATAATCACGTGGCACGCTCTTTAACTTATGAAGGGTAAAATGGTCATTTACTCATAGTCGGCTGTCAGTTTGTTAATCTGGGTGGTAGTCAGGGGAACTACGATTACTCTGATTCCATCCCCTACCCAGGATACGTAGGCACAAGATGCGAGTCTTGGCGAGTAAACTTAGGACTAACCCCTTAGGTCCTTCTCTTCACTCTTAACCTTTAGCATTACCCTTAAGCAGATAACCATAGCAATAGCAGCATTTAAAACAACAAGTTCCTGTAGAGTACTACAGAAGTTTAGGATGCTAATACCTTCCCTAAGCTTAACCAACCCCCGAACCTTAGATCTCTCCCCGCATTGTGTTTATGATGCAAAAATAGGTTTTTCCTTTCTTTAACCTTTCCTTCGGATAAATCAAAGACCGGTTGTAAATGAATTAAGATTCAAGTTAATCAAAGCTTGACATCAAAATTTCACCGCAACAGCGGCATTCAAATAAATGCCATCACATAAGACGTCGAAGTAAGTTGTATTGATAACTTGGTATTCCGAGATGAAGCTACTTTGTGCAATTGAGAGGCCGTTTAAGTTCCCATCATGTTACAACCTTAGAGTAATATGTTTGTCTTGATTGTTAGCTTTTTCTCTATTTAAAGTCCATGGTCACGCCCGAGGCCAGTGGATCATTTTGTATGGGCCACACTTTTGCAATTAAAGATCAATTAATGAATGAGTGTTTTGTTAAACTTCCATTTGTTGTTCATTATTTTTTTTACTCTTTTAAAAAAGGAAAATGGCAATATTTTGAAAACCTAAAAATAATTCATTATTTGTATCTCTTTATGTGTGTTTGATCATTTAAACTTGTTAACACATGCAGAGAACCTCCATCACCTGCTAAATTTGATGATCATCCAATTCTTTCTGACTTTGGTTCACCTGTATTCCAAGCTGAAGATGAGAGTGATGAGGATTTTGAAATTCCTGAAGAACTGATAAAGATGACTAAGTACGAGGATGCATATCTTCAACCTTACAAAGAATAGATCGACATTATCAACTTGGGCTCTAAAGAAGTACAAAGAGAGGCCAAGATTGGGGCATCGCTTGGGGCAGAGGTTAAGGACATATTGGTAATGCTTATCAATGATTATATGGATGTGTTTGCTTGGTCCTACCAAGATATGCCTAGGTTGGACAACAACATTGTAGTTCACAAGCTCCCTCTTAAACCTGAGTGTCCTCCAGTTAAGCAGAAACTTCGAAAATCCAGACACTGACATGGCTCTCAAAATCATAGATGAAGTTAAAAAGCAGATCGACGCGAGCTTTCTAGCAGTTTCTAAATACTCTGAGTGGGTGGCTAATATTGTACCAGTACCTAAGAAGGATGAAAAGGTTAAAATCTGTGTAGATTATTGGGATCTTAATAAATCTAGTCTGAAGGACGATTTTCCTCTGCCGCATATCGACGCTTTGGTGGCTTCTCCGACTATAATCAAATAAGAATGGACCTAACTGATATGGAAAAGATAACTTTCATCACACCCTAGGGCACTTATTGTTATAAAGTTATGCCTTTTGGTTTGAAAAATGTTGGAGCCACATACCAACGAGCCATGGTGGCATTATTTCATGACATGATGCTCCAAGAAATTGTGGTTTACGTCGATGATATGATTGCCAAGTCTCAGATCAAAGAATATCACCTTAATCATTTGTTGAATCTATTTGAAAGAATTAGGAAGTATCAATTGAGACTAAAGCCTGCCAAATGTACCTTCGGAGTCAGATCTGGCAAACTACTCAACTTCATTATTAGTCAACATGGAATCGAGGTAGATCCTGACAAGGTACGAGTCATCCAGGAAATTCCTGCCCCATAAACGGAGAAGCAGATCAGAGGTTTCCTTGGCAGATTGAATTATATCTCCAAGTTTATCTCCAACTTGACTCCTACTTGCGCGTCGATCTTTATGTTGCTACGGAAAGATCAAGCAGTTGTGTGGAACAAAGACTACCAGCCGGCATTTGAAAAGATCAAAGGATACCTCCAAGAGCCTCCAACATTGATCCCTCCTGTGCCTAGAAGGCCTCTCTTCATGTACATGATTATGCTCGAGGAAGAAGGAGCATGCGATTTACTACTTGAGCAAGAAATTCACCGATTGTGAAAGTCATTACTCTCCATTAGAAAAAGCTTGTTGCGCTCTGGCTTGGGCAGCTAAACGTCTAAGGCAGTACATGATTTGTCACACTATTATGTTGATATCCAAAATGGATCTGATAAAGTACATATTTGAAAAACCTGCTCAAGCAGGAAGACTTGCAAGATGGAACATGCTCTTATCAGAGTATGACATTCAATATGTTGCTCAGAAATCAATAAAAGGAAGCTCCTTGTCAGACTACCTTGCTGATCAACCTGTTGAAGATTATCAAACGCTCAAATTCGAATTCCCCGACGAAGATATCATGCTTCTTTACAAAGCCAAAAAAGAGCCTGGCCCCAAAGAGGGTCCTAAACCTGGTCCCCGTTGGAAAATGATGTTCGACGGTGCATCCAATAAAAGAGGCCATGGTGTTGGTGTTGTTCTGGAAAATCCAACTGGTGGCTATACTGCTGTTACTGGAAGATTGTGCTTTAAATGTACGAACAACATAGCTGAGTATGAAGCCTGCATCTTGGGTCATGAAGATGCCATTGACTTTCGTATTAAGATTCTGGAAGTAATTGGCGACTCTGCCTTGGTAATTTATTAGCTCAAGGGTGAATGGGAGACCCGAGATGAAAAACTGATTCCTTACAAAGACTATATTTTGGAGATGATAGAGTATTTTGACAAAATCACTTTCAAACACGTCCCAAGATCCAAAAACCACATAGCAGATGCTTTGACTATGATGGCTTCTATATGGAAGGTTCAGTTTTTCAACAAAGCTCCCCTAATTAGCATTGAAAGAAAGACTGCACCAACGTACATCATGATGGATGAAGAAGTGTCTGACGGAAAACCTTAGTTTTATGACATCAAAAATTACCTTCAGAGTCAAGAATATCCTGCCGACGCCTCTAAACTTGATAAGAGAACTTTGCGAAGATTGTCATCCAAGTTTTTCATCAGCAATAATGTTCTGTATAAGAGAAATCACGACATGGTCTTAATCAGATGTGTTGACAGTAGAGAAGTAGACATGTTAATGACAGACATTCATGAAGGTGCCTTCGGTACTCATTCAAGTGGCCATGCCATGGCAAAGAAGACCTTGAGGGCTGGTTATTACTGGTTGACTTTGGAGGCCGATTGTATCCTATTTGCCCAAAGATGTCATAAATGCCAGATTTATGCAGACAAGGTGCACGTGCCACCAAATCCTTTGAACGTATTGTCGTCACCTTAGTCATTCTCAATGTGGGGCATTGATATGATTGGGGAAATTAATCCTAAAGCGTATAACGGTCATTGGTTTATCTTAGTCTCCATCGACTATTTCACTAAATGGGTGGAAGCTTCCTCCTATATGAATGTAACGAATCAGGTGGTTGCCCAGTTCATTAAAAAGGAGATTATCTGTCATTAAGAAATCCCTAACCAGATCATTATAGATAATGGGATGAATCTGAACAATAAAATAATGAAGGAGCTCTATGACAGTTTCAAGATTGGACATCACAACTCTTCTCCTTACCGAGCCAAGATGAATGGAGTTGTTAAAGCTGCAAATAAAGACATTAAAAAGACTGTGTAAAAAATGGTAGTAACTTATAAAGATTGGCATGAAATGCTACCATTTGCTTTACACGGATACATAACATCTGTTCGCACTTCAATAGGGGTAACCCCTTTCTCCCTGATTTATAGGATGGATGCAGTACTACCTATTGAGGTTGAGATACCTTCGTTAAGGGTCTTAATGAAAGACGAGATCGAAGAAGCTGAGTGGGTGAAAGTAAGGTTTGATACACTGAATCTCATTGATGAGAAAAGGATGATAGTAATATACCATAGTCAGCTATATCAGAAGAGAGTTAAAAGAGCCTTCGACAAAAGAGTCCAGGTCAAAGAATATAAAGAGGGTGAGTTAGTACTCAGGAAGATTCTA
The DNA here is from genome assembly GCA_963859935.3 of Lathyrus sativus. Lineage (NCBI taxonomy): Eukaryota > Viridiplantae > Streptophyta > Magnoliopsida > Fabales > Fabaceae > Lathyrus > Lathyrus sativus. The sequence goes on from OZ012738.1 coordinate 475,273,707, forward strand.
CCGGTGCAGTGAGACATGAGTGGAAAGTGGATGCCAAACTACGATGGCCTATTTGTTGTGAAGACGGTTTTTTCTGGAGGCTCTCTTATCCTTGTGATGATGCACGGTGAACAGCTCCAACATCCTGTGAACTCAGATGCAGTAAGAAAATATTATGCCTAAAAAACCCGCTAAGTTGAAAACCTGGAAAGGCAACTTAGGCAAAAAGGGGCATCCCGATGGATCATAACCTATGAAGGAGATACGGAAAAAAATTAGGGATAAAAGAAAGAAAAGTTGGCTGAGTCGATAACCTGAAAAGGCAGCTTAGTCAAAAATGAGCGTCCCGGTGAATTGAAAACCCCAAAGGGCGATTCAGACAAAAGTTAGGGACAAAGGCATTTCACTGCAGCAGGAGTTGTCACTACTGCAGAAGGTCGTCAAAGAGGCTTACTTTCCTCTACTCTCATTAGAGGGAGCGATTCAGACGGACTCTTAGCTAGTTAGGACTGGATTATCATTGGATTTTGTAACCTTTTCCCATATTTCCATTTTTCCAAATTGTAAATGTTCCATGGGACTTTGCCTTTTGAAAGTCTCCATCTTTGAATGAAATCAGATTTGGACCAATTTTTGTTTATGCTCTATTGATTGCTCTACCTTTTTGTTATGCAAAAACATCACTTATTCGTTAATAATGTTTTTTAAAGGCAAAAATTTTTTTGAAACAAAAATTGTTTTGGAGAAAGTTAATTAACAAGCAAGTCGTAACTTTGATTGTGACATGACGGTGTATAATTAGACTCCTATCATAAGGACATAACGGTTGAAACCTTGATACCATCATTTCAGCAATATGAGGTCTATAGATATTTCTTTCCCCACGCCTCTGCGCTACGAAGTTTTGATATCTCCGATTAGTTATTTTGTCCGCTATATTGAAGTTGCGACCTATCTCCGGCAAGTTTTCAAGAACAAGGATTGTTTCCTCCCAGAGGATTAAGACCACTCTCCAGCGTTGGGATTCAGTGTGATTCTTTTTGCCTCCGGTGTGATAGATTGTTGTCTATCTTTTGTTTCCTTCTCCTATAGAGTCGTTCGACATTACATTTGCATCATACCTTTAACATATTCATTTTTCAGCATACCTCTTGTTTTGGTTTGTTCTGGATGTGGCCATTGTGATCTAGTTGAAACGGTTTTCTTCGTCATCAGCTTTGACTGGCTTTTTCTGCTCTACTACCTGGGCAGGGAATAATCTCCGTCCCACAGGTGCTTTCCCAATTATCTTTGACTGTCCCCCTTTACTTTCAACAGGGGCATTAGTACTAGAATCTTCCTAATTCTTTAGTGAGCCTTCCCTGAGGGCTTTCCTCTTGCGTTGCTCTCGTCTCTACTGCGATCGAGACATGGGATTCTTCCCTTTGTAGTTCTCAGATATGTGGGCGGTTTTGGAGGACTGAAACTCCTTTCGATAGGTAACTGAAGACCCTCAATTGACCTCGAAGTTTGTCCATTTCTACCGTCCTTGCTGTCTGTCCTCGTTAGGCTTGATCCATTTGCCATTAGCAGTTTCAGCAACGGGTTTGAAAGTAGTGGGTCTAGCTCTTGGGGCCCTTGGTGTGAGGCTCAGACCTTCTTGGGAGATTACCCCGAGAGTCGAACTTGGGTTTCTCCCTATCTTGTTTTAATCTGCGCATCCCTTCTAATTTTTGGGCAGCTTTCTTGTCGAAGATGGTGCTACACCTAGAACATAACATTACACTGGACCCTTTCCTCTACAACAGTGAAGAAAATCGACAATTGACTCTTCGTGTCCTGGGTAAACTACTTCATTGAGTTCCTCCTGACAATTTGATTTTCTATTTCCTATGGTTTCATGCTGAGTTATCTCCACCATATTAACATCGACACCTTCGCCCAGATCGAGCTTTACCAAATCCAACTCTAAACCCTTGGTGGCCTGGTCCATCTTGACGAAGCTATCAACAATTTCCTCAGTCACAATTACCAAACTTGGATTCTCCATGTCTTTTGAACCTGGATCATCAATAATTTGGTCGAGGCCATCAGTAGCCACCCTCACACAATTCTCTTGTCCAAAACCCATAACGACCTTTACCATTACAATCCCATCCACGAGATTATCAATAACCTCTAACATGTTGATCGACAAATCGTAGTCATCAGTAGCTTCGACCATGTTGGTCTCCGTAGGCTCTGTATAATGGGTGTCTGCCACCTGTAGGGGGTCAGTGTCGAGCTTCATCTGACTGCTGGCTTTCTCCCTAAATTTCAGTCTTCCTTCTTGGATTGCATTTTGAACCAGATCCCTGAAAAGAAAACATTGAGACGTTTTATGACCCAAAAAATTATGGTATTTACAAAACCCTCTTTTTTTCCTTTGCTCTAAAGATGGAATTTTAGCACCAGGTGGCACTATCATTTGCCCATCTTTAACTAACAAATCAAAAATTTCATCACATTTCGTGATGTCGAAAGTATATGTTTTCTTGGGGAACCTGTCGTTCTTTTCAGATTCGATGAAACTTTTCCCCAGTGGGGGAGCCAGTACTTTGCAAGCGTAGGGGGGGACCTTGTTTAAGTTCATCAAGATCTACCTCACTTTCGTTGAAATATAAGGGGTCTTCACGTACACCCTCAATGTTTTCATTATATTCGACAAAAGCTACCTTCTTGCTTTTGTTGAACCTGGCCTTTTCGTCTTTGAGATGTTCCAGCTGTCGGACTCTATCGGCTAATTGAGTCATGTCCCTTAGGTACTGGGTGTTTAACTTCTTTCTAATGGAATAGTTGAGGCCCCCTGCGGCCATTTCTATCAACTCATGTTCAGGCACCTGGGTGAAACATCTAGCCTTGAGCAGTCAAAACCTATTGAGGTACTCTTTGATTGGCTCAGAAAACTTACGTTTCACACTAGCAAGTTCCTTTAGACTAATCTTGGTTTGGCCCATATAAAAATTTTCATGGAATAAACGTTCCAACTGGGTCCAATTACACACTGAATTAGGGGGTAGCGTTGTAAACCAAGTGAAGGCATTTTTAGTGAGAGAACTTGGAAAGTATTTTATTCTAAGGCTCTCATCATTGGCTATCTCTCATGCCTCGATTATATAACGAGACACATGTTCGACAGTAGATTTCTCTGTATCTCCTGAGATCTTAGTGAATTTGGGCACTTTCATTCTAAGAGGTAACTCGGCCTGAAGGATGTAATCCACTATTGTAGATGTATAGTTTGGCCTAGTGAACCCAATGTTTACACCATTTCGAACCATGATTATTTTGACCATGGCCGCTAATTTGTTATCGACAGCTATGTTATTACGTCGAACCTGTTGGCCAACATTATCTGCGTCATGGTTACGATTCAGTATGACTACTCCTGGGTCCCGTTCCCCTGGGATTGGTACCTGGTCCCTTAGGGGTCCGACTCTGTTTGGATCAAGCCTAGGGAGTTCGAATCTCCCTTGATTCTCTAAATTGGGCTCAGTTGGGTACCCTAAATCCCGTCGTGGCAGGTTTTCCACTGGGCCTGGTTCCTAACAACAGGAGGTACTCCCATAAATTCAGCTAACTGTGTCAACTGCGCTGCTAATTGTTGATTGGTTTGGTTGGTGTTTTGGATTAATGGTTGAAATATTTCACCCATGGTCTGGGAAAAATTTTGAACCATTTGAAAATTTCTCTCATCCATTTGTTATCTTAAACACGCCACCAGAGTATTGGTTAAATTAGGGCCTTGCATCGAATATCCCAGGCTTAGACTTTGGGGATTTCGACCAACGTTCAACCCAGACCCTGATCCTTGCAATGGCGAAGCCATTGCATTATCTGAGAATATTGGAGGAGCCTTTTGGAGCCCTTGCATTACAGTTGTGGGCATCCCGTACAGGGGGGTTTCTTGGTAATTGCGAAAATCCAAGAGGAGCAAACTGTCTAGACGTCGAATTTCCTCCCAGTGGTGTTTGGGGATTTGACGCTTGAGGTCCAATATGCTCCAACACTGGTTGATTATGAGCCCTTACGACTGTCGATCCAAGCCCCAACACTGATGGTACTGGTTCCACTCTTGCCGGAGGCACTATTTGCTCTTCGGTCGAAGGTATCGAAGGCGGAACGACATCGTTTCTCGGTCCTTCGTTAGAACTGCCTCCTTGAGAGTTAGGGTTGTTTGGATAATTTATATTTGTCGCCATACTCATAACGCTTCATCTTGTTAGTATCTCTTCGTTTACAGCGGCAATTTTACCACTTCTCAGTAACATAAAACGAACTTTTATTTTTATTTTTATGAAAGACCAACAAAAATTTCAATTTTGCAAGTTTTTCTTATACTAGTAAAAAACTTTTAGCACTGTCCCACCGGGAGTGCCATTTTGTTTCCCTTGAAAAATAAAAAACAACCACTGATCTTCCAAATCTAACTTTGGTGACTCACAAGATCGATCAGATTGATCCTAGGACATGTGCTAAAGGTTCTTTATTTTGGAAATCTATCTAAGTTTCACACTTCGACAGTATTATGGTAAAAGGTTTTAAGAAGTACCTATTCGACCAAAAGAGAAAAAGAAGATAAAGTTTTAGAAAGGAAGAGATAGAAGTCTTAGAAAAGGATTGAGAACAAAAATAAAGTAAAGTGCATAGAGGAGAGGAAGGTTGCAACAAAAGTAAAAAAAAACATTGTAAAGTTAAGCAAATAAAGTAAACTTCATTGAAAAGTAAAGATGGTGTGTTTACATCATGTACATTCTCCTTGATAATGTTTTCTCTACACTCGGATACTTTGAGTAAACTTAGGAGTGACTTGTACAAATAGTAAATTACAACACACTAATTCTATCTCTGAAAACTCCTATTTATAATAGTAAAAAAATAACTAACAATAACCACCTAAAGTCATCATCTTCTGACACATGTCACCGCGCATGAAGTCCTTTATCCAACGGGTGCCACTTGTCCTTCTTAGTCATCAGGAAATAAAACTACTCCCTTCATTATTTGAATTTCAAATACTTAATCACTCTCCAAGTAGTATCTCGGTCGAAGGCCAATCTCTCCATAGTTCATAATTTTCTCCAAGTCTCTAGAACATCTTAACTTCCTCTTTCGAAGATCTCAGGCCTTTCGACAGGCTTTTTACCTCTAAATTAAAAGACTTTAATATTTTATTTAAATATCTTAATCCATAAGAGGTGTTGAATTTATGAACTAACAACCTTTCTTCTCCAAGCTTTCCTATAAAGATAACACATTCCTAATATCCAAACTACACCAGAATCAACTAGAAACTAAGTTTAATCTTTCTCATTTCTCTGATTACCATCTTCTTGCAAGTGGTAGAAGTTGCTTCCTTGTGAAGAAAAATCAGCCTTGCAAAAACTCTGCCACAACTCAATACATCCACCAAACACTTGAACCAACACCTCAAACACGTTACATATGATGCATTGAAGCTGTCCAAACCCTCACATCCATCAGAAAACCTCACATTCCAAAAGCCAACTCTCATACCTTGAAATTTTGACTTTTCTGCATCTTCATAGACCAGAACCAAACCAGCCCTTTTCCAATCATTCTAACACTTCAAACACTCTCCATATAAATTGTTTGAACTATCCATGGCATCATAAAAGTTATGTAACACCATTTCCTAGAGTTTCACTTTGAAGCTTTTGGTGTTTTCTTGCATAAGAAGGCATTCTGTCAAGACAGTAATCTTGGAAGAGTTCTCATCATTTGAACACCTTATTGGAATATATTGGAGCTTCTTGGATCATCATCCATAAACTGTTTTCTTATTTGGTGCATTGACTTGAAAAAGCTACAAGAGGTAAGTGTTCCAACTTACTACTTTTAAGATCATGTGGAATACTGATATTCACTGATTAAGAACATGCTAGATACACTTTATAGGTCATGTTTGAACCATTTCTTGCTCATAAACTTGGGTATTCATGATTTTTCCTTTGGTTTGGCTTGTTAGCTTACTTTAAGTGTCATTTCAATATGCAACTTGTTAGTTCTGGTTAGGCATAGATGATTGGTGTTTGTAGACATCATTTATAGGTCATTATATGTTTGATCATTTAGTTGATGCTGAATTGATACATTTCTGTCTGTTGCTTTACTCTTGCACAAGCTTGCTAATTTTGCCACTACACATGTCATCTGTTGAATTAGCTTGTCTATTGATGTATGATGCTTGTAAGCACTATCTATATGTCTCATATGTTGTTTTTGAATCATTACTTGCTGCTTAGAACATGTATATTGGATTGTCACATTGCTCTTGCACATAACATTGTAAGTTAAGAGTATGCCTAAGAGGGGGGGGGGGGTGAATTAGGCTTTAGAAACTTTTTCCGGTTTTTCGAGATTCTTGAATTTTACTCGGTTATGTTCTTGATGATGAAAGCAGTAAAAAAAGCAGAATAAAAAAGGACACAGAGATTTATAGTGGTTCCCTTCACAATCCGAAGGTACTCCACTCCCCTTTCCACATGAAAGAGATTTTTCACTATCGTTTTAGAGTGTACAACCTATCACACCATCAACCGGTGAGGCCTACTATCTAATAACTATTCAACAACTAGTGTGCAAGAACAATCCTCTTTCAAGCATTAACCCTTGTGTCCAACAATCCTGGATCACAAGTCACAATAGAAATAATTCTGTAATTCTTTGATTTGAGAGTGATATAATAATATTAATACAATGATTGATCTTCTCCTTTTGATCAAAATTCACTTTTCAATATCAATACAAGTGTTCAAAAAATCTGGATATGAAATGGTATGAACAGTATGAACACTTTTTGAAATATTTGAAAGTATTTGAAAAATAGTGAATTTGATTGAATGATTACATTGAAAATTATTGGAGGTTGTTTTTTAATTTGAAATATTCAGAATTTATATGAGTCAAAACACCATTTCAAAAAGGTATAAAAGTGTATGAATCAAATAATGAAAAGGTATAAAAATTACACAAGATTTGAATTTTAAAAGAAACAATTTTTAAAAAGTCGTTCAGTGTTAATCGGTTAACCATATAGGTTAATCGGTTAACACTGTAACGTTAGCCCTGAGAATTTAAAAAATTGAGACCGTTAATCGGTTAATCAATATGGTTAATCGGTTAACACTGTGAAAACTCAGAAAAATACTTAAGTTAAAAGTGTTATACCAGTTCCAAATATTTTTTAAAATATGCAAATGCAATATGTTGATATGATAGACTTTTTGAACACTTGTATATCAATTAAAAGAGTGAGTTTTGATATACCAAAGCCTTGTGTCCAAGTCTTGAAAGTTGTACGATCATTTGCACATGAAGCTTGATTCGCATGACAATATTCCATCGATGATGCGTAGCCTTGATCTTGATCATGTACTCTTGATGATATGCTTGCACCTCTTGCTTTCTGAGAAGAGTTCAGAATAGAGAAGCTTCTGGTTTTATCTTCAGTGTATATACCCCCACGGGTATATAGCGCAAGCAGCTTCTAAGTACATATACCCCCACAGGTATATAGTGTAAGTATCTTGATCAATTTGAAAGCTTGACTTTTTTCAAACATGGAATGAGCTTAAGTCTTGTTGACATCATCAAAACCTTGAGATTAAAGTATGCTTTTACATTCTCCCCCTTTTTGGTGATGACAATCAAATGAGTCTGTGCGATATCTTTGACGATGTTTCGTTCCGATCTTGACTTGCTTCTCCCTCTATGGCCAGCAACTCCCCCTATCTAAACAGAGGCAAAATTCTGCACCGAGAGATATTAGAAAACCAAGCTCTTCTCCCCCTTTGTCATTAGCAAAAAGGAAGGAGTTTTCAAAACATAATAAGAGATATCGGCATATATGAAAGCATTCATTCAAGTAATAAGTAATCAAGCAAGGCATACTAAAAGAAATGCAGCAATTGAAATAAAAGCAGGAAATATTGACCACACATAAAGAACATGTTTAACACACATAAATTTTGAATTTTGAATTAATTTTTCGTTTCTGATTTTTGACCATTTTAACAGTGTTAATCAGTTAACCATATAGGTTAATCGGTTAACACATTAAAAACTTAAATCAGAATTGAAAAACTAACAGTGTTAATCGGTTAACCATATAGGTTAATCGGTTAACACACGCGAATTTTAGAAAAATGCTTAAAACAGAATGCTCACATATTGGAAAACATATATTATGCATACATAAACCAGAGAAAAGATCAGATGTCACCTTCATCGAGAATCCCAAGTTCTCGTCGAGTTTTGAAGAACGGTTCTTTCGCCAATGGTTTGGTGAAGATGTCGGCGAGTTGATTGTATGTATCGACGAAAGTAACATCTACATCTCCATTAAGTACGTGATCTCGAAGGAAGTGATGTCGGATATCTATATCCATTGTCCTTGAATGCATGACCGAGTTCTTTGTAATGTTGATGGCACTTGTGTTATCACATCGAAGAGGAATGCAACTGAGATCTACACCATAATCGAGGAGTTGTTACTTGAGCCACATAATTTGTGCACAGCAACTTCCTGCTGCAATATATTTCGCTTCGGCTGTACTAAGTGCCACACATGCTTGCTTCTTGCATGCCCATGACACTAGTGCATTCCCGAGAATGTGACACGTACCACTTATGCTTTTTCTATCGGTCTTACATCCTTCATAATCAGCGTCAGAATAACCAATTAAAGAACAAGTACTACCTTTTGGATACCATAATCTGACGTTCGTTGTTCCTTTGAGATACTTCATAATCCTTTTTACGGCGGTGAGATGCGATTCCTTCAGACTTGCTTGAAAGCGTGCACATAAACAAACGCTGAACATAATGTCAGGACGACTTGCCGTCAAATATAATAATGAATCGATCATACCTCGATACTTTGTGATATCAATTGGAGTACCGGATTCATCTTGATCAACGTACTTTCCGAATCCCATAGGAGTGGACATCACCTTGCAACTATCCATATCGAATCTTTTCAACAATTCCTTGCAATACTTGGATTGGTTGATGAAGATGCCATCCTTTGTTTTCTTAATTTGTAGTCCAAGGAAATAGTTCATCTTTCCCATCATAGACATTTCAAACTCGCCTTGCATCACTGAAGCAAATTCTTCACATAGATCTTTGTTTTTTGATCCGAAGATGATGTCGTCCATATAGACTTGAACAAGCAAGGTATTACCCTTTATCTTTTTAATGAATAAAGTCTTGTCTACCTTTCCTTTTTCAAAACCTTGTTCATATAGGAAGGTGCTGAGACGATCATACCATGCCCTTGGCGCTTGCTTTAGACCATAGAAAGCCTTCTTCAATTTGTATACATGTGAAGGGTGCTTGAAGTCTTCAAAGCCCGGAGTTGTTTAACATAGACTTCTTCGTTGATGTATCCGTTCAAAAATGCGCTTTTGACATCCATTTGGAAAAGTTGAAAATTCATTGAACAAGCATAAGTAAGTAATAATCTAATTGCTTCTAACCTTGCTACCGGAGCGAACGTTTCATCAAAATCAATTCCTTCCTCCTGGTTGTAGCCTTGTGCGACCAATCTTACTTTGTTACGAACTATGATTCCATTCTCGTCAAGTTTGTTCTTGAACACCCATCTTGTTCCTATGATGTGCCTGTTGTCCGGTCTTGGTACAAGACTTCAAACTTGATTCCTTTCGAATTGGTTGAGTTCTTCTTACATCGCTACAATCCATTAGTCGTCGCCTAAGGCTTCATCAATCTTGGTTGGTTCAATTTGAGACACAAAAGCCATGTTGAGACAAGCATCCTTAAGATTTAGTCGAGTTACAATGCCTTGGCTAATATCAACAATAACTTTATCTATCGGGTGATGTCTATGAGTTCTCCATTCCTTCGGAAGATCTTGATGTTCTTCAATGATTTGAGTGACATCTTCTTATGGTATTGCTTGATCCTTTGAAGTCTCTTTTTGTTGTTTTGAGGAATCTACTATATCATCATCATCCACAATAATATTATCCTCTTTCGAGGGGTTAGTCTCATCAAAAGAAACATGAATGGATTCTTCAATAGTAAGAGTTCTTTTATTAAAAATTCTAAAAGCTCTACTAGAAATAGAGTAACCAAGGAATATACCTTCGTCGGACTTCTCATCAAACTTACTGAGATTGTCCTTATTATTGTTGAGAACAAAACATTTGCATCCGAATATGTGGAAAAATTCTATGTTTGGTTTCCTACCCTTGAACAACTCATACAGAGTCTTCTTGAGAATTGGTCGAATATTGACACGGTTACTTACAAAACACGCCGTGCTAACTACCTCCGCCCAAAAATACTTAGGAAGATTTGAGTCGCTAAGCGTTGTTCTAGTAAGCTCCACCAGTGACCTATTCTTCCGTTCTACGACACCGTTTTGTTGAGGATTCCTTGGTGCGGAAAAGTTGTGAGAAATTCCATACTCTTTGCAAAATATTCAAAATCTGAATTTTGAAATTCTCCACCATGGTCGCTTCTTATGGAGGCTATGGTGAGTGACTTCTCGTTTTAAATTTTCTTTGCATACTTCTTGAATGCTTTGAAAGCATCATTTTTCTGCACTAAAAACAATGTCCATGTGTATCGAGAGAAATCATCAATAATAACTAAAGCATAAATACTACCTCCGAAGCTTTTTGTTCTCGACGGACCAAAAAGATCCATGTGCAACAATTGAAGTGGTCTTGATGTAGAAACCACTTGCTTGGATTTGAAAGTTGTCTTGGTCTGTTTCCCCTTTTGACATGCGTCGCATAACTTATCCTTGATGAATTTTATCTTCGGAAGACCAACAACTAGATCATGCTTTATCAATTTGTTCAAATGCTCCATGTGAATGTGAGCAAACCTTTTATGCCATAGCCACGCCTCGTTGTTGTTCGCCATTAGACATTTTACCTTCAAGGATGAGTCATCAAAAGAGATCATAAAAATATTATTAAACCTTTTACCTTTTAGCAAGATGTCATGGGTGACTTCATGTTCTATCAAACATTCATCCTTTGTGAAGTTGATTCGGAACCCTTTGTCACACACTTGACTTATGCTAAGTAGGTTGTGTTTAACGCCTTCCACATAAAGGACGTCTTCGATGATTGTACATGGAGGTGCACCAATGGTTCCAACTCCAAGAATTTTTCTTTATTATCATCACCATAAGTGACGTAACCTTTGGCCTTTAATGATAGACTTGAAAATTTGTTTATATCTCCCGTCATATGTTTAGAATACCCGCTATCAAGATACCATTGATTAGAAGTTGTCTTCAAGCATACCTCATTAATTTCTTCATCGGAGTGATGTGACGCCATAAGAGCCATATTTGCACATTCATCGCTTTCCGATTCCGATGATGAACTTATCTCATTATCGTCCCAAGCAACATAAGCCTTTTTATTTTTGAAATCCTTCTTTCCTTTGAATCCTCCTTTCTTTGCAAGTTTCGGGCAATCCGGCTTTATGTGACCTTGCTTCCCACATTCGTAACATGTGACTTCTTGATTCGATGTGGAAGCATCCTTTTTCCTGAAATGTCTATTCTTTTTAGGAAACGAGGAGTTTTTATTATTATTAAAAACTTACCAAGCTTTTTTACAAGAAGCATGAAATTTTCATCTTCGGAAGTCTTGTCGTCTTTGTCATCCTTTGTGTCAATCTTCAAGGAAATTCCTTTGGACTTCTTTTCTTGACTTTCGTGCTTCTCGAGCCTTCCAAGTTCCAATTCGTGCTCTTGAAGTTTGCCAAATAAGGATGCGGATGTCATCATTGAGAGACTCTTCTTTTCCGAAATAGAGGTCACTTTCGGTTGCCATTCTCTTGTCAAGGATCTTAGGAATTTCAGGTTGAGATCATCATTGGTGAAGGTCTTCCCGAGAGCAATCAAGTGATTTTTTAGATGAGAAAATATCTTTTGTAAGGCAACAATAGATTCACTGGGCTGCATACGGAACGTCTCATATTCTTGACTTAACGTGTTGAGCCTCGATCTTTTAACTTCTGTGGTTCCTTCATGCATTTCCATCAGGGTGTCCCAAATCTCCTTTGCCGATTTACACTGTGATACACTGAAGAATTCTTCCATACTGAGAGCGCTTTGGAGTATGTTGATTGTTTTCTTCTCATTAAGAATCTTTTTCTTATCGTCTTCATCATACGTGCTTTTCAACTTTGCGGTTCCAACGCCATTGACCACATTTACTGGATTGTGTGGTCCTTCTTCGATTGCTTCCCATATACCTTCTCATTGGGCTTCAAGATGCGCCTTCATTCTGATTTTCCGAAAATTGAAATATTCTCCAGAGAACAGTGGTGGTTTGTTACTACTTCCACTGTCTTTGAAAATCGGGTTGGTGCTAGCGGAAGCCATACTGAATCATTAGGAACAGGTTACCTTAACCTGCTCTGATGCCAATTGTAAGTTCAGAGTATGCCTAAGAGGGGGGTGAATTAGGCTTTAGAAAAATGTTACGGTTTTTCGAGATTCTTGAATATTACTCGGTTATGTTCTTGATGATGAAAGCAGTAAAAAAGCAGAATAAAAAAGGACACATAGATTTATAGTGTTTCCCTTCACAATCCGAAGGTACTCCACTCCCCTTTCCACATGAAAGAGATTTTTCAGTATAGTTTTAGAATGTACAACCTATCACACCATCAACCGGTAAGGCCTACTATCTAACAACTATTCAATAACTATTGTGCAAGAACAATCCTCTTGCAAGCACTAACCCTTGTGTCCAACAATCCTGGATCACAAGTCACAATAAAAATAATTCTGTAATTTTTTGATTTGAGAGTGATATAATAATATCAATACAATGATTGATCTTCTCCTTTTGATCAAAATTCACTTTTCAATATCAATACAAGTGTTCAAAAATTCTGGATATGAAATGGTATGAACAATATGAACACTTTTTGAAATATTTGAAAGTATTTGAAAAATAGTGAATTTGATTGAATGATTACATTGAAAATTATTGGAGGTTGTTTTTCAATTTGAAATATTCAGAATTTATATGAGTCAAAACACCATTTCAAAAAGGTATAGAAGTGTATGAATCAAATAATGAAAAGGTATAACAATTACACAAGATTTGAATTTTAAAAGAAACAATTTTTAAAAATTCGTTCAGTGTTAATCGGTTAACCATATAGGTTAATAGGTTAACACTGTAACGTTAGCCCTGAGAATTTAAAAAATTGAGACCGTTAACCGGTTAACCAATATGGTTAATCGGTTAACACTCTGAAAACTCAGAAAAATACTTAAGTTAAAAGTGTTATACCAGTTCCAAATAATTTTTAAAATATGCAAATGCAATATGTTGATATGATAGAATTTTTGAATACTTGTATATCAATTAAAAGAGTGAGTTTTGATATACCAAAGCCTTGTGTCCAAGTCTTGAAAGTTGTACGATCATTTGCACATGAAGCTTGATTCGCATGACAATATTCCATCGATGATGCGTAGCCTTGATCTTGATCATGTACTCTTGATGATATGCTTGCACCTCTTGCTTTCTGAGAAGAGTTCAGAATAGAGAAGCTTCTGGTTTTATCTTCAGTGTATATACCCCCACGGGTATATAGTGCAAGCAGCTTCTCAGTACATATACCCCCACAGGTATATAGTGTAAGTATCTTGATCAATTTGGAAGCTTGACTTTTTTCAAACATGGAATGAGCTTAAGTCTTGTTGACATCATCAAAACCTTGAGATTGAAGTATGCTTCTACAAACATGTCTTTTTCAATGATGCTATCGAGTTTTTCACATGGTGCACGATTTGAGAAAACCACCATCACCATTGGATTCCTTGTGAAAAAAATACACAATTTCATATTTTTTTTATTTCATCCAATTTGATTAAGTTTTGGGTGACTTATGACCCTTCTTGCAAAATCTGTCTTGCTTTGGTTTTGCTCGCCTTGTTTTTTTGCCTTACTTGCCTAGTTTTCAAATGTGCATAACTTCTTTAATTTTTATCATTTTGATGCCAATATTTTTTCACTATGCTCCTTAATATGTCTAGTTTCAATGTGTGAATAAAGAATTAAAAAAATTTTAGTTTTGAAACACTTTGGTTCACTTATGACATGGTCCTTTTTAGAGTTTTCTTTGGTTTTCATGAACTTTCTTGCCATAGTACTTGATTTTTCTTGTAATCTTGTATGAATCATTGTTGAATGTCTAAAATTTGTATATGTTTGAAAACACTTGGATATTTTCCTTTACCATGATTATACTTGCCTTTGTGAATGCATGAATGTGAAAAGTATGACTTGAAACTTCTTTGTGAACCATGATATGTTTCTTGATGTTGTAAACTCATGAACATGATCCTTCACCCTTGTCTTACTTGTTTATGTGTCTTGTTAGAACCATAAAATTTTTAGGTTTGTTTCTTTCCTTGAAAGTTACCATGAATCTTGTTTACCTTTCCCTTTGTGAAGTTTGAATCCATGTTTGAACTGTTGTTACTTTTCTTGCCTATCCATGATTGATTGTCATCAATATGTCTTGAATATGATTAAATGTGTTACATTTGTCTTTAATTGATTCATATACCATGTTTTATTCAAGTTGTAACTTGTTTGCATGAGTTTTTTTTAATACCATTGATGAAAATGTTATTGTTACACATGTTTCATGCTTGCCCTTGCTGGTTGTTACCTTCATGATCTTTGAATGTTGTAATGTTAAATCATAAAACCTTGGTTGTTACCATGATTTTTGTATTCAATTTGTTAATTGATCCTACTTGTCTATCTTTATCCTTATCAAGTTTGTTTCCCCAGTGATAGAACTTGTCAGTTCTCATCAAGTTGCCTTGTTATCATCATTGCTTAATTTTGTCACAGGCTTGCCCTTAGCTTTCTTGGTTGTTACCATGACTTTATATCTTAATCATGTTTGAGTGAATGCATATCTCTGTTTAGGCTTTGTTAAGTTTCCCTAAGGGATGTAGCTTGTTAGCTTTCATCCAGTTTCCTTGTTATCCCTTATTCCAAAGGAAAGCCTCTCTATTGATGTCACTATCATAATAGCTCATTACCCCTCCCCTTGACCTGTCTAAGTCATTAGGTTCTTTAACTTACTTAAGTTAGAACCTATATACATTAGAATTTGCTTTAAGTCTAAATACCTACCCCTTATTAGTAGTATCCTTCAACTAGAAATTTAAGATAGAGTTTGTTAACTCTATGTAAGGATCATTGTCATGATTACTTACTCCCTTCTTGGCTTTTGTCAAAGTCAATCCCCTTGAGTGTTAAACTTAGATATAGAGAGTTTTTTCAAACAGTATACAAACATTGTTAGGTTTGTTCCCCCTTGGTGTCTTGACCATAGTCAAGTATTCCTCAACCTTAGTGAGGTGAACTACGGTTGCTCTGATTCCATCCTAGTAAGGATACATAGGCATAAGATGCGATATCTTTGCAAGAAATCTTAGAACTATCCTTAGGTCTTTACCTCAACTTTACCTTAACCTTGATCCCATGACCCTAGCAAACAATAACTTAGATAACTTAGCGTACATCTACACAAAAGGTTCTTATAGAGTACTACAAATGTTTGGGATGTGAATAACTACTCTAGGCATAACCAACCCCCAATCCTCGAAACTCTAGCGTTGTTGTTACATCGCGCAAAAGGTTTTTCTTTCTTTAACCTTTCCTTTGGATAAATCAAAGCTCGGTGGTGAATTTCAAATGAATTAAGATTCAAGTTAATTAATAGCTTGATATCCGATTCTCACTGCAACATATGTCCATTGCTCCTTATTAACATACATTAAGCATTTAACATTCTGGTTCTTAAGATCAGAAAGTCTAATTTTGTAAATGTTATTTTTCCTTTTTCTATTAAAGAGGATTGAGTCATCCTTCTGACTAATAACATTACATAACTTTTGATTGAAAATGATATCATAACCATTGTCACTAAGTTGGCTAACTGACAATAAGTTATGCATCAAGTCATTGACTAGAAGAACATCAGTAATATAAGGAAGTTCACCATTACCAATAGTTCCAAAGCCAATGATCGTATCCTTTTGGTTTTATCCGAAACCAACGTAGCCTCCAGGCTTAAGTTCCAAACTTTGGAACATATGCCTTCTTCCCATCATATGTCGCGAGCAACCACTATATAGGTACCATGATTGGTGTTTCAGTTGAGCTGCTAAGGATAAATGAAACATAAATTATCTTATCCTTAGGTGCCCACTTTTTGGGTCTTCTTTTGTTAGTTTTCCCATAGTTTTCACGACTTTGGGTTTCTGTCCAACAGGATAATCAAGTGTAATTTGTGCATGATACTTTGGTTTAAGATTAGATATTTGTGTCTGTGAAGGTGCTTGCATAAGCTCAGAACAATCAAGCTTAGCACCAGAAGGCATGAAGTGATCATAGAGAGGTTTCAATTTTACATGCTGACTTTCATCATTTTCAGATGTTTCTGTACACCCTAAACCTTTCTTTTCATTTCTGCTAACTCCATAGATCATGGAAGCCATTTTGCTTCTATCGATGTTTTTATCCAAAAAGTGATGGAATGTTCTTTCATACTTGTTTACATAATTAGTATCAGAGATATTAGAGACTAATTCTTTTTCTAGTTTAGAGATTTTGCTTTTCAAAGCACATTTAATATTTTTTAAAGAAAAAATTATTTTCATTCATAGAAGAATTATTCTGTTCAAGCTTATCTCTAGCTTTAGAAGTAATTATATGGATTTTCTTAAGATCATTGTATTTACTTTAAAGATTCTGATATCTTTCCATCATTTTTGAAAGACATCAATCTAATTCACAACGAGAGAGTTTGGGTAATACCTTTGAGTCGGAGTCTGAATCTGATTCTATTTCTGATAACATTTTATCTTCTAAATCTCCAGAGACTTCAGTGTTAATTGTTGCCACTAATGCAACATTTGCCTGTTCTTCATCAGAATCTTCTTCTTCAGAATCACAGTCATCCCAAGTTTCTTGAGTCCCTTCTTGACTTTGGTGAAGTTCTTTTTAGGCTTCTTGTCTTTCTTAAGCTTTGGACATTCATTATTGTAATGACTTGGCTCTTTACACTCATAGCAAATGACTTCTTTTCTAGAACTCTACTTCCTTTGTCCTTATGTTGAGTCAGAGCGACTGACAGTCCTTCTAGCTCTTTTGAACCTTCCTTGACCATTTTGTCTATTCTTCCAGAGTCTGTTGACCCTTCTGGAAATTAATGAAAGTTCATAATCATTTTCTGAGTCTTCACCAAAATCTTCTGAAATTTCCTCAGCTTGATAAGCCCTTGACTTTTCAGAGTTGGATTTCAAAGCAACTGAATTTCCTTCCCTTTGAGGTTTATCTCCTTCAAGCTCTATCCCATTACATCTCAAAGAATTAACAAGTTCTTCAAGATTGATACTGTTCAGATCTTTAAAAAGTTTCAAGGCAATTACTATAGGTCTCCACTTCTTAGGAAGGCTTCTGGTGATCTTTTTAACATGGTCAGCAGTTGAGTATTCTTTGTCCATAACCTTGAGTCCCACAACTAGCATTTGAAACCTTGAAAACATAGTTTCAACTGTTTAATCATCCTCCATTCTGAATGCCTCATATTTCGGGATTAAAGCAAGTGCCTTTGTCTCCTTAACTTGGGCATTTCCTTCATGAGTCATTCTTAGAGAATAAAAAATGGACTTGGCAGTATCTCTATTTGTTATCTTCTCATACTCAGTATAAGAGATATCATTTTGCATTATAGTTCTTGCCTTGTGATGATTCCTATAATCTTTGTTTTGTTGATCAGTCATATCACTTCTTGACACTTTTTCTCCTACAGCATTAATAGGATGACTGTAGCCATCAACAACAAGAACCTAAAGATCTACATCATAGCCAAGAAAGAAAATTTTGATTCTATCTTTCCAATAGTCAATCTTTTCACCATCAAATACTAGTTGTTTGGTATTGTAATGATCTTTCTCTACTGGAATAGCAGCAACCACCATTGTTTCTCACACAAACTAGATCGGTACTGAACACTGTTAAGAGTTTGATAAAACTTTATCACAATAAAAACCGGAGCTCTGATGCCAATTGAAGGTGAGAAAAATACAAGAAGGGGGGTTGAATTGGGGTTTTCAAAAACAAAAGCTTTTTACTCACTCAATAAAAACCACAAGTATTCAACAACAAAGAGAAATACGCTTTAATTTTTATACTGGTTCACTTGAAAAACTCAAAGTTAATCCAGTCCACTCGCCAAGGTGATTTCGCCTTATACCCAAGGACTTAATTCACTATAATCAACTGATTACAACTGCACTAACAACCGCTGGTAACTAACAAACCACAAAGACACACATTCTATGTCTTCCCAAGGATTCTGACCTAACTGGTCCCTTAAGGAAATACAAACAACAATTTTATTACAAAGTTGTGTTTACAAAGATTGCTTCTATACAAGCTGGTATAAACAAGTTAAAAACATAATACACTTAAAGAAAATTTCATCACAAGTTATGACAACAGTCTTGCACATATTGTTTCTCCAACTTTTCAAGTCTTTATATAGCCAATAAAAAAGATCCATTGGAGGGCAGATCTGGTATTCTCCACAAATGAGCTGGTGACTTGAGTAACGGTTTAATATGGAGGGAACAAGAATCGTACTATCTCAATTTCCTTACTCCACAAAATCTACTTAGTAGAAGGAATATTGGTTTGTACCATGTACTATTTTCCCCACGTGTAAACCTGTTCTTATCTTCTATTCTTTGGTGGCTTCTGGATAAAACATCGTTTGAAGCATGAGTTAGAAGAGTTGATTTTGCTTGAGTTCAGAAACTTCAATCATCAATCAGAAGCTTGATCAGATCAATATCTGACTTCAGATTCTTCAGAGTTTTTAGAACCTCTAGCGTTTAATCTTCGGAAGCTTGAGTTCAGAAACTTCATTCATCAACCAGAAGCTTAATCACATCAATATCTGACTTAAGATTCTTCAGAGTTTTTAGAACCTTCAACTTTTAATCTTCGAAAGCTTGAGTAGTCTTTAGAAGTGAATTGATTAGAGTCACACGTCAGAAGCAAGAGTCAAGAGAACGTTGCAGCAGCAACATACAGTTTCCTTAAAAGCTTCTCATCTGTGAGTTTGAGTAGAAGCAATTTAGATCAATATATTCAGAAACTTGTAATGTTCCATGTTCAAGAGTCAGAATCAAAGCTGTTTGCTAAAGATACACAATAACAAATCGTTAGGGTACTAAAATTGTTCTCACACAAATACTGACTTGTTATCATCAAAACTTAGAGATACAGATGCAGAACTAAATCTTGTTCTAACAATACTATCCCACTTCCATTCGAGAATATCCAATGGTTGCATCATTCCAGATAGTTTCTGGTGCTCAGTTCTTGACTTTTGACAAGTTAGACATGAATAAACAAATCGAGCAATCTCCATTTTCATTCCTGACCACTTAAAAATCTTGTTTAGGTTTTGGTACATTTTAGTAGCCCCATGATGAATAGTCAAGCCGCTTCAGTGACTCTCCTCCAAAATAGTCTTCTTAAGTTCTGGCACACTAACTCTATTCCAAAACTTAAGGATCTCATTCTCACCGGCTCTAAAATCTTCATTTTCATTAAGACGATTGTTGCACCCCAAAATTTGCCCAACATTTCTTTACCCAGCTTATGTTTCATTTCATTCACATTAGCATTATCATTTACATTTCATTGACATGTACGCAGGAGATCAAGAGGTATGATTACCAATCAAGAGCTATACAAGGCTGTGAAGCTAGCTAAGAAGGTTATTCAAGTGTTCAAGGGTTGATATCCTTGTCAAAAAAGTTAAAAGAGCCTCAGAGAGAGTGGTTGAAACCAAGAGTGTGTGTCTCCTAACTTTAGAGTTGTGGAAAGCCATCAGATGATTCTGAATCCATGAAGTTGGACTTGAGGTCTTGAGAGAGCTCATGAGAAGTGTTGAAGATCACTTTGAGGCCTAGACAGGTCATTGTGCAAGATTAAGAAGACTCAGCCATGAGTGGTGCAATTAGGGTTTGACTGGGTCAACCCTAAGTCAATTGAGGATTTGAAGATGGTTGAGACCTAATTAAAGAACCATGTGATCATGGATTGCTAAATTGAGATGTTCTAAGGATGATTCCAATGTTAACTGATCATGATTGAAGAGTTTGAGAAGTTTTAGGCTAGGGTTTATAAGGCTTGACAGTGTAAAATCCCCTAGCTTGACCCCTGACTTCAAGGCTATTTAACTCAAGATATGATCTTCATCTCATCTTGATCCCAACATGATTGTTGTAGGGCGTGGTCTTAGCTTAAATTTGAATACTAGAAGTCCTTGATAGGGTTTATAGAACTCAAGTTATGAGCCAGACAAGTTACAGGTCATCTGAGGCATGTGAATTTGGAGCTTGAAAGTTACCCAACTTGCATGACACTTTTTCCCTAGAAGGATGATTCTTATGAACTTTTGGTCAACATGAATTTTGTTCCTTATCCTCGTAGCTTTCCATAGAGTACTAGAAGTCCATGATTGGATTTGTAGAACTCAAGTTATGGCTTTGACAAGTCAAGGGTATTTTGGGTATTTGGACATTACATGTCATTTTGAATTATAAGTCAATTTCACTATCTTTCAAGCTTCAAATGGAGTTTTGTTCAACATGAAAGTTGCTCAAAATTATGTTTTTAGCCTAGCCAAGTATCAAGAGTCCATTGATATGGATTGAAACAAGCATTGGTTGAAGAAATTTCACAAAAAGGCCATTTTAATGAATTAAAATGGAAAAATTCAAAACAATTGGTAATGGAATGTTTTCAACCCAAATTTGTGCTCATTTTGATTGGAATTGATATTCTAAATACTTTGGCATCATTACATTTTTGAATTTAGGTTCATAACATGGTCATTTGGAGGATTGCTTCATGATGAAGAAACATATCAAATGCATCCCTTTGATTGAAATCAAGGAGGGAAAACTATTCAATTATACTCCACAACTGTCAAGCAAGTGAATTGGAGTGAGTTGAAGGCAAAAGCAAGCCAAAATCGTGCAGACCATAATTGAATTTTTGAAGGAAAATTGAAAATGGGAAATCACAAATTGGGCTTTGTTTGGGCCTCTTAAGGTGTCAAACAGATTATAAATTGGATTTAGATCATTCTCAGAAGCTTCTAGTGGCAAATTCTATTGAGAATCAGTTGGAGCAAGTTTGTGAAGAAGCTTGGAACTTGATTTTCGGATTTGGAGATTGGGAGAGTCTCAGCATAAATTGGATTGCAAGAAGTGTTCATCATCATTCACTGAAGTGATCTGCACATTTTGGAAAGGAATTGAGGCCTGAAAGTCACCTTGCTCGAAGCTCAAACTCAGGTTCTTACCTCTCAAATTTCCTCTTAATTTATACGCGTTTAGCATCTTAGATACACGTGGTTAAGTTAGAATTAAGACATAGATGGATTCTGTATAGTTTTTAGGGTGAATCGGGAAAGTTTAGGTTATGGTGATCCAAGTTGTGATTCGTGTATCTCTTTGAATGTTGGTTAAAAATGAAAACGAAGGCTAGATTAAGAACCTAGGGAGAGAGACGGGCTGATTGATGTAAAGAATTTGAGTTTTCATCAAGGTTGGATATCTGGTGATGATCCCGTCGTGAGGTAGGGGATGACCAGCGCTAGGCCGGCCACTGTGTGAAAGTTGCAGAACCATCGTGCTTAGTTTCCCTCCGTTTTGAGTTTGAAAGCTCAGTTTTCATCGTGTCCATTAGATCTTGCTTGAGAGTTGAATTGGTAAGCTGATCTGACGATCATGAGCGCGTCCACGTGTGGCTTCAAGTCCTTTTAATGAAACGCAGAGTTTCATGAGTTGAAACTCTGGGCCTTGCATTCAGCTGCTATCCACACTCCCCATTTGTAGGCCCATCCATTTAACACATAGAAGCCCTACTTAATGCACTCCCCTGGCGTTTCTTAATTAGAATAATTTGCTGAGTTGAGATTCAGATTGGGCCCATCCCACGCGCTTTTCGCACCCCACCTTATTGGGCCCAGGCGTAATTACACTTGTATTCCCTGCTGATTGCACCCCCCCCTCCCATCATTTCTTTTATTTCTTTTTTTCTTTATTTCTTTTGTTTTAATGATTTTTTGTTTAATTCATAAAAAATAATGAATGTTGTTAATAAATCATGAAAAAATTTGTGGATATAGTTTGGAATGTCTGGAATATTTCCATGTTTTTATTTTTAATTTCCCATTTCTTTTGAAATTAATGTCATATTTTCTATGATAGTATGTTGTTAATGATGAAATAATTGTGTACTGAAATTGTTGATTTTCTTTCTCACTCATGGCATGGAGTTTGATATTGAAATTTTTTGTGCTGGTTATATACATGTTGATGATGTTGTGTAATTTTTGTTATGATTTTTAGATGATTTTAAAATAGGATTTTAGGGTAGTTATTTAGGAGTGTTCATGGATAGATCCCTTTAGTGTACCCTTGAAGTTTTAGAGTTAGTTTGAACCTTTGGATTTAGGTTTAACCCCTGATTTTTCTACTATAGCATGTTGATACATGTAGGATAGTGTAGTATTTTTCTTGGAATTTTTAGAAATGATTTTCCATTAAATTCCTATTTTACAAATTGGCATTAGTATAGGTGATCCTAACTAGGTTAAGTGTATAGATTAAGCTTGTAAATGACCTTTAGATGATTCTAGGTCCCCTTTCCTTTCTTGATAGATTGGTAAGTAGATAGAAGCCTCCTTTTAGAACCCTTGAACCTTTAGGATAGATGTCCTTAGAAGGTATTATTTGTGGTTTCTTTAGAAGCTTAAATATGTGGATGATTCTTCCTATAGGGGTAGTTTCCTCTTCAATTTTTCCTTGCTTGATTGGAATCTCCCTTGTGAGCAATGTTTTCTCCTGTGGAGGAATACATTGCACTATCATAAAGGGGTTGAGTCCATAAAAGCTCCCTCTCTCTCTAAGGAAGTGGAGTTGGTTGAGTGTCTGTGGTAAGTTCCTGTGGAACTTACCTTGCTTCTCATCTCCATTATCCTAAAATTTTCTCATTCATTCTTTCTAGGAACTTCTTGAGTTAGCATAGTCTCTCCTGTGGGGGGAATGTTGCACATCTCTTGAAGGAGCCCAAACCCCTAGGATTCCCCAAAGTCTCTTAGTTGGTTGAGTGTCTGGGATAAGTTCCTGTGGACCTTACCCTCGCCTCCCAACACCCAATTTCTTTCCTTAGGATAGATGCTTGTATGATTACTTGTGGGTTGAATCCATTATTTGTCATAAGTCCTTTTCCTCAATCATTGATTGAATTTCTTGTTGCATTAGGATAGTGCATGATCAGAATAGTTTAAGCTAAGAGCATAACTGGTTAGAGGTTGAGTGAGTCTCCCTCTGCTTGTTTGCATTAAGGGTTGAGGTGATCCTCCCCTTGCTTGTGTGTTGTTTTTCTTTTTCTAATTGACATATTTGCATAATAGAGGTTGAGTGAGCTCCCTCTGCTTGTCTGTTTTGTCTGTTTTTCCTTTACTTGATTGCTAAGAGGTTGAGTGGGTCTCCCTCTGCTTGTATTGCTGCATTGCATATGCATCTTTACTGTATATCTGTTTACTGTTTAAGCTGATGCTTTGTCTGTTGCTGTATACCCTTGGTATGATCCCTTAGGAATCTCACTTCCTTTGATAAGGAAGTGATGATTAGAACTTTAGGTTGAAACCTATGCATGACAACTTCTAGGAGTTCCCTGTTTCAAACCTCAACCATAGGATGAATCCTTGGCATGACAACATTAGGACTTGACAGTCTCCCCGTAGAAGTCGTTCTCTTCTCATCTCAAAACAATAGTAAAAAATGTAATAAAGGCAAGTTAGTATAAGCGCGTTACGAGCCTTAAGCTACTTGGGAAATGATAATTGAGCGGTCTCCTCTCAATCATCTAGGATGTTTAGTATATGTCCTTTGGACGCTATACGACGCATTCGCTCCTAAGTCATAGTCTCTAGTGCTGTACAAACTACAGACAACCATAAAAAACAGTTCTTCCGTAAAAGACAGAAAGCCAACTTCAAACCTTTTGCCCCGTGGGCCCATAATTCAAAGGAAGCTTTTCTGAAGAAAAGAGTGTCGTTAACTCGCAGTTCTACCGTAAACGAAAACGCCTAAGTCTCCAAGGGTCGAGCTGCGTACACCAAACTACTGGAATTGTTTGTTAACCCTACTCGGAAAAACAGATGAATCTGAATTCCCGTAATCCGTATTATCTCGAACTACGTAAGCTCTGATCTCTCAAGCCTGTTGAGAGTACGTAGGCACGATACTGACGTATTGGCGAGCCACCTTCCCCGTTACCCGTAGTTAGCCGAACTACGTTGACTCTGATTTCTCATTTTCTGATGAGAATACGTAGGCATAAAGTGCGACGCTTTGCCGATTCATTTTATTTTATTTTCAGACCAGCCTTGATAGGTAGATAGTAAACCAACCCGTTAGATAAACACAACAAGCATGGATCCCATCGAGTACGATGGACGTGAGGGGTGCTAATACCTTCCCCTTGCGTAACCGACTCCCGAACCCAGACAATGGTTGCGATGACCTTGTCTTATACCTTTTCGTCAGGTTTTTCTGATAGTTTCCTTTCCCGTTCTGAGGGATAAATAACGAAAGGTGGCGACTCTTTTGTTTTGCAGGCACCTTATTTTCGCGGTAGCGACAGCTGGCGACTCTGCTGGGGATCCAACGTCCCATGTGCGAGTCAATCCTAGCGCTTGCGTGTTTACATGTTGGGTTTGTGTTTACTTATCGCATTTTATTTCCCGCATTTTATTTTCAGTATGATATGATTAGCTGTGCTGTTGTGGGAGGGACTCTGATGAGTGATAAGCCAGACCCAGGCTTGAGAGCTACATAGTATTAGAGTGGATTAGTGGTGAACCTGCATGTTAGGCATGCACTAGTTCCCACGTAATCTGCACTCAGACGAGATTCTTTGAGATGATTTCCATTTCCAGCCCAGTGGGCCGTCGAAAGGATTTCAGATCTAAGGATTGTCGACTCTGGGAACCGATCACTTGTGATTCAGCTGAGTGAGGCCACTTCAAGAGATGATGATGCCACACCTTCTAGGTATCGTATCATCATTTCTTGGAAGTCTGTGACGCTGATGAATACATAGGATGTCGTACCTTGTCAGTGATTAGGTCCATACCTGTGAGCAGGGTTGGGTTATTGCAGGAAACCGTGACCTTCAGACAACCTGGTTTTCTTGACAGTGAATCAGTATTGTGGGTTTCAGTACCTTTATTATCAGAGTGTGGTATTTTCTTGCTGAAACAAAATTATGACCTGCCACTTCACAGCACAGCACCGCACAACACAACACCCTTGATCTCCTGCTGCATTTTGCATTTGCATTTACATTTTCATATTGCATTGCATCTAACACGTATCTATGTTGCAGGTGTGTAGTTCTCTCTCGATTCTAGCAATCGTGTCCTTTCTGTGTCCATCATGAAGCCCAATGTGAGAAGAACTTTGGCCAACAAATTCCCTACTCTAGACATTACTACTCTGAGGAGTTTGATTTCTTTGCCTGGTAAGGAAGCGATGAGAGACTTCAGAGGAACCTATGGGAAGCTACTCAGCGTTGTGTGCAAGCCATCTGTGTATGAATTAAACGGACTCCAGACTCTACTTTAGTTTTATGATCCACTGTTGCGTTGCTTCACATTTCCAAGTTATGTGCTGGCCCCTACTCTAGAAGAGTTTTCTGTCATATTGGAGATACCCATTCTTGCTTAGGTACCCTTTTGGCCTATCGATAAGGAGCCTGATCTGGCTAAGATTGCTACAGCTCTACATATTGATGTTTCTGAATTGAAAGGAAAGACCGTCAAGAGAAATGGAGCCTGGGGGTTCCCATTACCTTTTCTAGCTGAGAGAGCCCGACACTACGCCAAGAAGGAATGTTGGGTGGCATTCAAAGCTATTTTGGCGCTGTGCATATACGGTATCATGTTATTCCTCAATATTCCATATTTTGTGGATGTGGATGCCCTTCGTATCTTTGTCTCAAAGAACCCCATCCCTACCTTGCTCGGAGACGTGTACCATTCGTTGCACTACAAGAACGAGAATAGAAGAGGTAAAAGTGTATCCTGTTGTGTTTCACTATTCTACAGATGGTTTGTCACTCATCTACCCAAGGATGGTCCTTTTATAAAGACTGCTGAGACGAAAGAGTGGTCTGAGCGTCTGATGAGCTTGTCTGCCGAAGACATCGATTAGTTTGATAGAGATCGCCTGGGGAGTGAAATTATCTACAGTTGTGGGAATTTTCCTAATGTCCCTCTTGTGGGTAGGAAGGGCTGTATCAACTACAATCCGTCTATCGCTATCAGGAAATTCGGGTATGCCTTGAAGGGCCCTCCTAAAGATGAAGAGGTACAGGAATCTCTGTACCTCACTGGTGCATTAGAAGGAGATGATCTGGTCAGATTTGAACATGCCTGGAATAACGTACACCGCAAGGGAAAGACTTCGTTAGGGAAGAGAAATAATCAGGCTTACCCTCCTTACGTGGATTGGATTCATAGCAGAGCAGAAAAAGTGTTGATGCTTTTTCCTCCTGTCAAGCAGGACAGTCTTCCAGAGCCTACCATGATCGAAATCCAGAAGTATGAGTAGCTTCAGGCTAAGAATGAAGAGCTAGTCAAAACCAACGAAGAGCTGGAAAACGAGATCGCTCAACTCCGAAGAGAAAAGAACGAAGTCGTACACACCTGCAAGAAGCAGACAGAGTTGATCAACCACATGGGCGCTAATCTGACCAAGGAGACCGATTCTAGGGAGCGTCTTGGGTTGGACCTGAAGGCAGTGCACGGGGTATTGACCACCAAGAAGCAGGAGCTGGATAAGGCATACCGAAAGTTGACCCAGTACGAGAAGCTGTGGAACAACACTTTGACTAGCCACAAGGAGCGGGAAGAAAAGCTGAAGCAACAGATAGCCCAGTTGGAAGCTCATATGGAAGTCAAAGACAAGAAGATAGAGGCTGAAGCCTCACTGCGACGAGATGTCCAGTATAGGTTGGTTGAGACCAAGGCAAACCTGATGGATTGTCAACTCCGGGCTGATGCTAAGAGGATTAGGGTGGAGAACCGTCCTGAAGAAGGTGTTTCTAGGAGCGTTGCCGAGAACCTCCCAGAGTCCATTAGGCAGAGGGATCTGCTGATCCAGGGCCTGCTCACCCGACCTGATCATCCCGATACGAAGAAGCTACTAGAGGATTTTCGTTCCTGTAGCCGCACCTGATTTCTTTGTATTTTTTTGTACATTTTATGCATTAATATGCTGATCACGACCAGGTCTGTTGATTGGGATCACGATTGTCGCTTCAGTTGTATTCAGTTGCTATTGTACGCTACCCTCGTGGGTTTTCTTTGATATATATATATATGGAGGTTTTCTTTCCATGATTGGACGGTAGACTTTATTTGTCTTGGAAGCTAGAATCGAGGGGGACTTCCTCCTAATGCATAGATACGTGTTTGCATTTGCATGAATCATTTTCATGACAGGTACCTGGCCATTTGTCTAACCCTTTGTGTGTGCAGGTTGTTTCAGGATTGACCGAAGACCGATCCACCGATACTCGACCAGAGCGAATCAAGCGAGAGCAATGGAACAAGTGCAGACAAACATCCAGGAACTCCGAGAGAGGATGGACCGCTTCATGGAGCTCATGCAAGTGGTTTCTAACGGCCAAGACCAGCTTAGGACTCTGGTCCAGCCTCTGATCTCAAGGGTTGACAGCAACAGTGTGCTTCATGGTGGGAGCACTCCAATCCCTCCACTGGTTGAGACCCCACAGAATGGCATCCCTGTGACTTGAGGGAGTGGAAGTGGTAACGACAATGTGGTCACTAACATCGGGCTTAATGGAAATACGACAGGCGTCGATAACGGTAACTTTGTAGCCAATGGCAATGCTGGGATATGCCATGGCAACACTGGAGGAACTGGCAATGCAGGGAATGTTGGTGCTGGGAATCTGTATGGTATTGAGAATGTTGGGTTTGCTGCTGGCAATGGCAATCAACCATGGCTAGAGGATCGCCAAGAAGACTTGTTCTCACAGAAGGGAGCTGAGGGCGAATTGAATGCAGAAGCCCGTCTGAGGTTTAAAGCACTTGAGGACAAAATGAAGAGTTTCGAGAACTTGAATACTTTGGGTGTCGACATGACTAAATTGGGATTGATTTCTGATTTCAAGGTGCCTCCCAAATTTAAGGTACCCGACTTTGAGAAATACAAGGGCACCACTTTCCCTCGTGTCCATTTAAGGTCATACTACCGAAAGATGTCTGCTCACTCTGAAGATGAGAAGCTGCTGATGCACTTCTTCCAGGATAGCTTGTTCGGCCCATCCTTAGAATGGTATATGGGTTTGGAACCCACCAGTGTACGTACATGGAAAGAACTTGTTGAGGCCTTTGTACACCATTATCAATATAACAGTGACTTGGCTTCTAACCAGGTTCAACTGCAGAACTTGTCTCAGAAGAACAACAAGGGATTCAAAGAGTACGCCCATAGATGGCGTGAATTAGCAGCTAGAGTTCAGCCGCCGATGGTTGAACGAGAGCTTGTTGAGATGTTTGTAGCCACTCTTCCAGGGGTCTATTACGAGAAACCGGTCAGTGGTATGTCAGAGAGTTTCTCTGATCTCATCATTATTGGCGAGCATGTTGAAAATGGGATCAAACTAGGAAAAATTCAGGGTGTTGATCTATCCTCAGCTGGAGGAGGAAAGAAACCATACAGTAACAAGAGGCGTGAAGGAGAGACGAGCGCAGTGTCTAACGCTCGGAGTAAAGGTAAGGGCCAGCGCCAGCAGGTTGCTAGCATAACCATCCCTGCTGTCCAACAACCTCAACCGCAGCAGCAGCAGCAAAATCATCAAGGGTATAGAAGGTATAAGAACAAGACACCTCTGGAAAATCGTCATCTTGAGACACCGCCTATGTCATATGCTCAACTCCTACAAACTTTGCTTCAGTTATAGCTAGTGCAGAAGAGAACCCTAGCTCCCTTGACAGGGACACCTCCACAGGGTTATGATGCGAATGCAAGATGTGACTTTCACTCGGGGGCACCTGGCCACACGATAGAAAACTGTAAGGCATTCAAACATAAGGTGCAAGATATGGTTGACGCTAAAATCATTAATTTCTCTGATAATGTGTCGAATGTCACAAAGAACCCTATGCCAAACCACGGAGGAGATGGGGTGAATGCCATTATTGAAGAAGAGGACTCAGATTTATTGACTGATGTCAAGGACCTGAGGACACCGCTTAGCTTCGTTAAAGCCAAGCTGATGAAGAGAGGCATCTTTCTGGGCTGTAGAGAATTGTGTATGGGTTGTGCGCTTCGTTCAGACAGATGTGAACAGTTGATAATGGGGATTCAGAGTCTGATGACCGAAGGAATCTTGCAGTTTAACCGGAGGGCTGAACACGGGTCTGGAGAGGTAATGCTGAAACAGAATGATGAAGTTGCCACCATCACCATCCCTCGCAAGACAATAACCATTTCTGCATCCAGGCCACCCACAATTACCATCACAAAGGCTGGGCCGATACCTTTTGAAAGCACCAACGTTGTCCCATGGCACTATGGGGCAGACGTCTACTGTAACGGACAGAAATGGGAATTGGAACCATCTGGGAAGTCTGTTGACAACTTAGTGGGAACCGGCGGGATCACACGTAGCGGAAGAGTATTTGCTCCACCTGAGGTCGTGGCCGATAAAACTGACAAAGCTGAGAAAAATGATAAGGGAAAGAGTAAGGTCGTTGAGGAAACCCCCCGTGGGATAGAGAATGACTTACTTGTAAAGGACGCCGAAGAGTTCATGAGGTTGATCAAGAAGAGTGATTATAAGATCGTTGATCATCTTCATCAAACACCATCGAAAATCTCTATTCTGAATTTGTTGTTGTGTTTTGAGGCGCATCGCAACGTGCTGCTAAAGGTCCTGAATGCCGCGTATGTACCGCATGAGATCTCGGTCAACCAGCTGGAGGGGGTGGTAGCCCACGTGAACGCTGGAAACGGGTTAGGGTTTACCGACCTGGAGCTGACACCGAAGGGAAGAAACCATAATTGCGCCCTGCATATCTCGATAGAGTGTAGAGGAACAGTTATGTCCCACGTGTTGGTGGACACTGGATCATCTCTCAATGTTCTCCCGAAGAAGGCATTGATGAAGCTGGATACGAGAGGGTTGATTTGCACACCCAGTGATCTGGTTGTGAAAGCTTTCGATGGAACCAAGCGTCATGTCTTTGGAGAGGTAACTCTGCCAATCCAAGTTGGGCCTGAAACTTTTGACGCAGTCTTCTACATCATGGATATCATGCCAGCCTATAGCTGTCTGTTAGGCCGGCCATGGATCCATTCTGTTGGCGCAGTGACCTCCACGTTGCACCAGAAGCTGAAGTATGCTGTGGGGGCAGCATTGTAACTGTCTGTGGCGAAGAAGACATAATGGTGAGCCATTTGTCGTCTTTCAAATATGTTGAGGTGGATGGATAGATCCACGAAACCTTGTGTCAAGCATTCAAAGCTGTTAAGGTCAAAGATGTGAATCCAGTGTTGATTGAGAAACCAGAGATGACTCTCTCTTCCTTCAAGGAAGCTCGGGTTGTTGTTCAAGCTGGCTCTGGCCCAAGCTGGGGGCAAGTTCTGAAAATACCTAACAAACAGGACAAGTTTGGGTTAGGGTACTCTCCTGCTGCTGATGCTTCCTCCTCTCACAGTGCGCCGCGAGTCAAAGGGCTGATCCAGTTTACAAGCGGTGGGGTGATATTCGAAAATGTCAACGCAGTGTCTGAAGACAGCGAAGACAGCGATTGCGACCTGGATTCCTGGATTCAGCCAAGCAAACTAGGCCAGAGCCTCAACAACTGGTCCATCAGGGATATCATCCAAGTGACAGGCAAAGAGTAATGATTTACTTTCTCCAATTATTGTACAACCCTATGTCCTACCCGGGGCATAGTGGTTTTATTTTCAGGGCCTTGTTTGGTTATGTACATACATTTTATCAATAAATCAAAGGGCGTTTTTCTTCGCATTCAAATGTTGTGCTCTCTGCTATTCCTGTTTTATTTTTGTTTTGAAAAACAATAAAATGGCAATATGGTTTGTGCTAACCTGCATATCCTTGTTTTAAGCTTAACCTTTGTTATTGCAGGATTCACATCACAGATGACATCGACTCTGGACCTTCTACAACTCACTTCGACTTCGATTGCCCGATCTATCAAGCTGAAGAAGAGATTGATGAAGACGAAGACCTTCCCAAAGAGTTGGCCTGTTTGTTGAAACAAGAAGAGAAGGTCATTCTGCCTCACGAGGAAGAGATTGAGATTGTGAATCTGGGTTCTGAGGAACTTGTCAGGAATGTCAGGATAGGGGCTGCATTGCAGAGTGATGTCAAGCAGAGATTGGTCGAGATGCTTCGAGAGTATAGTGACATCTTTGCTTGGTCATACGAAGATATGCTCGAACTTGATACTGACATAGTGGTCCATCATCTGCCACTGCGAGAAGATTGTCCTCCCGTTAAGCAGAAGCTTAGAAGGACACGACCAGATATGGCCGTTAACATCAAAGAAGAAGTGCAAAAGCAGCTTGATGCTGGCTTCTTAGCGGTCACTACTTACCCTCCGTGGGTCGCCAACATAGTACCGGTACTGAAGAAGGACGGTAAGGTGCGAATGTGCGTCGATTATCGGGATTTGAATAGGGCGAGCCCTAAAGATGATTTCGCGCTCCCTCATATTGATGTGTTAGTCGACAATACAACCCAGTTCTCTGTTTTTCCTTCATGGATGGCTTCTCCGGCTATAACCAGATCAAGATGGCGTCGGAGGACATGGAGAAAACTACGTTTATTACACCTTGGGGAACGTTTTGCTACAAGGTAATGCCTTTCAGTCTGAAGAACGCAGCGGCCACTTACCAACGAGCGATGGTTACTTTGTTTCATGACATGATTCACCATGAGATTGAAGTCTATGTTGATGACATGATTGCGAAGTCCCAAACGGAGGAGGGACATATGGTCAATTTGCTGAAGCTTTTTGAGAGGCTTAGGAAGTTCAGGTTGAGGCTGAATCCTAACAAGTGTACTTTCGGAGTACAGTCTGGAAAACTACTGGGGTTTATTGTGAGTAAAAAAGGCATTGAGGTTGATCCTGAGAAGATAAAAGTGATACAAGAGATGCCAGCGCCAAAAACTGAAAAAGAAGTTCCTAGTTTCCTGGGCAGAATAAACTACATTGCAAGGTTTATCTCTCAGCTCACGGCCACGTGTGAACCGATGTTCAAACTACTAAAGAAAGATCAGGCGATTATCTGTAACGAGGATTTCCAGAAAGCATTTGATAAGATAAAACAGTATCTGCAGGAACCTCCAATCTTGATACCCCTAGTGGCCGAAAGACCCTTAATTATATACTTGACAGTTCTTGAGAATAGTATGGGGTGTGTTCTCAGTCAGCACGACGAGACTGGCAGAAAGGAGCATGCCATTTATTACTTGAGTAAAAAGTTCACAGATTGTGAATCCCGTTACTCAATGCTGGAGAAAACGTGTTGCGCACTCGCGTGGGCTTCCAAACGTTTACGACAGTATATGCTCAATCACACGACCATGCTAATTTCGAAGATGGATCCGATCAAGTACGTCTTCGAGAAGCAAGCGCTTTCGGGCAGGATTGCCAGATGGCAAATGGTGTTGACAGAATATGACATTCAGTATGTTTCCCAGAAGGCCATTAAGGGGAGCGTATTGTCTGAATACCTTGCCAAACAGCCGAACGAAGATTATCAGCCGATGAGATTTGAATTCCTTGATGAGGATATCATGTTTCTCAAGGTGAAAGATTGTGATGAACCGTTTCCCGACGAGGGTCCAGACAGGAAATCCCAGTGGAAATTGATATTTAACGAGGAGGTTAATTCTTACGGAAGTGGCATTGGGGCAATCATTACGACTCCCCATGGATCCCACATCCCATTCACTGCTAGATTGACGTTTCCGGTCACCAATAATGAAGCAGAATACGAAGCATGCATCATGGGGTTGGAAGAAGCGATTGATTTGAGAATCAAAAACCTAGATGTATATGGTGACTCGGCACTTATGGTTAACCAGATTAAGGGGGAGCGGGAGACTCGTCAATCGAATTTGGTGTCGTACATGAATTATGCCAGAAGGCTGCTTCCACTCTTCGATCGAGTGGAACTCCATCATGTGCCCAGAGCTGAAAATCAGATGGCTGATGCCTTAGCCACGTTGGCTTCGATGTATAAAGTCAATTTTTGGATTGAAGCTCCAAGAATTGTCCTTTCTCGTCTTGATAGACCTGTATTCGTTTTTGCAATCGAGGAAGCCTTCGACGGCAAGCCATGGTTCCATGATATCCAGACTTTCCTTATGACTAAGGAGTATCCTGCGGGAACATCCACCCAGGATAAGAAGACTCTGAGGAGGCTGTCTGGAAATTTCCATCTCAATCCTGATGGAGTTCTGTACAATAGAAACCATGATCTCGTGCTACTCACATGTGTAGATGAGAAAGAAGCGAGTATGCTCATGGAAGAAGTCCATGAAGGCACATTTGGTACGCACGCCGGCGGGCATGCTATGACGAGAAAGATCTTGAGAGTAGGATATTACTGGCTGACGATGGAGTCGGATTGCTTTAAATTCGCGAAGAGATGTCATAAATGCCAGATTTATGCTGATAAAATTCATGTGCCACCATGCCCGTTGAATGTCATGTCCTCCCCGTGGCCGTTCTCCATGTGGGGCATCGACATGATAGGCAAGATCGAGCCCACTGCGTCTAACGGTCATCACTTCATTTTGGTAGCCATCGACTACTTCACCAAGTGGGTGGAGGCAGCCTCGTATGCTAACGTGACCAAGCAGGTGGTGGCTAGATTCATAAAGAAGGACATCATCTGTCGATACGGAATTCCCGAGCGGATCATTTTTGATAATGGTTCGAATCTGAATAACAAGATGATGAAGGAGTTATGCCAGAGCTTCAAAATTGAACATCACAACTCATCTCCTTACCGGCCGAAGATGAATGGTGCGGTTGAAGCGGCCAACAAGAACATTAAAAAGATAGTTCAGAAGATGGTTGTGACCTACAAAGATTGGCATGAGATGCTGCCATTTGCATTGCACGGTTATCGTACGACGGTACGCACATCAACCGGGGCAACTCCTTTCTCACTAGTGTACGGTATGGAAGCGGTCCTATCGTTAGAAGTTGAGATTCCTTCTTTGTGAGTCTTGGTTGACGTGAAACTCGATGAGGCAGAATGGATTAGGAACCGACTGAACCAACTCATCCTGATGGACGAGAAGAGATTAGCATCGATTGCATATGGTCGTCTGTACCAGAGTCGAATGAAGAAAGCTTATGATAAGAAGGTGTGTCCTTGAAGCTTTCACACAGGTGATCTCGTCCTGAAGAAGATTCTTCCTCCATACTCCGATCACAGGGGCAAGGTCTTCTCGGGAGGAGCCTTGTTGTTATCCACAATGGATGGCGAAGATTTTGCATCCCCGGTGAATGCAGACGCAGTTAAAAAATACTTTGCTTAAAAAAATGACCCGCTGGAAAGAAAAAAGAATATCCAGGCAAAAATGGGGCATCCCGGCGAACCATAAAAAAGGAAAAAGGTTCGGGAAAAAATTAGGGATATAAATGAAAAATGTACATCCGCAAAGTCCAAAACCTGGAAGGGCGACTTTGGCAAAAAAGGGTATCCCAGTGAATCGAAAACCCGAAAGGGCGATTCAGGAAAAAGTTAGGGATTTGAAAAGCAAATGACTGCGTTCCGCGTGTGGACTTTCATTTTTTTAGTGGTTTGGAAGACCTGAGGGTCGTTTATCTAAATCAATCTCTTCTGAAGCTGAAGCGTCGGAGAAGTATCGAAGTCGAGTGGGTCATAGAGGGATCAACTCATGGTGTTCGTCTACGCCACATTCCCGACATTTGTGTATATACTGATGTATATTTATGTTATTATGCTTGCGCAACTTCCTCATTTCAGGAGCTTGCCTCTGTTGTAAAACATTTTTTCCCATTCAGGGGTTCGCTATCAATAAAACGTATAGTATTCAACAATTCTGTTTGTTTGTTTAGTTTTTATCTGTTTTGTTTGCGAAAAAACACCCGATGTTTTTGATAAAATGCGCATACATAAACTTGTTGGCCTAGACCGATAATGGTTAAAACATTGAATTACCTGAACGTTGTCGCATGATTTGTGAAGGGTATCTTGTTTGTTTGTTCATGTTGTTGCAGGTATGGCACACTCCAGGCAGCACTCCAGATGTTTTCCAAGCAGGATGATTCCTTCTTCCCCAACAAGTTCAGCAGTGTCTCCCCACGGAATCGGAACGTGAGATCAAGAGCATTAATATGTTCCTCCCAAGCAGAGATAGATTCTCCCCAACCAGACGTATCTGAGGAAGGATCATCATCTCCCTCAGCTGAGTCATACGCAGAAGTGTATATTCATTTCCCAGCACTGGGTCAATGCGCAGTTTTCTCATGGAAGACTATTCGCAAGTGTGCAGCTTTCGATAGTTCAGACTGAAGTCTCCAGCGGAATTGAAATTCCCCACAGAGTTTTATTCTCCCCGGCAGGTAGGAGTGATTCCAGCGTCTGGTTACCCTCCCCAGCCGAGTTTGCAGTTCCCCAAGAGATCCGAGTCCTTGGAAGCCGTTCGGGCCGTGATTGGTTTTCCCCAGTAGAATGTTGAATAGTTGATGCTGTATTTCCCCATCGGAGTCGTTATCTCCAGGAAAGTTTTAGCCGCGAAGGCCGTGCAGTTTATTTCTGCAATTGACATCGTTTCCCTCAGCAATTGTGGTTCGTGTACCTAGTTGAGAAGGTTCAGGATCTTGTAGAACCTCATTCCCCTGCAGCAGTCGCCTGGAGTTCATTTCCCCAAGTTTAATCCAATTGAGATTGGTATGACTTCTTCTCCTCGACAGGATGATTCCTCCTCTCCACCAGAGTGGTCCTTTCTCCTTGACAGGAGGATTCTCCCTTCAGCATTTATTTTGCTGATAGGGTCATAGAATTTTGCATGATTGCATAGCATTTACCCTAAACGCGTAGCATTTCCACCGTGTAGAGCATTGCGCCATTATTAAACATATGCATATGAAACATGAGCTAGGTCGTTACAGTTCTTGTTTTGCAGGTGTTCCTCCGCAGAATGGTTTGCTAAAGATGATTCTTGAAGTCTCCAGCAAAGTTGATTTCTTAAGATGATTCTTAAAATCCCCAGTGAATTCGCCAGAGTGGGTTGCTCAAGTTGATGCTTAGAGTCCCCGGCCGAGTATTTGCTCAGGATGATTCCTGAAAATTTCCAGCAGAGTTATTGGTTCAGGATGAGTCTTGAAGTCCCCGGCGGAGTTATTTGTCCAAGATTATTCTTGAAGTCCTCAGCAGAGTTGATTCATCCAGAATGATTTCTGGAGCCCTGAAGCAGAGTTACTTGATAGTTCTCCCAGATCCCCAGTGGAGATATGTCATCTCCACCAGGTTTTAAACCAGAGAAGTTGAAATTTCCCTTAGAGACTTGAGGATTGAAGTCCGGTTGACGCCCGAGAATTTCTTTGAATGCCTGATGGCATGATTACATAGATTGCCAAAAGTTCCTAATGACCTGATGAGTCCTGAGGAATTCTTCTGCTGTCGTGCCGCAGAATGCCTGACGGTAATGTCAGCTATGTATCACTAGTTACCGAGTGACCAGTGAGTCCTTGATGACTTAAGGAAGAAGCTGCAGTGAAATCTGATGATCATCCTGACGGAGATTTGGGCCCGTTACCGTGAAACTTCCATTTCAGACTTCAAAGATTGTCCTACCCACCAAAGTATCATTTACTTGCGCGGTTGGCAAATTCTCGGTTACCGTGTGATCGATTCCCCAGCAGAGTTGCCGTGCAACTGTCATGCTCAGTTTTGAAGATGTTCCTACCAATCAGAGTATCGTTTACCTGTGCGGGCGGCAGATTGCCAGTTACCGTGTAACCAGTGATCCCTCGATGATTAGAGGACGCAATGATATCAGATAAATCCGAGAATCATCCTGACGGAGGTTCAGATCAGTATTTCTCCAGCTAGTTGTCGTGCAACTATTATTTCAGTTTCCGAAGATTTGTCCCCATCAGAGTACCGTGTACTTGTGCAGTTGGCAAATTTCCAGGTTTGTTGGTAGTCAACCATCTTTTACCTTGATTGTTTGAGAGCTGTTCGCTTCTCACCCAGTCAGGTCCAAGCCGTTTGAATAGGGGCAGCTGTTGCACCCCAAAATTTGCCCAAAATTTCTTTACCCGGCTTATGTTTCATTAGCATTATCATTTGCATTTCATTGACATGTATGCAGGAGATCAATAGGTATGATTACCAATCAAGATCTATACAAGACTGTGAAGCTAGCTAAGAAGGTTATTCAAGTGTTCAAGGGTTGATATCCTTGTCAAAGAAGTTAAAAGAGCCTTAGAAAGAGTGGTTGAAACCAAGAGTGTGTGTCTCCTAACTTGAGAGTTGTGGAAAACCATCAGATGATTCTGAAGCCATGAAGTTGGACTTGAGGTCTTGAGAGAGCTCATGAGAAGTGTTAAAGATTACTTTGAGGCCTAGACAGGTCATTGTGCAAGATTAAGAAGACTCAGCCATGAGTGGTGCAATTAGGGTTTGACTGGGTCAACCCTAAGTCAACTGAGGATTTGAAGAAGGTTGAGACCTAATTAAAGAGCCATGTGATCATGGATTGACACATTGAGATGTTCTAAGGATGATTCCAATGTTAACTCATCATGATTTAAGAGTTTGAGAAGTTTTAGGCTAGGGTTTCTAAGGCTTGACAGTGTAAAATCCCCTAGCTTGACCCCTGACTTCAAGGCTATTTAAATCAAGATATGATCTTCATCTCATCTTGACCTCAACATGATTGTTGTAGGGCATGGTCTTAGCTTTAATTTGAGTACTAGAAGTCCTTGATAGGGTTTATAGAACTCAAGTTATGAGCCATACAAGCTACAGGTCATCTGAGGCATGTGAATTTGGAGCTT
This sequence comes from Lathyrus sativus, assembly GCA_963859935.3. Taxonomy (NCBI): domain Eukaryota; kingdom Viridiplantae; phylum Streptophyta; class Magnoliopsida; order Fabales; family Fabaceae; genus Lathyrus; species Lathyrus sativus. Next base: position 475,311,978 of record OZ012738.1, read on the forward strand.
GAAAGTTACCCAACTTTCATGATACTTTTTCCCTAGAAGGATGATTCCTATGAACTTTTGGTCAACATGAATGTTGTTCCTTATCCTCTTAGCTTTCCATAGAGTACTAGAAGTCCATGATTGGATATGTAGAAATCAAGTTATGGCTTTGACAAGTCAAGGGTATTTTGGGTATTTGGACATTACAGGTAATTTTGAATTATAGGTCAATTTCACTATCTTGCAAGCTTCAAATGGAGTTTTGTTCAACATGAAAGTTGCTCAAAATTATGTTTTTAGCCTAGCCAAGTATCAAGAGTCCATTGATATGGATTGAAACAAGCATTGGTTGAAGAAATTTCACAAAAAGGCCATTTTAATGAATTAAAATGGAAAAATTCAAAACAATTGGTAATGGAATGTTTTCAACCCAAATTTGTGCTCATTTTGATTGGAATTGATATTCTAAATACTTTGGCATCATTACATTTTTGAATTGAGGTTCATAACATGGTCATTTGGAGGATTGCTTCATGATGAAGAAACATATCAAATGCATCCCTTTGATTGAAATCAAGGAGGGAAAACTATTCAATTATACTCAACAACTGTCAAGAAAGTGAATTGGAGTGATTTGAAGGCAAAAGCAAGCCAAAATCGTGCAGAACATAATTGAATTTTTGAAGGAAAATTGAAAATGGGAAATCACAAATTGGGCTTTGTTTGGGCCTCCAAAGGTGTCAAACAGATTATAAATTGGATTTAGATCATTCTTAGAAGCTTCCAGTGGCAAATTCTGTTGAGAATCAGTTGGAGCAAGTTTGTGAAGAAGCTTGGAACTTGATTTTCGGATTTGGAGATTGGGAGAGTTTCAGCAAAAATTGGATTGCAAGAAGTGTTCATCATCATTCACTGAAGTGATCTGCACATATTGGAAAGGAATTGAAGCCTGAAAGTCACCTTGCTCGAAGCTCAAACTCAGGTTCTTACCTCTCAAATTTCCTCTTAATTTACACGCGTTTAGCATCTTAGATTCATGTGGTTAAGTTAGAATTAAGACATAGATGGATTTTGTATAGTTTTTAGGGTGAGTCGTGAAAGTTTAGGTTATGGTGATCCAAGTTGTGATTTGTGTATCTCTTTGAATGTTGGTTAAAAATGAAAACGAAGGCTAGATTAAGAACCTATGGCGAGAGACGAGTTGATTGATGTAAAGAATTTGAGTTTTCATCAAGGTTTGATATCTGGTGATGATCCCGTTGTGAGGTAGGGGATGACCGGCACTAGGCCGGCCACCGTGTGAAAGTTGCAGAACCACCGTGCTTAGTTTCCCTCCGTTTTGAGTTTGAAAGCTCAGTTTTCATCGTGTCCATTAGATCTTGCTTAAGAGTTGAATTGGTAAGCTGATCTGACGATCATGAGCGCGTCCACGTGTGGCTTCAAGTCCTTTAAATGAAATGCAGAGTTTCATGAGTTGAAACTCTGGGCCTTGCATTCAGCTGCTATCCACACTCCCCATTCGTAGGCCCAACCATTTAACACATAGAAGCCCTACTTAATGCACCCCCTTGGCGTTTGTTAATTAGAATAATTTACTGAGTTGAGATTCAGATTGGGCCCATCCCACGCGCTTTTTGCACCCCACCTTATTGGGCCCAGGCGTAATTACACTTGTATTCCCTGCTGATTGCACCCCCTCCCATTATTTCTTTTTTTCTTTTTTTCTTTTGTTTTAATGATTGTTTGTTTAATTCATAAAAAATAATGAATGTTGTTAATAAATCATGAAAAAATTTGTGGATATAGTTTGGAATGTCTGGAATATTTCCATGTTTTTATTTTTAATTTCCCATTTTTTTGCAATTAATGTCATATTTTCTATGGTAGTATGTTGTTAATGATGGAATAATTGTGTACTGAATTTGTTGATTTTCTTTCTCACTTATGGCATGGAGTTTGATATTGAAATTTTGTGTGCTGGTTATATACATGTTGATGATGTTGTGTAATTTTTGTTATGATTTTTAGATGATTTTAAAATAGGATTTTAGGGTAGTTATTTAGGAGTGTTCATGGATAGATCCCTTTAGTGTACCCTTGAAGTTTCAGAGTTAGTTTGAACCTTTGGATTAAGGTTTAACCCCTGATTTTTCTACTATAGCATGTTGATACATGTAGGATAGTGTAGTATTTTTCTTGGAATTTTTAGAAATGATTTTCCATTAAGTTCCTATTTTACACATTGGCATTAGTATAAGTGATCCTAACTAGGTTAAATGTATAGATTAAGCTTGTAAATGACCTTTAGATGATTCTAGGTCCCCTTTCCTTTCTTGATAGATTGGTAAGTAGATAGAAGCCTCCTTTTAGAACCCTTGAACCTTTAGGATAGATGTCCTTAGAAGGTATTATTTGTGGTTTCTTTAGAAGCTTAAATATGTGGATGATTCTTCCTATAGGGGTAGTTTCCTCTTCAATTTTTCCTTGCTTGATTGGAATCTCCCTTGTGAGCAATGTTTTCTCCTGTGGAGGAATACATTACACTATCATAAAGGGGTTGAGTCCATGAAAGCTCCCTCTCCCTCTAAGGAAGTGGAGTTGGTTGAGTGTTTGTGGTAAGTTCCTGTGGAACTTACCTTGCTTCTCATCTCCATTATCCTAAAATTTTCTCATTCATTCTTTCTAGGAACTTCTTGAGTTAGCATAGTCTCTCATGTGGGGGGAATGTTGCACATCTCTTGAAGGAGCCCAAACCCCTAGGATTCCCCAAAGTCTCTTAGTTGGTCGAGTGCTTGGGATAAGTTCCTGTGGACCTTAGCCTGGCCTCCCAACACCCAATTTCTTTCCTTAGGATAGATGCTTGTATGATTACTTGTAGATTGAATCCATTATTTGTCATAAGTCCTTTTCCTCATTCATTGATTGAATTGCTTGTTGTATTAGGATAGTGCATGATCACAATAGTTTAAGCTAGGAGCATGACTGCTTAGAGGTTGAGTGAGTCTCCCTCTGCTTATTTGCATTAAGGGTTGAGGTGATCCTCCCCTTGCTTGTGTGTTGTTTTTCTTTTTCTAATTGACGTATTTGCATAATAGAGGTTGAGTGAGCTCCCTCTGGTTGTCTGTTTTGTCTGTTTTTCCTTTGCTTGATTGCTAAGAGGTTGAGTGGGTCTCCCTCTGCTTGTATTGATGCATTGCATATGCATCTTTACTGTATATTTATTTACTGTTTAAACTGATGCTTTGTCTGTTGTTGTATACCATTGGTATGATCCCCTAGGAATCTCACTTCCTTTGATAAGGAAGTGATGATTAGAACTTTAAGTTGAAACCTATGCATGACAACTTCTAGGAGTTCCCTGTTTCAAACCTCAACCATAGGATGAATCCTTGGCATGACAACATTAGGACTTGACAGTCTCCCCCGTAGAAGTCGTTCTCTTCTCATCTCAAAACAACAGTAAAAAATGTAATAAAGGCAAGTTAGTATAAGCGCGTTATGAGCCTTTAGCTACTTGGGAAATGATAATTGAGCGGTCTCCTCTTAATCATCTAGGATGTTTAGTATATTTTCTTTGGACGCTATACGACGCATTCACTCCTATGTCATAGTCTCTAGTGTTGTACAAACTACAGACAACCATAAAAAACAGTTCTTCCGTAAAAGACAGAAAACCAACTTCAAACCTTTTGCCCCGTGGGCCCATAATTCAAAGGAAGCTTTTCTGAAGAAAAGAGTGTCGTTAACTCCCAGTTCTACCGCAAACGGTGACGCCTAAGTCTCCAAGGGTCGAGTTGCGTACACCAAACTGCTGGAACTATTTGTTAACCCTACTCAGAAAAACAGATGAATCTGAATTCCCGTAATCCGTATTATCCTGAACTACGTAAGCTCTGATCTCTCAAGCCTGTTGAGAGTACGTAGGCACGATACTGACGTATTGGCGAGCCACCTTCCCCGTTACCCGTAGTTAGCCGAACTACGTTGACTCTGATTTCTCATTCTCTGATGAGAATACGTAGGCATAAAGTGCGACGCTTTGCCGAGTCATTTTCTTTTCTTTTTAGACCAGCCTTGATAGGTAGATAGTAAACCAACCCGTCAGATAAACACAACAAGCATGGATCCCATCGAGTACGATGGACGTGAGGGGTGTTAATACCTTCCCCTTGCGTAACCGACTCCCGAACCCAGACAATGGTTGCAATGACCTTGTCTTATACCTTTTCGTCAGGTTTTTCCGATCGTTTCCTTTCCCGTTCTGAGGGATAAATAACGAAAGGTGGCGACTCTTCTATTTTGCCGGCACCTTATTTTCGCGGTAGCGACAATGATCAACCAAGGCTACATCCAGCTTCTGACTTTCTCCGATCTCATCAATAAAACCATTAGTCAGCTTCAACATTCTATCGCAACTGCGAAAAGAGCCGGCAGAAACAAATAGAAGAGTCGCCACCGAACGTTATTTATCCCAAAGAGAGGGAAATGAGCGCGACTTTCTATGTCTAATACAACTTAACTGCAAGTGTACAGTCTATCACGTAGTAATAAAAGATATCGATCCCACAAGGACTCGTAATCAAACTAGTGTTCTCGGGAGTTACTATGTTTAGCTAGGTAGATAATGTTTAAGGGAATAATTTCTATCACTAAAGGGAACTAAAAACGTTACTTGAGTTATAATTACGCGAATCGATATGCAATAATTATGTTCTTCGTCTCACGATGGTTGTCGCTATCCCGTTCGGGGTTAAAATCGCTTTTTGGAAATCTCTAAGTTCTAATCTATTTTAAAGTGCTTTCGCTGTTATTAAAACAAATGCCTAGTGTTTACTATCTGGTCTTAGCCGCAGCTGTCGCTTATTGGTTCGTACCTTAGCTAATTTCCCACTGTCGTGGCAAAACTACTTTTAAATAAGTTCTCGCTGTCGCGACGAACATTTATTCAGTAAATAAGTTTAAACACTCAGGCCATAAACAACTTTTGAGAAAGAAAGTTTTCAACCGGTTATTATCAAATCCCGTCTGAATTATTATTACATATCGATTACTCTGGTTTAGCTAGACATGGATTTGGGAGAGGTAAAACATAAATAAAAACAGAAACTTATAACATTCATATTACTGAGAATTAAAGTTACAATTAATGAAATAATAAAAACCTGTAACGTATCCAATCGGCTTTTGGCCAAATCCCAACGATGTCGGCAGGATTGTGTCTTCAAACCAATAGAGTGCACAAATGAATATTGTAGAAAATGGAATACATGAATAAGGAAAGGAAACAAAAACAACAAGAATGAAACTAAATTTTTCTCTGGAAAATAATTTGGGCAACACTTCGTTAACTGAATGCGGCTCTCTTTCTCAGCTCCCCTCCTTCCCCTTTTATAAAGGTAAAATGCTAACGGTTGTAATTTGAAGAAGGTGGACTTGGAGGCAGAAAAATTAGGGAGTAGTGGTCCATTATTTGGGACTTGGAACTGGTATTTGCACATTTAATTGAAGCTTTGCGTTTTTGCCTGCATGACGGTCGTCATGGTGTGTGACGGTCGTCACCCGTGTGACGGTCGTCATGGAGGTGTGACGGTCGTCACAGCAGCAAAATGCGCATTCTGTGTTTTTCATGTTGTTTTCATCTGGTTTTCGTCCATATTTCATCTGTAATTGCTTCTTTTCTTCATATTGCTTTGTTTGGACATGATCTTCAAATACCTGCAAAATATCAGACAAATAACATGGAAAAAACCCGAAATCGGATTGAAACCAGTCAAACATTAGTTGAATTATGTGTCAATATATATATACGATTTCGCGTTATCAAACTCCCCTAAGCTTGAATCTTTGCTTGTCCTCAAGTAAAACAGAAGGAATAAAAGTCGGCAAGCACGAGGCAGCTTCCTCATTCAGAAAGTTGGGAAAAGACCGGGATTCTAAATTGGAACAAAACGAGTACGGTGACGACACTGGACTATAAGTCTTCAGAGGTCTCCTTTTTATGCAAATCGGTCCCAATCACGCTACTGCATCTCGGTATCAAGGTTCTCGCGTCAAGTTTACCCTGTTTGTTCTAGCGCAATCACATTAAGCCCGTTGTCCATACACTTTCATGGCAAGTCAACCTGTTAGTGAATATGATCTCATTGCTGTTTTAATCTTTTCATTGCTCATAAGCTTATACTATTCATTTTTCAATGAGTTTTTGTACCGTTGGGCTAAATGCTCGGGTGAGGAGCACCTAACTTAGAGGGAAAATGTCTCTATACTTGGGCTATATGGCTTTCTTTTCATGATTTTTCATCTTTTTGGAGATCATACACTTATTTGCATTGGTCGCTCGCTTAGAAGTGTTTAGGATGGTGCTGACTGCTTGTATAAACTACTTGGGGCTGAGTTTGCGTAGAAACTTGAAACTTTGGTACACGTAGGTAGTGAAACTGACTCGCATAAACCGGAGGTCTAAGGTGTCAGGACGGTACTGGTTTTGTTATAATTTTCGTCTCGGAGTTTCAAAACTTGGTTTGAACTTTGGCGCATTCTCGTGATGCTTTTGCTTTTGAGAAACGACTGAAAAATTTTGTTTATGTCGAATAGAGTGGGGATATTTGCGTAACGAAAGAAGATATATAAAAGAGCTTTTATTTGCTAAAATGAGAAAATGTTTGAATTGAAATTGAAATTACTGAATTAAAAGTACAAGGGAATGGGAAATAAACGTTTCGCTCCCACACTATCTCAATCAGTGTCCCCACTGATTTGAAAAAATGCGAGAGGGAAATACAAGGGAAATGAAAATATAGGAAACCGAAAATATAGTAAACAAATAAGGAAAGAAATGAACTAATCACGGCCTCTGCCTCGGTCACGTCCTCTGTCTCGTCCTCTACCTCTGGCTTGGTCGACTCGGGCCTCAAAGTTCAGCGCTCCGGTGTGATAGACATAATCATAGAGTCCTTCAAACTGCAAGGTAAGATTCGCCAAGTTCTCAGTGATGGTTTCCTGGCCAGTTTGGAGCTGTTGCATCGTGGTCCGATGCCAAGCTTCGAACTGCTCTACTCGTTGGTTCTGTTGTTGCATCATAGTGAGTATTTGTGCTTGCTGGTCGAGGGATCAACAGAGGTCTTCTTCAGAGTAGTCGGGCTCTGGACGGTGGCGGCGGCGACGGTAGGATGTGCCTTCAGAAGGAAGTGGTTGCGATGCCTCCGGTTGCTCAGTTCTGTCCAACTCATCTTGCATTTCGTCACCAGAACCTTGGGTGTTGATTTGAGTTGGGGCAGCGGTAGCAGCAGGGGCATTGAGGTCAAAAAGCCAGTTGGCACGATCCTGTGGGTGCATCCGGGTACGTGACGGCATGATGATACTTCTGATGGTTTTGCCACGCACGACCGGGTGGTACTTTCCATCGGCCCTGGAACGGATGAGGTGAGAAGCTCTGCAATGGTCGGTGTCGAGAAATACCGAGGGAATTGTATGGAGATGCTGGAGTCGGTCACCGAGGTTCAGCCCGAGGGCAATGGAGGTAACAATCCCGCCAAAGTAAAATGGCTTAGAGCCACGGTTGTAGTTGGCCTGAATGTGGGCCAGGAGGAACGGAGCGGCGTTGATGGGCTCGGAATTGAACACACAGCGGAGAAAGAAAAGTTCTTTGGAGTTCACCTTATGGTTGCTATCCCTTGCGAAGATGGTGTTGCTCAGTGCTCGGTGGAAATACCGGATGGTCGGGTTGTGGATGTGTGTTGCATGCAGAGAATCCCAGTCGTCGGCATTGAGTCCGGTCAATTGGTACCAGAGCGCAAAGGCTTCATGCTGAAACAGTTCAGTAATGCGGCGATGAGCATCGTCGCCGCGAGGGAAATGAAGGATGTCGGCAATCTGATTTTGATTCATTTGGTAGTTCGTGCCGAACATACGGAAGCAGGCGGCGCCGGAATGTTGGCTGAGGTCGCCGCTGGAAGTGAAGTAACTGAACGAACTGAGGAACTCAGGGGTGAGTTGTTCGTAAGTCGGCTGCGGATTGGTGAACAGATGCCAAATGCCTGCTCTCTGGAGTATCCAAGTGACGCCGTCAAGGAGGCCGAGCTCCGTGAGGGATGGTATGTGCGGATAGTGGGTCGGCTGTAGCGACCGTTGATGGAAGGCGATATAGTTGGCTCTCTGTTTCTCGCCGGAGTCGCCGTTGCTGAACACGATATTGCTAAGGTCTGGGGTTTCGTTGTTTCTCGCCATGGTTAGAGGATGCTGAGGAAATGGGGATTAAGTTGGTTCTGTGGAATGAAAAATGTCACAGAAGTGGATTAGGAAGTTGAAATGGGAGTTGGGATTATATGGAGCAAGGTGGGAAACCGAAAGTTGGGAGTGGGGTTTGAGTGTGTGAGGATTGGAAGTTGAATAGATGGGAGTGGGGGAGAAAACGCAACCTCTATTATAGCAGATAACAGTTTTGGACTCGTGACGGTCGTCACACATCTATGACGGTCGTCACCCGTGTGACGGGCGTCAGGCTTCTGTGACGGTCGTCACACCAGCAAATTCTGTAGAACGCAGAATTTTGCTATGGGGGTGCTCTTGTCATGGTTTTAAGGCCTAGGATTGATATGGCAATGTATTATATCGGCCAAGAAACATATGATAACGTAAAAATAGAATCAAGGAATAAAGAATAAAATTGAAATAACATGTAATTAAAATGATTGTTTGTAATGTAATACATAAGGGAAATAAACAATGCAAAAATCAAAATAATTGAAAACGGACGGAAAGCAGAAAAACTTAAACTAAACTAAAGCTAATATCTCAGTCTTTCTGTGCCTTCAATTCGTCAAACTTCCGAGCGTAGTAGTCGAGCTGGTCACAAACTAAGTCCATGAAGACTGCGAGTTCGCTGTGTATGCTTGTGATGTCTTCTCTTACGGTGGTCAGGGCTGCGTCGACGTTGTCTAATAGGTTCAGAACAGTATCCATTTTGTCTGTGGTTTCCTCAGGAATGGGCTCAGGATAGGTGTTGTAATGCGAAGGGGTCGCAGGGTCTACCTCAGCTTCGGATACAGCATCCTCATAGTACATATAATCATGTGCTTCAGAGATGTGATCACTGTCGTACATGTAATTTTGTGATGTTGATTGAGGTGAAGGAGGTCCCATAGGCTCATCCAATTCATAAACCCAGTTGTCCTTGTTATGGATACTTGTCATCTGATGATTTGGCAATGTGAATAGCTGGACAGATTCGTCTTTGATGAGGTACTCGTAAGGTCCAGGTCCCATGGTTCTTAAAATGCCCCTGTTAAAGCAAAACTGGATATTCATGGGTCGAATGGTGCCAAAACTAGTGCTTGCATTTAGGTGGAATATAAGGCCAAGCTCGTGGGCAATCATTGTCACGAGGCCTCCTATTAGAATAGGTGATTGTGGTTCCTGAGTGAGGCGTAGGAAGGATCTCACCATAAAAGGTACGACATTCATTGTACGGCCCTGAGAAGCACAGAACATGATAAATAACTCTTCTTTAGATACTGTAGTAATGTTTTCTTCTTTTCCGAAAAGGGTGTGAGCTAGGATCTTATGAAAGTATCTGAAAGTTGGGTTATGAATCTCATCATTATACATGCTATTTGGGTCAGGGTAATAGTCGCCTGTGATTCTACCCCATAACTGGTTGAGTTCAAAATCAAGATCGTCATCGTCGGCACTGATGAATACATGTGGTCCGCTAGGAAATCCTAGGAGGTTAGCTAATGACATCCGACTATGGGTTTGGTCCATTCCAAACATCCTAAAGGTGATCAGCTCTGTGTTGGATCCAAAACCATAGTTGGGTAAGTACCTGAAGGAACTAAGGAATTCGTAGGTGAGGTCCTTATAGGTAGCAAAATGGGTTTTCAAGGAGGTGTTCTCCTAGCCTAATTGATTAAATAGGTATTGGATGCTATATGTAATTCCTAGTTTCTCCATGGTAGACTTATCATAATACAGTGTTAAGGCTATGTCTCTCTCAGTTAATGCTTCAAATCTTGCCTTTTGAGCTAATCCTCGAAAATGAACCTTTGTGAAGTCGTACGCGGCCATACTCGCAGGTTAGTCGGAGAAAAATAGGAGGAAGGTTTGAAGGCTTTTAAAATCTTGAAAAGTTTAAAACAAAAATTTGAGGTCAGAATTTTTAGAAACAAAAGGTGGTAAAAAACAAAGTTTAAATAAAAGAGAAAAATAAAATAAAATAAAATAAAAATAGTAGCAATTTTAAGTTTAGAATTTTTGTTAAAGTTTCAAAGTAAGATTTTAAATAAAAATGAGAATGAAATACAGTAAAGAGGGAAATACGGGAAAATTGGGTTGCCTCCCATTAAGCGCTGTTTTTAACGTCTAAAGCCTGACGATAGCTTGGTGACAAGCTATTCGGGTGTTCGAGCAGGAAGCTCGAGCAATGTTATACTGTTGTCTTGAGGGCTGTTTTCGTTCTTATTATAATGTTTTAGACGTTGCCCGTTTACGATAAACGGTGCATTCGTTTTATCGGTAATTTCAGCAGCTCCACTTTGAAGCACTTTAGTCACTTCAAAAGGTCCAGACCACCTAGATTTTAGTTTACCTGGGAAGAGTTTTAATCTTGAATTAAATAGAAGTACGATGTCTCCCACACTGAATTGTTTCTTGACAGAACGTTTATCATGCCATTTTTTAGTTCGTTCTTTGTAGATACGGGTATTTTCGTAAGCGTCCGATCGAAGTTCTTCTAATTTGTGTAAGTTCAAGATTTGTTTCTCTCCTGCCTCAGTGTAGTTGAAATTAAGTGTCTTAATGGCCCAGAAGGCTTTATGCTCTAATTCTACAGGGAGATGACAGGATTTACCGTAAACTAATTTGTAGGGTGTAGTACCTATTGGTGTCTTAAAAGCGGTCCTATAAGCCCATAAAGCCCCATTTAGCTTTGATGACCAATCTTTCCTTGAGGTAGCGACAGTCTTTTCCAATATTTGTTTTATTTCCCTGTTCGAGACCTCTACTTGTCCGCTAGTTTGCGGATGATAAGGTGTAGCTACTCGGTGTCGGACTCCATATTTAGAAAGAAGTTTATCAAATATTCGCGATATGAAGTGTGATCTGTCGTCACTAATGACGAGTCTGGGTACACCGAATCTAGGAAAGATTGTGTTTTTGAAGAGTTTGATTACTACTCGTGCGTCATTTGTTGGAGCAGTAATGGCTTCTATCCATTTAGACACATAGTCTACAGCGACGAGTATGTAGTTATTACCAAAAGAAGACGGGAAGAGTCCCATGAAATCTATTCCCCATACGTCAAAGATTTCTACCTCTAAGATTCCTTTCTGCAGCATTTCATCGCGTCGTGAGATGTTGCCAGTTCGTTGGCATCGATCACATTTTAGCACAGCGATGTGAACGTCTTTCTAGACGTTAGGCCAGAATAAGCCGGCTTGGAGAATCTTAGCGCACGTCTTGGATGTACTGACATGACCACCATATGGTGCTGAATGGCATTGGGAAATGATATTTTCTATTTCTTCCTCTGGGACACAACGACGGTATATGTTGTTGGCCCCTCTCTTGAAGAGTAGTGGTTCGTCCCAATAATAGTGTTTCAGATCGTGGAAGAATTTCTTCTTTTGTTGATAAGTGAGATCCGGTGGAAGCACGTCCGCAGCTAGGTAATTAACGATGTCAGCATACCAAGGTAATGTGACTTGGGCATAGACGGCTTCTACGGCTTTTTCGAGTTCTGGATCTTCCGAGATTAAGTTAGGCATGTCACTTTCTAGTTTGGCTATCAGATGTTCGTATGGAAAATCGTCATTTATCGGTATTGGTTCATGTTTAATGCCTTCTATTCGGGATAAGTGATCTGCAACAACGTTCTCGGTTCCTTTCTTATCTTTGATTTCTAAGTCAAACTCTTGTAATAACAGGATCCATCTCAATAATCTTGGTTTGGCATCCTTTTTGCTTATTAGGTATCTAATGGCAGCGTGGTCGGTGTATATGATAATTTTTGCTCCTACTAAGTAAGAACGGAATTTGTCAAGCGCAAATATAACTGCTAGAAGTTCCTTTTCTGTTGTAGCGTAGTTCATTTGGGCAGGGTCTAAGGTTCTAATGGCATAGTAGATGGCATGGAGCTTCTTGTCCTTCCTTTGTCCTAGAACTGCGCCTACAGCATAATCACTCGCATCGCACATGATTTCGAACGGTAGTCGCCAATCGGGTGGTTGCATAATTGGTGCGGTGATAAGGACTGATTTTAATGTTTCGAATGCTTTTAGACAGTCGTCGTCAAAGACGAACTCAACATCTTTCATCAACAAGCCGGTCAAAGGTTTTGTGATTTTTGAAAAGTCTTTTATAAATCTGCGGTAGAAACCGGCATGTCCTAGAAAACTCCGTATTTCTCGTACAGATTTTGGAGGTTGGAGGTCTTTTATAATCTCTATTTTAGCTTTGTCGACCTCAATTCCTTTATTTGATATGACATGTCCTAGAACTATTCCTTGTCGGACCATAAAATGGCATTTTTCCCAATTTAGGACGAGGTTCACTTTTACACAACGTTCTAATACCATTTCTAAGTTTTGTAAGCATCCTTCGAAACTTTGTCCACATACTGAGAAATCGTCCATAAATACTTCCATGATGTCGTCTATGAAATCTGCGAAGATTGCCATCATGCATCTTTGGAAGGTTGCTGGAGCATTACAAAGTCCGAACGGCATTCGGTGGTAAGCAAAAGTACCATAAGGACATGTGAATGTAGTCTTTTCTTGGTCATCAGGATGAATGGGAATTTGGAAAAATCCTGAATAGCCATCTAGATAGCAGAAATATGAATGTTTGGCTAATCTTTCCAACATTTGGTCTATGAAGGGTAAGGGGAAGTGATCTTTTCGTGTGGCTTTGTTAAGCTTTCTATAATCAATGCACATTCTGCTTCCAGTCACGACTCTTTTTGTTATTGATTCGCCTTTTTCGTTCTTAACTACTGTGACTCCTCCTTTCTTAGGTACGACATGAACTGGGCTAACCCATTCACTATCGGAGATTGGATAGATGATTCCTGCATCTAGCAATTTCTTTACTTCATCTCTGACTACAGTGCTTAGGATGGGGTTCAGTCTCCTCTGATGCTCTCTAGAGGTTTTACAGTCCTCCTCTATTGTAATTCGATGCATACAGATCGAAGGGCTTATACCTTTTAGATCGATTATGTTATAGCCTAACGCGGTGGGGTACTTCTTTAGGACTTCTAATAGCTTTACGGTTTCTAGTTGTCCTAAGTCGGCATTGACTATCACTAGTCTTTTTAGTTCATCGTCTAGGAATTCATATCTAAGGTTTTTGGGTAGTGTTTTAAGTTCTAAAGATGGGTTCTTCGGACCTGGCATATGGACCTGGCATAAGGTTTTTGCGTTTTTTCACTTGCAGTATCCTCCTTCTCGTTGTCCTCCTTCTTCTCTAACTCGGATTCCTTTTTTGCTTGTTCAGTTGGTTTTTGTTGCATGGCTGAGTTTTCGGTTCTCGGATCGATCGGTTCGTCCAATTCTTTTCCACTTCTTAATATGACAGCATTTGCTTGACCTTTTGGATTTTGTTCGGGTTGTCCGGGAAATGTGCCAGCGGGTGCAGCAGCAGAGGCTTGTTGTTGAGCCACTTGTGATATCTGTGTTTCTAGCATTTTGTTGTGGGTGGCTAAAGCGTCTACTTTTCCGGTCAGCTGTTTAATTTGCTCGCTAGTGTGTGTGTTTTGATTCAGGAATTCTTTGTTTGTTTGAGCTTGAGTAGCTATGAATTTTTCCATCATCAACTCGAGGTTTGATTTCCTAGGTGCAGTCTGAGCAGCAGCTGGTTTATGATATCCTGGCGGAGCAGCAGGTGTTGCACCCTAAAATTTGCTCAACCTTATTCACTTGGTTTATGCTTCAATATCATTAGCATTTGCATATAGAGTCATGTACATAAGTTACTCATCTGCATAGCACAAGCATAGCCAATCATTCAACAGGGGACCAACCATTATTCTCATCTCTAGAGGCCTATCAAGAGGTTATCATTCAAATTCAATCTCATTCAAGTCATCAGAAAAGAATTTGAAAGTTGGAGAAGTCATTAGATCAAGCATTGAGTACATCTCCTAACTGAGGGTGTCTGAGGATCAACAAAGAAATTGTGAGCTATGGGCTGAGCATGGGGAGTATCTAGACATATTGGAGGATTCAGAAAGTCATTTGGAGAAGGAAATGAGTCATTGGTGTGGTCACAAGAGTTGTGGAGGAAGACAGTCAACTAGGGTTTCATCTGGGTCAACCCTAGGTCAAAGGATTGTTTGAAAAGCATTGAGGGCTATTGAGGAAATGTGGGGTTCATCATTTGACATGGAGAATAAGGATATGTTGTTATGCTAAGAAGAAATCAAGAGAAATTAAGGAGAAGAGGAGGTTCTAAATTAGGGTTTCTATGTAAAATCCCCTAATTTAGGTCAAATTTCCAAGCAGGATAAGTCAAAATGCAAGCTTCAAATGGATCCTTGGTCAACATGAAACTTGTAGAGGATCTCAAGACCTTTAATTTTAGTGGTGGAAGACATCAAGGAGATTTATAGAACTCAAGTTATGGTCCTTGCAAGTTACAGGTCATCTGAGGTATCTGAACTTTTGCCTGTGAAAGTGACTTGTCTCCCAAGCAATTTTTACCCCTCAAGGAGATTTCAAATGAATTTCTGGTCAACATAAGAATTGTTACTCATTGTCTTAGCTTTCTATAATGGTATAGTATGCCTTCATATGATTTGTGTAACTCTACTTATGGTCTTGGCAAGCAAAGGGTATTTTGGTCATCTGAGAATTACAGGTCATTTCAACCTATGCCCAAAACTCATACAAGGAAGCTTCAAATGGAAAACTTTACAACATCAAAGTTGCTCCAAATGACATTTTGAGTCTAGAAAAGTGACCATGAGAGATTGGAAAGATTCATAGCACAAGGTTTCAAAATTGTTGGATTTAATGAATAAAAATGGACTTCAAAATGAGTTTTTTCATATTTTGGCCAAATGAAGCAAAATTATAGGTCATTTTGAATGGAAAGATCATTTTAAAGACATTGGCTAAAGTAGAATTTTGAGCTTAGTTCACATTTTGGGAGTTATCCATGGTTACTTGTAATGGAAGATACATAAACCAAATCCAAAGGAAAGAATGCAAGGGAAGCTTCTCCAAGTTTCTAGGAGGTTCTATGCTCACCTATATATTGATATGAGATGGTTCATGCCATGGTTGGTGATCTCATTTTCTCAAAACCCCAAGTTTCATCCACTTTCTCCAATTTGCAAAAGCTTCTCAAACCCTCTCAAATATCCATCAATTTCCACATTTCTTGCTTGGATCATCATCAATACCTTTCCTAGATCAGAATCCTATCAAAGAATTGGTTGAATTGATCAAGAATTGTGCTATCCATCTTCTCCATCCAAGTTGCAAGAAGGTTTCAAGTTCAATATTCAAGGAGTTTGCACAGAAGATATTGCATACAGAATTCATCATCAAGGTCACGGATCAATTCCCAATCACTGCAAGCATCATATCCAAGAAGTTGCATAGCTGTTTTCACCATTTGCATCAGGTTAGAGTTCTGTTCGAATTGCTTAGTTTAGTTAGGATTATAGAAATTTGTTAGCATAGAATGGTTAGGAATAGTTAGGTGATTGATTTTGTTAAGTTTGGACAAGTTTCATGGAGTTTGACCAGAGTGCACCAATTCTGTTAAGGTTCATAAAACATGGAATATAGCACGATAATCCTCTTTATGTAGCTTAGAATAACCAGTATGAGGTGTAGATTAGGTTAGGATAAGTTTTGGCAAGAATTGAAGCAGTTGATAGCAGGTGTTCATGGTGGATTCTATCTGTTCTACCTATCGGGTTCATTTATTGGTTGAGTTTTAGAAGGAACTATGGCCATGGCTGTGTAGAGGGAGAAGAATGGAGTGTTTTAGGTTTTTACATCATGAGCTTTCATGGACAATTGATGGAGAACAGAGGAGTATAAGGTGTGTGCATGGCGAGGAAGTTTCAGAAACCCTAGGGTTTCTAAGGTTGAAGACAACCTTCTGACCACACGATTGGCCATTTGACCTTGACTCAGACTTTAATCCAACGGCCAGTGTTTAAAACAAATTTGGAGGGAGAGATTATGAAGCAGAACGATGCGTTTCACTAATTCCCTCAGGCTGGGCTCAATAATAACTTGCTTTTCGCACCCCAAATGCCAGGCCCAATCACCAATTGCACTATAATTCTTACTTCTTGCACTGTTTCAGCTTTTTGTTTTTTTGATTGTGTTTTCTGATCATTGGGCCCAGACGCGCTTGCTATGCGCGCCCCCCGGTCTGGGCCCAGTTCATTGTTTTAACTGATTTTTACTACTCCCTGCACCCCTTTCAATTAATTCTCATTTTATTTTCTTTCAAAAACATTAATTCTTTCAAAAATCATATAAAAATGGAAAATTAATATTTTTTGATTCTTGTTTTTTCTATAGGCCAATAATTCTGTCTAGAAAATTATAAAAAAATAAAATTGCATTTTATTTTTTATTTGATATTTTTCCCATATTTTCCAAATAAATGCATATTTTAGGTGTTTTATTTCATACATGATTTTGATAAATTTTGTTCCAATAGTTGCTTTAATATTTTTTGCCCATCCTTTTTAGGTTGATTAATAGACATTGTTAGCTTGTATATGCCATTTAGTTCCCATTTTTAGAAGTTGAGTTTAGGTGATTAGCTTAAGTGTGAATAACATGAATAAAATTAGGGTTTTAAATCAACCTAGGTGAGATAGTTTATTTCTTTTAGGAAATTTTCATTTGATTCTTGGGGTATGGACTATAGGGGTTATGGGTATAGGATAGATCCCCTTAGAAATCATTAGGATTCCCCTACTGCTATTGGTATACTGTCTATATTTGTTTGACTGGTATGGTGTGCCCTCTGGGGATTATTGATTTGTCTGTGTGGGTATTGGGATTGTCTGGGGATTGGGGGAGCTGAAGACTTGTGATGATGAAGCCATTGGAGATCCAGAGCTTGGAGACCAACTTCCAGAGTGGGTGAGGAGGTTCCTGCTAGCAGCTGCTGAGGAGATTAGGGTTTAGGAGCTAGGCAGAGCTCTAGATTAGAGAGCTTGTTTCTCAAACATGGAATGCCTTGCCTGCATCCATCCTTTCCTTATGATTCAAAGTCTCTTTCAAATATCCACCTCCTTCCTTTGGAAGGATCAGTGAATGTATTTGAAAGATAGAACTTTTGAGGGAAAATTATCTGTATAATGTTAACAGTTGATGAACCACCCTTGGTAGGTAATTGACTGTCTAACATTCATTCACTTCATCTGGTTGATTGATATTCCTCTTGAAGATTGTGACTGGAAGAAAGGCCATTGCAGATGGAAGACTGATGATGAAGACCTTGCTTGAAGGCTGTGGAGATGGAGATTGATACTTGCTGAAGCTTGTTGCTGTCTGGAGAGGACTTGAAGATAGGTGTGGTGCAGAGCTGCTGTGGCTGTTTATTTTTCTTGCTGTATTTCATTTTTGATGTATTGATGGGTTTTCCCTGACTGTATTGTTTGCTGTTTACCCTGTTGGGTTGAAAGTGAAGCCTGTTCACTTTTGCCTATTGTTTTCTAGGTTCGAGGTTGAGTGGGACTCCCTTGCCTCGCTTGTATTGTTGCATCCATGCATTTTACTGCTTTATTGTATATATCTGATATCGTTTCTGTTTCCGTCTATTCCCTTAGGATCTCTGTTTCCCTCTGTGCAAGAGAGGAGCATGATAGACACTAGGTCTTAACCCATGCATGATAACAGTAGGTTAGTTTGATTCCCTTCGCAACCGTAGGTTAGAGTTCTGTCTCTTCTTCCTCAAAACACACAGAAAAAAACACCATAAATATTTCAAACACAATAAAAGACACTTCTTCCGTAAAAGAATGTGAACTCATCAAGACGTCATTTTTGTCCGCTTGGACTGTTAATCAGAAAAACCTTTTTCAGAAGGAATAAAATCAATCAAGACAGACTTGTGTCGTACGTGGCCCGAACTACGTTTGCTCTGATCTTCCATGCTGTGTGGAAGTACGTAGGCATAAGATGCGATATCCTAGCGAGCAACCTTCCCCTCCTTTCCCGTAGGTAGGCGAACTACGTTGACTCTGATTTCTCGTTCCAGATGGGAATACATAGGCATAAAGTGCGATACTTTGCCGAGTCATTTTGTTTTCCTTCTTCTTTTCTTTTTAACCCTTGACCTGTAGAGCAGATAGAATAACAATCCATACCCGAAAACAAGCGTGGATCCCGTCGAGTACGACGGACGTGAGGGGTGCTAATACCTTCCCCTTGCGTAACCGACTCCCGAATCCAGGTTTTGGTTGCGACGACCATACCTTTCCCGTGTTGTGTGAGGTTTACTCTGAGCGTTTCCTTTCCCTCCCGTGGGATAAATAACGCACGGTGGCGACTCTTCTGTTCAGCCGGCGCCGATTTTCGCAGTAGCGACAGCTGGCGACTCTGCTGGGGACCCAACGTCCCCTGGCTGCTAAGGACTGCGATAGTTCTTATGCATTTGGGATCCAACGTCCCTTTAGAGAGTCAATCCTAGCGCTTGTTTTCCCGTCGAGGATTTTGTATGGATTTATATTTCTGACCTTTATTTTTCAGCACTATATATATTGATTATTACTGCTGTATTGGGGTGTGATGGGTGGTTCTATGATTGAGAGATAAGCCGGACCTGGGCTTGAGTGCACCTAGAATTAGAGTAGAAAGTAGTGGGCGCGTGCCAGCGTTGCTTGCATTAGTGTCTCATGAAATCTACGCTCGGACGAGGTTCTTCTAGTTGGCTTCTTTTTCTACCCTTTGGGTCGAAGGGGTTGTTGGTCAGCTGAATTGTCGACTCCGGGAACCGATCATTTGGAAGTTGGCTAAGTGAGGCCTCTTCAGGATTTGATGATGCCACTCCTTCTGGGAATCGTATCATCAACCCTGAAAGTCTGTGACACCGACGACCGCATAGGATGCCATACCTTTGTCAGTTACTAGGACATCCACCTGTGAGAGGGTTTGGGGTTATGCAGGTAACTAGGCCTCCAGATACCGGCTATTTCTTGATCAGAGATCCTGGGTATTTATGGAGATGTGAGGTCTGTCAGAGACCATCTGGAGATGTGTTATGAGGTCTGTCAGAGACCAGTTGGATAGTTCTGGGGTCTGTCAGAGACCAGTTGGAGATGTGGTTTGAGGTCTACCAGAGACCAGTGGGAGTTATGGCTTGAGGTCTGTCAGAGACCATTGTTGGAGCTTTGTTTTAGGTCTATCTGAGACCAGGGTTTGAGGACTTCTAGAGAGTCTATCTGAGACTTCTTAATATGGTTCAGGCTATTCAGCTACGGCAGTTGGTCCCTGTTGCATGTTACTTGCATTGCATTGTTTGCATACCCATTATCATTGCATCCCATTAACGTGTGTCTGTGCTGCAGGTGCATTTGCATATCCTCCGATTCTAGTACCCAGACTTCTGAGTATTGATTATGGCCGGTTTGAGGAAAACAGTTGTGTATAAGCTGCCTTCACCTGATATTACTTCTTTGCTTGGTCTGATATCTCTTGCTGATGAGGAGGTTAGGAGAAGCTTCCGAATGAGTCATGGGAGGTTACTGAGATTAGTCTGCAAGCCCACTACTGATGAGATGAACGGGCTATATACCTTGATGCAGTTCTATGACCCCGCATTGAGATGTTTTACGTTTGCTGACTTCATTCTAGGGCCCACCATTGAGGAGTATGTGGAGTTTACTGAGTTACCTGTGCAGAACAAGGTTCCCTTTATTCACTCTGCTGCTGAGCCCAAGTTGGAGGACTTAGCCAAAGCTTTGCATATGGACGCTGCAGAACTGTTAGTGACTTCTTGGCTTGGGGTCTCAGGTTTCTCTCTTGATTTCCTGGTTGGCAAAGCTCAGGAGTATGCCAAGAGCGGATGTTGGGTGGTTTTCAACGCTATTTTGGCTCTATGCATTTATGGAATTGTGCTGTTCCCCAACTTGCCCAATTTCGTAGACTTGGACGCTTTCCATCTATTTGCTGCCGGCAATCCAGTGCCAACATTGATCGGAGGCTTCTATCACTCCTTGCACTACAAGAACGAAAACAGAAGGGGAAAGGTTGTTTACTGCTGTGCTCCTTTGTTGAATATGTGGTTCAAGAGTCATCTTCCCATGAAAGGATCTTTTGTGGAGAGTGCAACCACCGCTAGCTGGTCAGAGCGCCTGATGAGGTTACCTTCCGAAGACGTCGAATGGTTTGATAGAGATCTGCTAGGATCCGAGCTTATCTTCAGTTGTTCTGGTTACCCTAATGTCCCGCTGATAGGAAGGAAAGGGTGTATCAACTACAACCCATCGCTGTTGGTCCGTCAGTTCGGATATGCGCTGAAGAACCCGCCAAAGGAGGAAGAAGTACAGGAATCTCTGTACTTCACCGGAGATTTGAAGGGGGGGGTTATTGGCCAAGTTGCAGCATGCCTGGACGCGTATTAACCGAAGAGGGAAGCCGTTGTTAGGGAAGAATGACTGTCAGGCCTATGCACCTTACAGAGTTTGGATTCAAGAGAGAGCAAGTCAGTTGCGGATGCCATTTCCAGAGGCACCAGTTCTTGTTCCCATCCTGGTAGCAGAGCCAACTACTGTTTCTAGGGAGGCCTATGAGCAAGTTGTGAAATAAAAAGAAGCCTTGACAAAGATCAACGAAGGGTTAGAGCAAGAATTAGCCCAGATACGCAGTGAGAAAAACAAGGCCGTCCATGCTTTCTAACAGCAGATTGAGCTAATGAACAGATTAGGGGCTGAGTTGACTGAGGAGAGGAAGAAGCACGAACGTCTGGGGCAAGAGTTCAGGAGATCCCATGACATGCTTGAATCCAAGAAGAAAGCGCTTGACATCGCTCACCGAGAGATCTCTTCTTGCAATAAGACTTGGAATGCCACGCTCACCAACAATAAGAAGAGGGAGGATAAGTTGAAGCAGCAAATCTCCGACCTCGAAGAGCAGTTGAAGTCCAGCATCAAGAAGTGTGAAGAAGAAGTGATGACCCGGTACAGTCTCCAGAATGCACTAAACAAGGCCATCAAAGGCAGAGATGAAGCGGTGTCTCAGAAGCGTAAACTGGAGGATCGCTTCGGAGAGGGGGCATGGGAAGAAACTGCTGAAGACGTGCGACGTGTTCTTAAGAAAAGAAACCAACTTGTTGAAGGGCTGCTTGCTCGACCAAGTCATCCGGAGACCAAGAAGCTGCTAGAAGAGTACCAGACCTATGGGAGGATTTGATCATTTCATGTAGTAACTTGTATGCTTTATTTGCATAGTGCTGACCATCACCAGGATTGTTGGTTGGGGTCATGCCTTCCCTTTGTACTCTCAGTAACATTGTATTCCGGGCTTATTGATCTCTCAGCAATATATGAGGCTTTCTGTGATTCAGCTCCGATCTTTATATTGATTAGCACTGCCACTGCACCGGCACCTTCACACTAGAATCGGGGAATGAATTTCCCTAATGCACAGACACACATTGCATTGCATTCATATTCATATTGCATTACAGGTAATCTTTGGATGGCGTCTTATTTTCTGCTTTGTACCAGGTACTTTTCAGGATTGCAGATCAGCACCCGCACCGCTATTCCACTCGCACCAACTGTCGAAGAATCATGGATCAAATGCAGAACGAGATGCAAGATGTGCGCGAGAAGCTAGCTCTCTTTATGCAGACCATGGAAGCTATTGTAAAAGGTCAGGAGAATTTGCAAGCCATGGTCCAACCTCTGTTGGCCCGAAATGCTGGTCACGGTAATGAGGATCATCAGTCTGTGCGAGTCGATACTGTTCATGGGGATGGCACTCCCACGCCAATGGCTCCACCTGTGGTCAATATACCTGTTGCTAATGTCAACAACGCTACCGCTGCTGTGAACGGTAACGTCGGAATTGGAAACGAGACTGCTGTCCATAACGTTGGGCTTGGTGATATCAACTTGGGTGATAATATGGGAGGCAACGGCTTTGGCAATACTGGATTCGGGTTCAATGATCAGGGATTCGATAATGCTGGGAAATATGGTTTCAATGCTCAAGGCTTTGGGCAAGATGGTTATGGTGTGGCCAATCAGGGTTACGGAGGTTTCGGAAATGGAAACGGCGCTGGGTTAATGGCTTTTGGGCCTGCTGGAGGTGTTCAGGGATACGGTAACAGAGGCCGAGGCCCGGTGATGAATCAGATCAGGGCTGGCCGTAATAATGGATATGATGGGTATGGAGCGGGGAATGGTATATGGCAAGAAGATCAGCAGGAGGACGCTTTCTCCGGCGGAGGTTTCGAAGGGCCGATGGATGACTCCCAGAAGATCAGAATGCTGGAAGAGCAGATGAGGGGGGTCCTGAACCAAAGTGTTGTGGGCTTGGACATGGCAACAATGGGTCTGGTACCTGGCTTGAGGGTGCCAATCAAATTCAAAGCTCCTGCGTTTGATAAGTATAAAGGGGACACATGTCCGAAAGTGCACGTGCGGGCTTATTACAGAAAGATGTCTGCATACTCAACTGATGAGAGAATGCTAATGCATTTCTTTCAGGATAGTTTGTCAGGCCCTTCCCTAGAGTGGTACATGGGGTTGGAGCCAACTAATATCAAGACATGGAAGCAATTGGCGGAGGCATTTGTAGCTCACTACAAGTATAACAGCGACTTGGCACCCAATCGGGTCCAATTGACAGGGCTCTCTCAGAAGAAGGGGGAGAGCTTTAAAGAGTACGCGCAAAGGTGGCGCGATATGGCTGCCAGGGTCCGTCCTCCTTTAGAAGACAAGGAAATGAATGACATGTTCGTCGGTACCTTCACAGGCTTGTTTCATGACATGTTGTTTCATACATCTCTGGCCAGTTTTTTAGACTTAATTCTGATGGGAGAAAAGATTGAACGTAACATTAAGCAAGGAAAGTTCCAGGCTGAGGAATCAACTGCATCTGGCAGTAATAGGAAGGCTTTTGGTGGGCGCCGTCAGGGCGAGGCAAGCGCAGTGTTTGGAGGCCGAGGCCGAGGCAGAGGTCGGAATCAATATCATCAGCCGCAGCAGGTGGCGAGTGTTACTATCCCGTATCAGCAACAACCACTTCAGCAACAACAACCGTTTCAGCAGCAGCCAATACAGCAACAGCAGCAGTAGCAGCAGCCTCAGCAGGGGGCACAGCAGGCTCAGCGAAGATTCCAGGGCGGTAAACCGAGAAGAGTGTTTGAGAAGCCTCCCTCAACCTATGCCGATTTGTTGCAGACGCTGTTGGGTCTGAATCTGGTAGAGAAGAGAACTCTGGCACCAATAACGGGAACTCCTCCGTATGGTTATGATGCAAGCAGGCACTGTGAGTTTCATTCTGGGGCGCCGGGCCACGATATAGAGGGTTGCCATGCTTTTAAGCACGTTGTGCAGGATCTTTTGGACAATAAGACTATCAATTTCGGAACGGAAGGTCCGAATATAGTGCAGAAACCCATGCCTAATCATGGGGCAAACGCCATCCTGACTGAGGAAGGGTTGAATCTGATTATGAGTGTCGATGATTTAAGGACGCCGCTGAGCGAGATAAAGAGCAGACTGTTGCAAGGGGGTGTTTATCCAGGATGTGACGAGTATTGCTTAGAATGCTGGACCCTAGCTGGGGGGTGTGATGATTTGAAGAAAGGCATTCAGGCTTTAATTGATGGAGGCACATTGCAGTTTGATCGAGCAGCGACTGAAGAGCCTGCAGGGGCAGTAGCCGATGATCAGAGTGATGTGGCCACTGTAACGATTCCTCGAAAGACAATCACTATTGCAGCACCGGTCCAGCGGCCACCGATCACCATAACTAAGGCCGGACCGATCCCGTACGAGAACACGAAAGCAGTCCCATGGTCATATGGGTTGGAGGTGTATTGTGACGGGATAAAGATTGATGTCAATAAGCAGCCAGCCGAGACTGTAGACAATGTTGTTGGTTCAGGAGGCATGACAAGGAGTGGTAGGATCTTCATATCGCCTGAGGTGGAGGCCGAAAGACTAGCAAAAGGAAAAGGGAAGATGGTTGAGAATGCCCCGGTGCAAGCAAGAGAAAAAGAAGCGGCATCGAAGGATGTAGAAGAGTTCATGCGCTTGATTCGAAAAAGTGATTATAAGATTGTGGAGCATCTGCAGCAGACGCCGTCCAAAATATCCATCTTGTCATTGCTCTTGTGTTCGGAAGCTCACAGAAATGCTTTGTTGAAAGTCCTGGATACTTCCTTCGTCCCTCAAGACGTCTCTGTAAATCAGCTGGAAGGAGTGTTGGCACATGTGAATGCAGGCCACAGCTTAGGCTTTACCGACTTCGATTTGACCCCGAAAGGGAGAGATCACAATATGGCGCTGCACATATCTGTCGAGTGTAGAGGATCAGTAATGTCGCATGTATTGGTCGACACCGGATCATCTTTGAATGTGCTGCCCAAGAAGGCGATGATGAAGCTAGATGTCAGAGGAATCCTGTGCACGCCCAGTGACTTGGTAGTCAGAGCGTTTGACGGCACGCGAAGAACAATCTTTGGATCGATAACATTGCCTCTACAGGTAGGGTCGGAGGTGTTTGCAACTGAGTTTTATATCATGGATATACAGCCTGCGTATAGCTGCCTGCTCGGAAGACCTTGGATTCATGGGGCTGGGGCAGTCACGTCTACCCTGCATCAGAAGTTGAAATATATGGTCGGAGACAGCGTAGTCACCGTATGCGAAGAAGAAGACATCCTGGTCAGCCATCTGTCGTCATTTAAATATGTGGAGGTCGACGGAGAGATCCACGAAACACCCTGCCAGGCATTTGAAGGGTTGCGTATCAAGGACAAAGGTCCCGGACCGAGCAAAGTGCCAGGGATAGCCGTCTCGTCGTATAAAGAAGCTCAAGCTCTGGTAGAGGCAGGAGAAGCAAAGGGCTGGGGCAAAGTGCTGGATATTCCTGTAAAGATGGACCGGTTCGGGTTGGGATACCAACCGTCGTCGTCAACACCTGCTGTGGGAGCACCCCGTTTCAGAGGGCCAATAACCATCTCTGCCAGTGGAGTATGTCATGACACCATCAATGCGGCTTCGGAGTCTGACGAAGGAGACAGCGACTGTGATATGGATGCCTGGATTCAGCCAAGCACGCCAGGACAGGGACTGTGCAACTGGTCTATTCAGGAGCTTGTTCCTGTGACTCTTAAACAGTAATGCTTTGCTTTATTAATTGTTGAATAATCTGATGTCTTGCCCGGGGCATCGTGATTTGCTTAGGGCTGTGTTGTTATGAACATTGCGTGTTGATCATTAAATAAATGGCGTTTTTTCATGTGCAAATACTGTAATCTCTGTCTTTCTTGTTTTGTATTTTTCAATAAAATGGCAACGTGGTTATTCGCTTTATACGCATTTTGAAACACTTAACCATTCCTTTTGCAGGATAACATTTTCAGATGACATCCTTGAACCACCTATGACTCGTCCCGACTTTGAGCACCCGGTATTTCAGGCCGAAGAAGAGGTTGTCGAAGATAGTGACGTTCCTGAAGAACTGTCTTGGTTGGTGAAGCAAGAGGAGAGAGCCATTCTGCCTCACGACGAGGTCATCGAAATTATCAACTTGGGGTCGGAAGGGGTTGAGAAGAATATTCGTATCGGTGCCGCACTGCAGAGCGATATCAAGCGAAGGCTGGTTGAAATGCTCCGAGAGTATAGTGATGTATTCGCTTGGTCGTATGAAGATATGCCAGGGCTCGACACAGATATGGTCGTGTACCGTCTGCCACTGAAAGAGGATTGTCCGCCGGTCAAACAAAAGCTTCGCAGAACTCGACCAGATATGGCAGTGAAGATCAAAGAGGAAGTTCAAAAACAGTGGGACGCTGGTTTCCTGGCTGTGACAAAATATCCCTCATGGGTTGCTAACATCGTACCAGTGCCAAAGAAAGATGGCAAGGTTCGGATGTGCGTGGATTATAGAGATTTGAATAAAGCAAGCCCAAAAGACGATTTTCCGCTTCCTCATATTGACGTGCTAGTTGATAATACTACTCAATACTCCGTATTCTCCTTCATGGATGGCTTTTCAGGCTATAATCAGATTAAAATGGCGCCAGAGGATATGGAGAAGACCACTTTCATAACGCCTTGGGGAACATTTTGCTACAAAGTGATGCCCTTTGGCTTGAAAAATGCTGGGGCAACATATCAGCGTGCGATGACGACTCTTTTCCATGATATGATGCATAAAGAGATCGAAGTTTATGTTGACGATATGATTGCCAAATCCCAGACGGAGGAAGAGCATTTGGTGAATCTGTTGAAGTTATTTAAGAGGCTTAGGATGTTCAGGCTGAGGCTGAACCCTAACAAATGCACCTTCGGGGTGAGATCGGGTAAGCTGCTGGGGTTTATCGTAAGCGAAAGAGGAATAGAGGTCGATCCTGCTAAAATAAAAGCGATTCAAGAAATGCCGACGCCTAAAACAGAAAAAGAGGTGCGCGGGTTTTTAGGGAGGTTGAACTACATCGCTCGGTTCATATCTCACCTAACTGCCACGTGTGAACCATTATTCAAACTGTTGAAGAAAGATCAAGCTGTAACGTGGAACGAAAATTGTCAAAAGGCGTTCGATAAAATAAAGCAGTATTTGCAGGAGCCTCCTATTTTGATACCCCCAGTGGCGGGCAGACCCTTGATCATGTATTTGACGGTTCTGGAGGGAAGCATGGGTTGTGTTCTCGGTCAACACGACGAGACAGGGAGAAAAGAGCATGCAATCTACTACTTGAGTAAGAAATTTACAGATTGTGAATCTCGATACTCAATGCTTGAGAAAACTTGTTGCGCGCTAGCCTGGGCTGCCAAGCGTTTGAGGCAATACATGCTGAATCATACAACCATGCTCATCTCGAAGATGGATCCTATCAAATATGTATTCGAAAAGCAGGCGTTATCAGGGAGAATTGCCCGTTGGCAGATGATCTTGACTGAATATGACATCCAATACGTCTCGCAAAAGGCTATAAAGGGGAGCAGGCTGTCTGAGTATTTGGCGGAGCAGCCTATTGAAGATTACCAATCGATGAGGTTTTATTTTCCTGACGAGGATATCATGTACCTAAAGATGAAGGATTGTGAAGAGCCGTTGCCAGACGAAGGGCCAGAGTTGGGTTCCAAGTGGAAGATGATATTTGACGGAGCTGTGAATGCTTACGGTAGCGGAATATGGGCAATCATCACTACGCCACACGGGTCGCACATCCCGTTTACTGCCTGATTGACTTTTGCCGTTACCAATAATGAAGCCGAATACGAAGCTTGTATAATGGGGCTTGAAGAAGCCATTGATCTGCGAATCAAAAATCTGGACGTATACGGAGACTCAGCTCTGGTGGTGAATCAGATCAAAGGAGAGTGGGAGACACGTCAGCCCAATTTGATACATTACATGAACTATGCAAGGAGATTGTTGCCTTTCTTCGACAAGGTTGAGTTGCATCATGTACCGCGGGCAGAGAATCAAATGGCTGACGCCCTGGCCACTTTGTCTTCCATGTACAAAGTCAATTTCTGGAACGAGGCTCCCCGAATCATTATCTCTCGGCTCGACAAACCAGCTTTCATATTTGCTATTGATGAAGCATCTGACGAAAAACCGTGGTATTTTGATATCCTTAATTTCCTGAAGAATAAAGAGTATCCGGCTGGGGCATCCAGTCAAGATCAGAAGACTCTCAGGAGATTAGCGGGTAATTTCTATTTGAATCCGGATGGCGTCTTATACAGAAGAAACCACGACTTGGTGATGTTGCATTGCGTAGATGAAAAAGAGGCAAAGCTGCTCATGGAGGAAATACACGAAGGTACCTTTGGTACGCATGCTGGTGGGCATGCTATGACGAGAAAACTGTTGCGGGCAGGTTATTTTTGGCTGACTATGGAAACTGACTGTTTCAAGTTTGCGAGGAAATGCCACAAGTGCCAAATCTATGCTGATAAGATCCATGTGCCTCCGAGCCCTCTGAATGTAATGTCATCGCCATGGCCATTCTCGATGTGGGGAATTGATATGATTGGAAAGATCGAGCCGACAGCTTCTAATGGGCACCGGTTCATTCTAGTAGCAATCGATTATTTCACCAAGTGGGTGGAAGCGGCGTCCTATGCAAATGTAACGAAGCAAGTGGTGGCCAGATTCATCAAGAGAGATATCATTTGCCGATATGGGATCCCCGAGCGGATAATCACGGACAACGGTTCGAACCTGAACAACAAAATGATGAAGGAGCTCTGCCAGAATTTCAAGATCGAACATCACAACTCCTCCCCTTACCGACCCAAGATGAATGGCACTGTCGAGGCGGCCAATAAGAATATCAAGAAGATCGTTCAGAAAATGGTGGTGACCTATAAGGATTGGCATGAGATGCTACCTTTTGCTTTGCACGGTTATCGTACGACGGTACGCACGTCAACCGGGGCAACCCCGTTCTCGTTAGTATACGGAATGGAAGCGGTATTACCATTGGAAGTTGAGATCCCTTCTCTGAGGGTATTGCGAGACGTTCAGCTCGACGAGGTAGAATGGGTGAAAGACAGGTTGAACCAATTGAGTTTGATGGATGAGAAGAGGCTAGCGTCTCTAGCATACGGTCGTTTGTACCAGAGCCGAATGAAGAAAGCATATGACAAAAAGATACATCCGCGAAGCTTTCAGACGGGCGACCTTGTGCTGAAAAGGATTCTCCCGCCGCAGGCAGATCACAGGGGCAAGTGGACCCCCAACTACGAAGGGCCATATGTTGTCAGGAGAGTCTTCTCAGGAGGAGCGTTGTTGTTGTCCACCATGGACGGTGAAGACTTCACGTTGCCTGTGAATTCGGACGCAGTTAAAAAATACTTTGCTTAAAATAGACCCACTGGACAGAAAAAAGAGAGTCCAGGCAAAAATGGGGCATCCTGGCGAACCAAAAACAGAATGAAAGGTTCGGGCAAAAGTTAGGGATAAAATTGAAAAAATGTACACCCGCGAAGTTGAAAACCTACACTGGCCGGCTTCGGCAAAAAGGGGTATCCCGGTGAACTGAAAACCCGTAAAGGGCGGTTCACGCAAAAGTTAGGGATTTGAAAAGCAAATGACTGCGGTCCGAATTTGATACTGCAGTGAGCATCAGTGCGGGAGGATACCTGAGGGGTCGATTATCAGATACAACCGCTTCAGAGGTATGGATACCGGGAAAGCATTAGAGTCGGATGAGTCATAGGAGGATCAGTTCGTGGTGTTCGTCTGCATCCCGTTGCCGACATGTGTACAAAATTTAATTTGTCAAAATATTTATGCTTCCTGTGCATACTTGTATATTTTGCCTTGCGTAGCTTCCTCTTTTCAGGAGTTACATCCCGTGTACAAAATTCCGCCCATTCAGGGGCCCAATCAATAAAATATGTTATTCAGTACTTGATGTTGGTTCTTTACTGTTTTGTGCATGATAAAACGCCTAAGTTTATTGAAACTAGCATGTGTATAACATCACTGGCCCTTGCCAACAATTGCTAAAGCGTTGAATTAACTGAAAATAACGTCACTAACCTGAGTTGATTTGGTTGCATAGGCTTGTCTTGTCTTGCTTGTGTTGTTGCATGTTTCATAGTCGTACGAGGATGATGATCAACAGATTGCAAAAGCGAGAGACTCGACCCCCACGCAGGTCGTGCATGTTCCTCCTGAAGAAGGATCAAATTCCCCCAGCTAGTCGTAGCTTATCCAAAAGGATATTCTCCAACAAAGCCATTTATTCTCAGCAGAGTTGGCAATTCCATGATTGTAGGCTGTGTTCAGACAGTGTGGTGTTCCCCGGAAGGATTCCTTATCTCAAGCAGAGTTGGTTTAGCCTCAGAAGATTAATATCGGTGAGCTGTATTCAGACAAGTTCATCTTTCCCCGCAGGGTCATTTACTCTCCCCTAACGGAATCAGCGGATCTTCCCCAAGAGAATCGTCCCATCCCCAGTGGAGTTCTCTTTTCCTCAAGTATTTTCATTCCTTCTAGTGGAGCTCGAAGATTAAGACTCTCCCTGGCAGAGTTGATAGTGCGCCCAGGCATTTATTTTGTCAAAATACCGTGTGATATCCGTTCACTTTCCAGCAGAAGTCCAATTATACCAGGCGCATCTGTTATTCTCCAGCAGAGTTGTATTCCCCAGCAGGGTATCACTTCAACGAGGTGTTTGGTTCAAGTTCCCATTTCCCAACTGAGTCGACTTCACTCTTCCAACATGTATTTTGCTGGAGTAATTCTGTAGCATCTGGTCATCCCCAGCGGAGTTGGCATTATCTTCAGCATTTATTTTGCTGAAGCAGTTTCTGTACCCAGCAGTTCGGGACTGCATTTGCATTGGCATATAGCGTCATATTGGCATCGGCATATAGTGTCGTACTTGCATACACCAAACAAAAGCGTAGCATTTCCATGTCGAATGGAGCATTGCATCATTGACGAACGCATGCATTTTGAAACATAAACTAGGTTGGCTGACCTGTTGTTTCAAGTATTGTTTCTCTTGCAGGTAGAGAGAGACCTTGCTCAGGTGAATCAATAAAACATTCAGGATCTCGACGCGAGACATTCGACGAAGTGTCAGCTTTGGCACTACTCCCCACAGAGTCGGCAGGATAAGTTTCTCTTTGTCCCCAAGCAGAGTTACTTATGTCCCCGCCAGGGTTCTTGTTGAAGTTTCTCTAGTCCGACCAGCGGATTTGTTTCCTTCAAAGTTGTTGTTACGTCAGCATTAAAAGGTTTCAAGGACCAGAATTTCAGAGGCTACCTCCAGTTATCAGAGCAGGCATCCGGTAGTTTGGTTTTCAAATATCCCCAGTAGGGTCAGCTCCGAAGTTGCTGTCGCGTCAGTGCTAAGAAGTTTGTGGTTTGAGATCAATGGAGAAATGAGTCCTGATGTGGACAATTTTATTGACAGGTTTTCTTCGTGCTAGAAAAGTGGAGTCCTAACGTGGACCGATTTCTTTCCTCATGGTTGATAAGAGGTGCTGGTCCTAACGTGGACAGGGTCGATTTCTCAGAATTGATGGAATATGAAGTCCTGACATGGACAAAATGATTTCCTCAAATTAACGATATGTGCTAGTCCTAACGTGGACCGATTTGATTTCTCCGTATTGATTGAATATGTAGTCCTGACGTGGACAAGATTGGTTATTCTTCGTGTTGGTGTCCTGACGTGGACAATTTATTTCCAGCAAGGGTCTTTCTTCTTAATGAAGGAAGGTGCGTCCTGACGTGGACAAGTTTGTAGTTCTGTGTGAAGACAAGATGCGGGAGTCCTGACGTGGACAAATTTACCCTTCTACGTGTTGTTGGCGAAGTATGAGTCCTGACGTGGACGGGGTTTATTTCCCCAGCAAGTTGAAGACGCGCAAGTCCTGACGTGGACAGGTCCTATTACTTCAACAGGTTGAGATGTGAGTCTTGACGTGGACAAAGTCTCACTTCCCCAGTGGGCCAAAGGTGCATGAGTCCTGACATGGACAAGTTTTATATTCTCAGTAAGTCAAGAGGCGAGTCCTGACATGGACAAATCAAGACGAAACGAGAGTCCTGACATGGACAGGTCTATTCCTTACGTGGAAAGAGAAGTTGTTTCCTTACGTGGAAAAATTTAGTCCTGACGTGGACAGATCAAGTTATTCCTAACGTGGAAAGTTTGTATTCCTAACGCGGAAAGATGAATTCCTAACGCGGAAAGATGAATTCCTAACGTGGAAAGATGATATATTCCTTACGTGGAAAGATTGAGTCCCTACGCGGACATATCAAGTTTGATTCCTGACGTGGAAGGATAGAGGCATTCCTAACGTGGAAAAAGTTTGATTCCTTACGTGGAAAAGAAAAAAAAACTGATGCCTAACATGGAAGAACGTAATTCCTAACGTGGAAAAATTTAGTCCTGACGTGGACAGATCAAGAATTTTATTCCTTACGTGGAAGAAGATTGGTTTCCTTATGCGGAAAGAAGACGAATTCCTAACGTGGAAAGATGGGAGTCCTTACGTGGACAAATCAGAAAGAGTTTCCTTACGTGGAAAGATAGCATTCCTGACGTGGAAAGATGGAGTCCTTACATGGACGAATCAAGAAGAGAGTTATTCCTAACGTGGAAAGGTGGGTCCTAACGTGGACGATGTAGTCCTAACATGGACAAGTTTGAGTCCTTACGTGGAACGAAGATGCATTCCTTACGTGGAAGAGTTTAGTCCTGACGCGGACAGATCAAAGAAGTTATTCCTAACGTGGAAGAAGAAGATAGATTCCTTACGTGGAAAGTTTAGTCCTGACGTGGACAGATGCAGAAGAGATGATTCCTTACGTGGAAAGGTTATTCCTTACGTGGAAAGGTGAGTCCTAACATGGACGGTGTTATTCCTAACGTGGAACGGGTATCCCCTACATGGAAAGACGAATAATCCCCAGCACGGTCACTAGTGGAGCAATTGGTTGCCGTAACAGTCAGGTTCAGTCGATGAACGTTGTTCTTCAAGCAGTGGCGCAGTTTATTTCTGCGGTTGGCAAATTTCTGGGTTCTTAGTATTCAACCGTCTCGTACCGCGAATGTCTGAAGGCTCTGGGCTCTTCACCCAATCGGGTCCAAGTCGCTTGAATAGGGGCAGTTGTTGCACCCTAAAATTTGCTCAACCTTATGCACTTGGTTTATGCTTCAATATCATTAGCATTTGCATATAGAGTCATGTACATAAGTTACTCATCTGCATAGCACAAGCATAGCCAATCATTCAACAGGGGACCAACCATTATTCTCATTTCTAGAGGCCTATCAAGAGGTTATCATTCAAATTCAATCTCATTCAAGTCATCAAAAAAGAATTTGAAAGTTGGAGAAGTCATTAGATCAAGCATTGAGTACATCTCCTAACTGAGGGTGTCTGAGGATCAACAAAGAAATTGTGAGCTATGGGCTGAGCATGGGGAGTATCTAGACATATTGGAGGATTTAGAAAGTCATTTGTAGAAGGAAATGAGTCATTGGTGTGGTCACAAGAGTTGTGGAGGAAGACAGTCAACTAGGGTTTCATCTGGGTCAACCCTGGGTCAACCCTAGGTCAAAGGATTGTTTGAAAAGCATTGAGGGCTATTGAGGAGATGTGGGGTTCATCATTTGACATGGAGAATAAGGATATGTTGTTATGCTAAGAAGAAATCAAGAGGAATTAAGGAGAAGAGGAGGTTCTAAATTAGGGTTTCTATGTAAAATCCCCTAGTTTAGGTCAAATTTCCAAGCAGGATAAGTCAAAATGCAAGCTTCAAATGGATCCTTGGTCAACATGAAACTTGTAGAGGATCTCAAGAACTTTAATTTGAGTTGTGGAAGACATCAAGGAGATTTATAGAACTCAAGTTATGGTCCTTGCAAGTTACAGGTCATCTGAGGTATCTGAACTTTTGCCTGTGAAAGTGACTTGTCTCCCAAGCAATTTTTACCCCTCAAGGAGATTTCAAATGAATTTCTGGTCAACATAAGAATTGTTACTCATTGTCTTAGCTTTCTAGAATGGTATATTATGCCTTCATATGATTTGTGTAACTCTACTTATGGTCTTGGCAAGAAAAGGGTATTTTGGTCATCTGAGAATTACAGGTCATTTCAACCTATGCCCAAAACTCATACAAGGAAGCTTCAAATGGAAAACTTTACAACATAAAACTTGCTCCAAATGACATTTTGAGTCTAGAAAAGTGACCATGAGAGATTGGAAAGATTCATAGCACAAGGTTTCAAAATTGTTGGATTTAATGAATAAAAATGGACTTAAAAATGAGTTTTTTCATATTTTGGCCAAATGAAGCAAAATTATAGGTCATTTTGAATGGAAAGATCATTTTAAAGACATTGGCTAAAGTAGAATTTTGAGCTTAGTTCACATTTTGGGAGTTATCCATGGTTACTTGTAATGGAAGATACATAAACCAAATCCAAAGGAAAGAATGCAAGGGAAGCTTCTCCAAGTTTCTAGGAGGTTCTATGCTCACCTATATATTGATATGAGATGGTTCATGCCATGGTTGGTGATCTCATTTTCTCAAAACCCCAAGTTTCATCCACTTTCTCCAATTTGCAAAAGCTTCTCAAACCCTCTCAAATATCCATCAATTTCCACATTTCTTGCTTGGATCATCATCAGTACCTTTCCTAGATCAGAATCCTATCAAAGAATTGGTTGAATTGATCAAGAATTGTGCTATCCATCTTCTCCATCCAAGTTGCAAGAAGGTTTCAAGTTCAAGATTCAAGGAGTTTGCACAGAAGATATTGCATACAGAATTCATCATCAAGGTCACGGATCAATTCCCAATCACTGCAAGCATCATATCCAAGGAGTTGCATAGCTGTTTTCGCCATTTGCATCAGGTTAGAGTTCTGTTCGAATTGCTTAGTTTAGTTAGGATTATAGAAATTTGTTAGCATAGAATGGTTAGGCATAGTTAGGTGATTGATTTTGTTAAGTTTGGACAAGTTTCATGGAGTTTGACCAGAGTGCACCAATTCTGTTAAGGTTCATAACACATGGAATATAGCACGATAATCCTCTTTATGTAGCTTAGAATGACCAGTATGAGGTGTAGATTAGGTTAGGATAAGTTTTGGCAAGAATTGAAGCAGTTGATAGCAGGTGTTCATGGTGGATTCTATCTGTTCTACCTATCGGGTTTATTTATTGGTTGAGTTTTAGAAGGAACTATGGCCATGGCTGTGTAGAGGGAGAAGAATGGAGTGTTTTAGGTTTTTACATCATGAGCTTTCATGGACAATTGATGGAGAACAGAGGAGTATAAGGTGTGTGCATGGCGAGGAAGTTTCATAAACCCTAGGGTTTCTAAGGTTGAAGACAACCTTCTGACCACACGATTGGCCATTTGACCTTGACTCAGACTTTAATCCAACGGCCAGTGTTTAAAACGAATTTGGAGGGAGAGATTATGAAGCAAAACGCTGCGTTTCACTAATTCCCTCAGGCTGGGCTCAATAATAACTTGCTTTTCGCACCCCAAATGCCAGGCCCAATCACCAATTGCACTATAATTCTTACTTCTTGCACCGTTTCAGCTTTTTGTTTTTTTGATTGTGTTTTCTGATCATTGGGCCCAGACGCGCTTGCTATGCGCGCCCCCCGGTCTGGGCCCAGTTCATTGTTTTAACTGATTTTTACTACTCCCTGCACCCCTTTCAATTAATTCTCATTTTATTTTCTTTCAAAAACATTAATTCTTTCAAAAATCATATAAAAATGGAAAATTAATATTTTTTGATTCTTGTTTTTTCTATAGGCCAAAAATTCTGTCTAGAAAATTATAAAAAAAATAAAATTGCATTTTATTTTTTATTTGATATTTTTCCCATATTTTCCAAATAAATGCATATTTTAGGTGTTTTATTTCATACATGATTTTGATAAATTTTGTTCTAATAGTTGCTTTAATATTTTTTGCCCATTCTTTTTAGGTTGATTAATAGACATTGTTAGCTTGTATATGCCATTTAGTTCCCATTTTTAGAAGTTGATTTTAGGTGATTAGCTTAAGTGTGAATAACATGAATAAAATTAGGGTTTTAAATCAACCTAGGTGAGATAGTTTATTTCTTTTAGGAAATTTTCATTTGATTCTTGGGGTATGGACTATAGGGGTTATGGGTATAGGATAGATCCCCTTAGAAATCATTAGGATTCCCCTACTGCTATTGGTATACTGTCTATATTTGTTTGACTGGTATGGTGTGCCCTCTGGGGATTATTGATTTGTCTGTGTGGGTATTGGGATTGTCTGGGGATTGGGGGAGCTGAAGACTTGTGATGATGAAGCCATTGGAGATCCAGAGCTTGGAGACCAACTTCCAGAGTGGGTGAGGAGGTTTCTGCTAGCAGCTGCTAAGGAGATTAGGGTTTAGGAGCTAGGCAGAGCTCTAGATTAGAGAGCTTGTTTCTCAAACATGGAATGCCTTGCCTGCATCCATCCTTTCCTTATGATTCAAAGTCTCTTTCAAATATCCACCTCCTTCCTTTGGAAGGATCAGTGAATGTATTTGAAAGATAGAACTTTTGAGGGAAAATTATCTGTATAATGTTAACAGTTGATGAACCACCCTTGGTAGGTAATTGACTGTCTAACATTCATTCACTTCATCTGATTGATTGATATTCCTCTTGAAGATTGTGACTGGAAGAAAGGCCATTGCAGATGGAAGACTGATGATGAAGACCTTGCTTGAAGGCTGTGGAGATGGAGATTGATACTTGCTGAAGCTTGTTGCTGTCTGGAGAGGACTTGAAGATAGGTGTGGTGCAGAGCTGCTGTGGCTGTTTATTTTTCTTGCTGTATTTCATTTTTGATGTATTGATGGGTTTTCCCTGACTGTATTGTTTGCTGTTTACCCTGTTGGGTTGAAAGTGAAGCCTGTTCACTTTTGCCTATTGTTTTCTAGGTTCGAGGTTGAGTGGGACTCCCTTGCCTCGCTTGTATTGTTGCATCCATGCATTTTACTGCTTTACTGTATATATCTGATATCGTTTCTGTTTCCGTCTATTCCCTTAGGATCTCTGTTTCCCTCTGT
Source organism: Lathyrus sativus (assembly GCA_963859935.3). NCBI lineage: Eukaryota > Viridiplantae > Streptophyta > Magnoliopsida > Fabales > Fabaceae > Lathyrus > Lathyrus sativus. The sequence goes on from OZ012738.1 coordinate 475,348,722, forward strand.
GCAAGAGAGGAGCATGATAGACACTAGGTCTTAACCCATGCATGATAACAGTAGGTTAGTTTGATTCCCTTTGCAACCGTAGGTTAGAGTTCTGTCTCTTCTTCCTCAAAACACACAGAAAAAAACACCATAAATATTTCAAACACAATAAAAGACACTTCTTCCGTAAAAGAATGTGAACTCATCAAGACGTCATTTTTGTCCGCTTGGACTGTTAATCAGAAAAATCTTTTTCAGAAGGAATAAAATCAATCAAGACAGACTTGTGTCGTACGTGGCCCGAACTACGTTTGCTCTGATCTTCCATGCTGTGTGGAAGTACGTAGGCATAGGATGCGATATCCTAGCGAGCAACCTTCCCCTCCTTTCCCGTAGGTAGGCGAACTACGTTGACTCTGATTTCTCGTTCCAGATGGGAATACGTAGGCATAAAGTGCGATACTTTGCCGAGTCATTTTATTTTCCTTTTTCTTTTCTTTTTAACCCTTGACATGTAGAGCAGATAGAATAACAATCCATACCCGAAAACAAGCGTGGATCCCGTCGAGTACGACGGACGTGAGGGGTGCTAATACCTTCCCCTTGCGTAACCGACTCCCGAATCCAGGTTTTGGTTGCGACGACCATACCTTTCCCGTGTTGTGCGAGGTTTACTCTGAGCGTTTACTTTCCCTCCCGTGGGATAAATAACGCACGGTGGCGACTCTTCTGTTCAGCCGGCGCCGATTTTCGCAGTAGCGACAGCAGGCATCTGCAATGCATTATCGCTTTTGTAAGAAAAGTTTGGATGATTTCGCCAACCTGGGTTGTAGGTATTTGCGTAAGGATTTCCTTGAGAATAATTTACTTGGTCTGGTGGAATTCCGGCCAGCAATGGGCATTCGGGTGCATTATGAGTGGGGATTCCGCATAACTCGCAGTTTGGAGTTACGGTAGCGACGGTTGCAGTGGGGTTAACGGTCAGACTGTCAATTTTCTGTGCTAGAGCATCTACTTTAGCGTTGAACTTTTCAAGGCTGCTGATCTCGTACATCCCACCTTTCGCTGCTGGTTTCTCTGCTGGAATGCGTTCACCTCCCCATTGGCAGTGGTTCTAAGACATGTTTTCGATTAGTTGATAGGCTTTGTCGTATGGCTTATCCATAAGTGCACCGCCCGCGGCGGCGTCTACCGTTAATCTGGTGTTGTATAAAAGCCCATTATAGAAAGTGTGGACCGTCACCCAGTCTTCTAGACCGTGGTGAGGACATGTTCTCATCATATCTTTGAATCGTTCCCATGCTTCGTAAAGAGATTCAGTATCTTTTTGTCGAAATCCGTTGATTTGAGCTCTAAGCATAGTTGTTTTGCTTGGCGGAAAATATCTTGCTAAGAAGACGTTCTTCAACTGTTCCCACGTCGTAACGGAGTTGGATGGTAAGGATTGTAACCATGTCCACGCTCTATCTCTAAGAGAGAAAGGGAAAAGACGAAGTCTTATTGCGTCCGGAGTTACTCCATTTGCTTTCACCGTGTATGCGTATTGTACAAACTTCGTTAAATGTTCGTTTGGATCCTCAGTTGCATTTCCTGAGAATTGGTTTTGTTGTACGGCTGACAGCAATGACGGTTTCAGCTCAAAATCGTTTTGAGTAATAGCTGGGGCAGCAATGCTACTTCTAGGCTCCATCTGAGAGGGTGTAGCGTATGCCTTCAGCGGTTTGTTTTGAGGTCCTTCAGCCATCTTTGGTTCTTCTTCGGATTTGGGAATGTGAATAAGAGGATCGGGAATGTTATGTTTTTGTTGGTACTCAATGATGCGGCTTCTTAAATGTAAGAAGCGCTCTAGTTCTGCGACTGAGGGTTTTAAGATATCGCCTTGTGGGCGATTACTTAGCATACAATCGACAGAACCAGTAAAGGGAAAATAAAATTGTTAACCTAGTCTATACGGTGTATCAGAAGGTTACACTATTGACTAAACGGATCCCCGGCAACGGCGCCAAAAACTTGATCGCGACTTTCTATGTCTAATACAACTTAACTGCAAGTGCACAGTCTATCGCGTAGTAATAAAAGATATCGATCCCACAAGGACTCGTAATCAAACTAGTGTTCTCGGGAGTTACTATGTTTAGCTAGATAGATAATGTTTAAGGGAATAATTTCTATCACTAAAGGGAACTAAAAACGTTACTTGAATTATAATTACGCGAATCGATATGCAATAATTATGTTCTTCGGGGATTTGACAAGTTACCGGTATATAAAACATTTTTCAGAATTTATTTAAGAAGAAAATAGTGATCTAAAGACTTTCGTCTCACAATGGTTGTTGACGCTAGTCGCAACTCTAAGGCGGAACGTATGTTGTCGCTATCCCGTTCGGGGTTAAAATCGCTTTTTGGAAATCTCTAAGTTCTAATCTATTTTAAAGTGCTTTCGCTGTTATTAAAACAAATGCCTAGTGTTTACTATTTGGTCTTAGCCGCAGCTGTCGCTTGTTGGTTCGTACCTTAGTTAATTTCCCACTGTCGTGGCAAAACTACTTTTAAATAAGTTCTCGCTGTCGCGACGAACGTTTATTCAGTAAATAAGTTTAAACACTCAGGCCATAAACAACTTTTGAGAAAGAAAGTTTTCAACCGGTTATTATCAAATCCCGTCTGAATTATTATTACATATCGATTACTCTGGTTTAGCTAGACATGGATTTGGGAGAGGTAAAACATAAATAAAAACATAAACTTAGAACATTCATATTACTGAGAATTAAAGTTACAATTAACGAAATAATAAAAACCTGTAACGTATCCAATCGGCTTTTGGCTAAATCCCAACGATGTCGGCAGGATTGTGTCTTCAAACCAATAGAGCGCACAAATGAATATTTTAGAAAATGGAATACAGGAATAAGGAAAGGAAACAAAAACAACAAGAATGAAACTAAATTTTGCTCTGGAAAATAATTTGGGCAGCACTTCGTTAACTGAATGCGACTCTCTTTCTCAGCTCCCCTCCTTCCCCTTTTATAGAGGTAAAATGCTAACGGTTGTAATTTGAAGAAGGTGGACTTGGAGGCAGAAAAATTAGGGAGTAGTGGTCCATTATTTGGGACTTAGAACTGGTATTTGCACGTTTAATTGAAGCTTTGCGTTTTTGCCTGCATGACGGTCGTCATGGTGTGTGACGGTCGTCACCCGTGTGACGGTCGTCACCCGTGTGACGGTCGTCATGGAGGTGTGACGGTCGTCACAGCAGCAAAATGCGCATTCTGTGTTTTTCATGTTGTTTTCATCTGGTTTTCGTCCATATTTCATCTGTAATTGCTTCTTTTCTTCATATTGCTTTGTTTGGACATGATCTTCAAATACCTGCAAAATATCAGACAAATAACATGGAAAAAACTCGAAATCAGATTGAAACCAGTCAAACATTAGTTGAATTATGCGTCAATATATATATATACGATTTCACGTTATCAGGAAAAGAAACGGTCGAAGAAAACCTAAAAGAAAGGGAAAGACAGGGTCATCGCAACCAAATCTTGGGTTCGGGAGTCGGTTACGCAAGGGGAAGGTATGTTCACCCCTCACGTCCGTTGTACTCAACGGGATCCACGCTTGTTGTCTAATCTATGGGTGAAAGTTATCTAAAAGCTACTGCTAAATAGGGGTGAAGAGAAAGAACAGACTCGATAGGACATCGCCGCCCTATTCCTACATATTCCCTCGTGTAATGGGAAAGTTAGAGTCGACATAGTTCGGGAAACTACGGGTGATGGGTGGGAGGTTGCTCGCCAAGACATCTCCGTCTCGTGCCTATGTATCCTCATCTGGTATGAGAAATCAGAGCAAATGTAGTTTGGGAAACTACGAGACAAGGTTGGTTAAGTATTTTTTATGAGTGACGTTAAGTTTCCATCCTAGTAGTTAGGGACGATGCCTGTTTGCGGTAGATGGAAAAGCAACGTACTTTTTTTGAAAATGAATTTTGAAACAATCCCGAAGGATGAAAAGGCTTGAGTTTTGTTTGTGAGTTTTAGAAGAAGTGAATTGAATTGGTTTGTGACTCATGTTGCACTAAAGACTATGACACAAGAGCGAATGTGTCGCATATCGCCCAAAGGGCATACGCTAAACACTCTAGACAAGTGAAGAGAGACCTCCCCACTTACCATTTCTTATATACTTAAGGCTCGTAGCGTACAACACCTGTCATTCTTTATAAAGTGTCTTAGAGGAGTTTAAGATGAGAAGAAGAGACACAAGGACACTAAAGGAGACTGAGAACCCTAATGTTGTCATGCAAAGTGGTCCTAAAGTTGAGATGAAAGGGTACTACCTAATGTTATCATACAAAGGATTGAAAGCCTAACGTCTCTCCTACTCCAATCTTAAACAGAGGGACTAGGAATCCTAATGGGTCATGTGAGCAAGCACAAGTATACACATCACTAATCAATCACAAATGAGGGTAGAAAGAAAGACTTAAACATGTCATGAAAGATGAAAAGAGATGAGAGAAACATAAACACAAACAACAATGAATATGCAAACATGAGACATACACCAATGACACACACATGTCAAGCTCAAATCAACAAAATGGAAGTTTGAAACACAAAGGCAAACAAAGCAAAACAGACAAAATCATATGCCTTAAACATCGTAAGAAGAATGATATCAATCATTGAATCACAAACAAATAAATGAGAGGGGAAATAGAGTGGGGCAGAAATCATATCATGATCATCAAAGTCAAACATTCATCCATGGTCTATCAAAAGAAAACATCCAAACATTTCAAAACAAGTTCAAACACTCAAATCATTCTCAAAGTAAGACACATGCCACCAAAACATCAAAGTCAAGTATCCATCCATCAAAGTCAGAAGCAAATTCAAACAATATACACCAAGTTCAAATTCAAGTTATTCAAGAAGGTCATGAAGAATCACACTCAATTTGAAACAGCAAAGTCCAAGCAAACATCTCATAAGTCAAACACAAGTGGAAGATATGATCATACAAGGCATGTGTGGTGAAACCAACACTCAGTGGACCTCTAATCATGAAGATCAGAATCTCAAACATGTCAATGAGAGCCAACAGGATTTATCAAGCACTTAAGGGATCACACAAGATCATATCCCAAAACTAGGTCAAGATATGCACACACACATAGTTAAAACAATGAAGTTTTGAGGCATCAATTAAAAATAGAAATGAATCCAAATAAAATCCAAATAAATTACCAAACTCAAGTTAAGTCCATCCGAAATCAGTGTGCAAAAGATCATGGCAAGAATTGAACCAAAGCATCACCAATTGTGTCCAACAAATTAAGGTACTCAACTTGTCGAGAATACATCGAGGGTCAACTAAAATCCAATGAAAAACAAACAAGAAGTGATCATCAAGACCTCAAATCAGCCCTCAAATAATCCTCAGTCAACCACCCAAGTGTGAGAGGAAAATTGGTCAAAGGGGGTATTCAAATGGGGTCAAACTTCAAGCCTAAATCAAATGAACAAACCATAAAACCACTTCACAAATTAAAATGATTAAAAATAATAAGAATAATTGAAAAATAAAATAAAAATAATGGAAAATATCTCAAGACATTGAAATATCAGAAACATATTTTTGTTGATTTATAGGATGATTAAAATTAATTAAAATGGAATTAAAATAAAAATGGAAAAAAAATAAAATAAAAATCGAAAACAAATACAAAGAGGGTGTGGAAGTAATATGGGTTGAACTTATTCATGTTCAAACGTGTATGGGCCCCAAAAAAGGGGTGTGTGGATAGCAAATGATCCAAAGCCCAAGCCAACAGAAACCTCAGTTCACATGAAACGCACCGTTTCATTAAACATTGCGGTAAACACGTCAGATTCTACCCTCCACGCATGCAAGTCAACAAGCCAACTCAAAGCCACCTCAGCATTGACCTCAGACGCCGGAGCCCTAGCTTCGGTCATCTTCTCCAGTGAGCTTTACCGGTGGTGTCTGAAAAACGTGATAAAAATGAAAACTTTGGGCACCATTTTAAAGGAAATTTCACGTAGATTCCAATATGCTAATGGTTTTTCACAAAGGTTCCTCTATCACAATGAAATCAAGTTACAAAAATTTGTCACATAAATTGAAATTGGTTCAAACAAACACAACAAGTATCCAAACATTGCCTACACAATGTAGGGCTTCAGATGCAACCAAAATGAACTTAAATACATGCCTAGAATGAAGGTTTCAGTTATGAGAAAGTTACCTAACGGAGCAACTCCGTTGGTCCTTCAAACGTTGCGCAAGCTTCAAAGCAAGATCACCAATCTCTTCCTTATGCTTTAGTGATTATGAGTTGATCTAGAAATGGAAGGAAATGCCAAAAAAAAGTGTGATTCGAAGAGAGGAAATCTTAAGGAATTTTTGAATGAAACTCACTCTCCTTGCAGCTGCCCACCTTCTCACCACGTTAGGGTTTCACTAAACCTTATATATGAGGGTTTTGAATTGTTTTTGCAGGCCCATGATGGATAATACTCTTGATTTCAAAAACTTGCCAAAAATGCCAAAGTGAGGTGTACACGGGTTTGAGAGTTATGTCATGCTTCCTGGCCAATCCTTTGGGTCAGAGGGAGGTGAGGAAATCAATTTGAGTGACTAGAAAGAAAGGCATTAAGGTTTGTCATGTGTTTTGAACATTATAAAGTAAGAAATTTGAAAAATGGCTTAAAAATGACAAGTTATGTTTTCTCATGTTAGGTAAGAATCTTGTGTGATCATAACATGAGAGTGATATGGCATCAAAGGATAAAAAACAAACTCATTTGGTGACTTGAAATGGAAGAAACTCACATTAATTCCAAAAGCTCATGCTTTCATGCTCATCATGGTTTAATGGTCTCATAAATCACCAAGGGCTATGAATTTTGAAGTCATGATGGAGTTAAAGTCTTGGCAAACAAGTTTCATGTGGCAAGAATTTGGATTTGAAGCCTTGTAATCCATGAATTTGGTCCTTGAAGTGAATGACCTAAAACTAGGTTTCCAAAAATAACCTTGACTTGGGATGACCACCTTGTGAAAAAAAAATACTTTTTTGTGGAATTCATTATTCCATCTCTTTTTTTTTAAAGAACTCAAATTATGTTCAAAGAATAAAATATATCATGATTGCATAACTAGAGCTCCACACATGGGAATGATGAGTTCTAGCACTTTTTGGAAAGCTGGGACAACAAGGAACAACTCTCATGTTTGTTGAAGAATGAGGAAAAGCTTGATTCCATGTGAAAAATGCCTTGGAAGTGAGTTACCCTTGAGTGCCTCTAAATTCTCTTCATTTTGTGACACCAACTTGTACCAATCATAACTTGAGATGTATGAATCCAATGGAAGAACTCTTGTACTCAAAAGAAAGCTTAAAAGATGAGGAACAAGTCTCATGCTTGATGGAAGATGAGATGGGACTTGCATCATAGTGAGAATTGTCATTAAAGTTATATGCCAAAAGAGGGGATTTTACACTGAGAATCATCTGAAACCCTAATTTAGCAACTTCTTGGACTCTTGAATCTCCTTAACCTAGATTCCACATGACAATTGAGATGACTTAGGATGACTTATTATGGCTTCAATGATCAAGAATCAAGCCTTGAGCTCTTTCAAATCCACAGTTGACGTTTGTTGACAAGATGAAACCCTAACACCCTATCTATTGACTGAGGTTCTTGCAAATGATTTGTGTGATCATGTGACCCCCATAGAGGACCCTCAAGGTGTACATTGAGCTCCTGAACCATGTCTCATCCAAGGAGATAACCACATGTGCCTGTAATCATCCTCAAGATAGGATGAGAAAACCAAACACCGACTTTCTCTCCTCAAGAAGCTTTGAGACCAACTCTAATGATAATGGAGACTTGGTGACTTAAAAATGTGCCCTTGCTTGAGCTTTGAACATGGAGCTTCTTCTTTGAGTATTAAATACAACATCTTGATCCCCTGTCTAGAACCAATGTTATGCACAAATGCCAATGCAAGATGCTATGAAACATAAGCCAAGGTAGAAGAAGTGGTTGGGCAAATTTTGGGGTGCAACAGCCGCCCTATTCAAACAGCTTGGACATGAAGGTATGAAAAGAAACCGCTTTCAAACATTCAAGGTAAAAGGTGATTGAATACAAAAAGAACCCATAAATTTGCAACCTGCAGGATGGTACACTAAAGAGCCTGCCAGCCGACAGTGGACTTAAAAGACAACGAGTACCAACCAAGAGTTGGGATGACCGAAACAGTAACTGATCAAAATAATAACAAGGGCCACCAACCAAAAGTCAGGATTGTCAGGGGATTGTATCTGAAAGCTGCGAGAAACAAACTACTAACCAAAGGTTAGGATCACCCAGAAGATGTCATCGACCAAAAGTCGGAACAAAATTGCTAACCAAAAGTTAGGAATTATCGACCAAAAGTCGGAACAAAAACTGCTAACCAAAAGTTAGGAATCATCGACCAAAAGTCGGAACAAAAACTGCTAACCAAAAGTTAGGAATCATCGACCAAACGTTAGAACAAAAACTTCTAACCAAAAGTTAGATACGCCAGGACGTCTACTGAATGCAAACTTGACCGAAAATGAGGTTTACCAACCAAAAGTTAGGATAACGACTCCGCGAGGAATGAAGAAAATTACCAATCAAAAGTCAGGGTAACAGCTACTAACCCAAAATTTAGGATCACCAAGAAAGGAGACTACCAACCAGAAGTTGAGATAACGACTCCGCAGGGGAACAAAAGAAGACTACCAACCAAAATTCGGGATAACATCCACAAAATGACGGACTACCAACCAAGAGTCGGGATAGCATCCAGAATAGACAAGGAGTAGAATCAAACAATTTACAACCTGGAAAAGAGAAATCCGCTGGGGAAAGAGAAACTTAAACAAGCAAACTCTGCTGGAGAGCAAAAGATAAGATGAAGACATCTACCGATGGTTTTTACTGGGGTCTGATACCACAAAAGCTCATGAATTATGCCGTTATCTGCTGAAGAAAAGCCTGGCAACAAGAGGTATCAACCTAGCTTATGCTTCACATGCACATGTTTGAAAATGGTGTAATGCTCCATATGAAATGGAAATGCTACGCGTTTGGGAGGATGCTATGCGAAAATGTAAGGAGCACCACCGAGAAAAGGCGCCGAGAAAAACGACAAGCAAACTTGTCGAGGAATACGCCCTGAACAACCTTCTTGAATTAAACTCTACTAGGGATAAAATTTATTCTGTTGGGAATTGAGAATAACATTCACCGGAAAGTTATCCCAAAGATCTCACTTCGAAGAATACCAATGACCATTGGACTCCGATGTGGATGTCTACCACTTCTGATCTACTCGTCGAGGGAATCAGCATTAATCTTTGCTTGGGGAGAAAAGTTAGTGACAAATCCTGTCGAGGAACAACACCGAATTTGCTCAAATGCTGGGGAATAATCTTAATCTTAACCTGCTGGGGATAAGTGCACACTACTGTTGGTGAGACACTTATGGCCTGGAAATAATTCTTGGTGGAGTGAGTCCTGTAAATGACAAACAAAAACGTGTCTTGTATGCAACAATGGGTATTTCTGTCATCGTCCGTGACATCATTCAAATAAGTCATTGTTTTAAGCATGATTAGCAAGGCCCCAAAAGTTTTTGTATGCATAGTTTATCAAAAATATCAGACAGCTTTTCGCAAACAAAACAGTAAAAATAAAAAACAAAAAGAGAAAGCTCTATGTGGAAAATACTTCATTGATTAAAAGGCCTGTAAATAAGAAAATTACAACGGATGCAACTCTTGAAAGGAGGAAATCGCAGGAAAAGTACAAATACAAAAGATATACAAATGTTGGCAATATGGAAACAGACAACCACCATGTGTCGATTCAACTATGACTCGTATGACTTCGATGCTTCACCAATATTTCGCTTTCTGAATAGACTGACTTATTAACCCTCAGGTCTTCCAAGAATCCAACTGTGCTCGTGGGTCAGACGCGGACCGTAGTCATTTGCTTTTAAATCCTTAACTTTTTCTTGAATCGCCCTTGCGGGTTTTCGATTCACCGAGATACCCATTTTTTGCCAAAGTTCACTTTTCAGGTTTTCAACTTCACAGGTTCATTCTTTTTTCTTTTTATCCCTAACTTTTGCCCGAACCCATTCTTTTTATGGTTCGCCAGGATGCCCCATTTTTGCATGGATCTTCTTTTTATGTCCAGCGGGTCTCTTTTAAGCAAAGTATTTTTTGACTAAGTCTGCGTTCACAGGGAACGTAAAATATTCACCATCCATAGTTGATAGTAGTAAGGCTCCTCCATAGAAGACTTTCCTTACCATGTATGGACCTTCATAGTTGGGAGTCCATTTGCCCCTGTGATCTGTTTGTGGAGGGAGGATCCTCTTCAGCATTAAGTCACCTGCCTGAAAATGTCAAGGACACATTTTCTGATCAAATGCCTTCTTCACTCTGCTATGATATAACCGACTATGGGTGATGGTTTCCAATCTTTTTTCATCAATCAGACTAAGTTGATTCAACCTAGCCTTTACCCATTCTGCTTCATCAAGATTCACATCAACCAATACCCTTAGAGAAAGAATCTTGACTTCTAATGGCATGACCGCTTCCATACCATACACCAATGAGAAAGGAGTTGCCCCAGTCGATGTACGTACCGAAGTACGATAGCCATGTAAGGCAAAGGGCAACATCTCGTGTCAATTCTTGTAAGTTACCACCATTTTTTGCACAATCTTCTTGATATTCTTATTGGTTGCCTCGATAGCACCATTCATCTTTGGACGGTGCGGAGAAGAGTTGTGGTGCTCAATCTTGAAATTCTGGCACAGTTCCTTCATCATCTTATTGTTCAACTTCGAACCATTGTCAGTAATGATTCGTTCCAGCACTCCATAACGGCAAATAATGTCCCTCTTAATAAAGCGAGCAACTACCTGTCTGGTCACATTGGCAAAAGAAGCCGCTTCTACCTACTTGGTGAAATAATCGATTGCCACTAAGATAAAGCGATGTCCATTGGAGGCAGTTGGTTCAACGTTACCAATCATATCAATGCCCCACGTTACGAAGGGCCTAGGAGATGTCAAAACATTTAGAGGGATCGGTGGTATGTGCGTTTTGTCAGCATAAATTTGACACTTATGGCATTTTCTGGCGTACTTAAAATAGTCAGATTCCATAGTCATCCAGTAATATCCTGCTCTCAACAATTTTCTGGACATCGCATGTCCACCGACAAGTGTACCAAAAAGACCTTCATGGACTTCTTCCATTAGTAGACTTGCTTCATTTTTGTCCACACAACGCAACAATACCAGGTCAAAATTTCTTTTGTACAACACATCATCTTTGTTTAAGTAGAAATTTCCCGACAGCCTTCTCAGAGTCTTCTTATCTATATTCGATTCTCCAGGTGGATAGTCTTGATTGTTGAGGAAATTTCTTCTACTGCAAATATGAAAGTTGGCGTGTCAAGGCACATGATAGTGATCATTGGAGCTTCATTCCAGTAATTCACTTTATACATCAATGATAAGGTTGCCAAAGCGTCCGCCATCTGATTTTCAGCCCTCGGCACATGATGAAATTCCACCCTGTCAAAGAAAGGTAGCAATCTCCTTGCATAATTCATATAAGGCACCAGATTGGGTTGACAGGTTTCCCATTCTCCTTTAATCTGATTGACGAATAAAGTTGAATCACCATACACATCAAGATTCTTGATTCTCAAATCAAGAGCTTCTTCTATACCCATGATGCACGCTTCATATTCAACTTCATTATTAGTGTAGGCAAACGTTAACCGGGAGGTGAACGGTATATGGGAACCGTGAGGAGTTGTAATAATTGTACCAATTTTGATGCCATACGAATTAACAGCACCATTGAAAACCATCTTCCAGTGACAGCCTATTTCAGGACCTTCGTCTGGTAAAGGTTCATCACAATTCTTCATCTTCAAAAACATTATGTCTTCGTCGGGAAACTCAAACTTCATTGGTTGGTAGTCCTCAATTGGTTGCTCTGCAAGATATTCTGACAAAACACTCCCCTTAATGGCTTTTTGGGAAACATATTGAATATTGTATTCTGTCAGAACCATCTTCCATCTAGCAGTTCTTCCGGAAAGCGCCTACTTTTCGAACACGTACTTGATTGGATCCATCTTCGAAATCAACATGGTTGTGTGATTTAACATGTATTGCCTTAGGCGTTTGGCTACCCAAGCGAGTGCGCAACATGTTTTCTCCAACATCGAGTATCTAGACTCACATTCTGTGAACTTCTTACTCAAGTAGTAGATATCATGCTCTTTTCTACCTATCTCGTTGTGTTGACCGAGTACACAACCCATTGAACTCTTAAGAACCGTCAAGTACATGATCAAAGGCCTTTCTGCAACCGGAGGCATTAGTATCGGAGGTTCCTGCAAGTATTCTTTTATTTTCTCAAATTCCCTTTGACAATTTTCATTCCAAACAACTGCTTGATCTTTCTTTAACAATTTGAATATTGGTTCACAAGTGGCTGTAAGGTGAGATATGAACCTTGCAATGTAGTTCAATCTCCCCAGAAAACTGCGGACCTCTTTTTCTGTTTTTGGCTCAGACATCTCTTGTATTGCTTTTATCTTTGCAGGATCTACCTCGATCCCTTTTTCACTGACGATGAACCCTAACATCTTTCCTGATCTTACTCTGAAAGTGCACTTATTTGGATTCAACCTCAATCTGAATTTCCTTAACCTTTCGAACAACTTCAACAGATTAACCAAATGACATTCCTCTGTTTGTGACTTTGCAATCATGTCGTCAACATACACTTCAATCTCATGATGAATCATATCATGAAATAGAATCACCATTGCCCGCTGATAAGTTGCCCCTGCATTTTTCAATCCAAAAGGCATAACTTTGTAGCAAAAGGTCCCCCACGGAGTGATAAAAGTAGTTTTCTCCATGTCCTCTAGGGCCATTTTGATTTGGTTATACCTGGATAAGCCATCCATGAAGCAAAACACAGAATATTTAGCAATATTATCAACTAGAACATCAATGTGGGGGAGCGGGAAATCATCCTTTGGGCTCGCTCTATTTAGATCTCGATAGTTGACATACATCCTGACCTTCCATCCTTCTTGGGCACAAGAACAACATTAGCGACCCGTGGAGGATAATTTGTGACGACAAGAAAGCCGACATCCAACTGTTTCTGGACTTCTTCCTTAATCTTGACTGTTATATCAGGCCTGGTTCTTCTCAACTTTTGTTTTACATGCGGACATTCTTCCCGAAGAGGTAGACGGTGCATCACTATGCCGGTGTCCAGCCCTTGCATATCCTCATAAGACCAAGCGAAGACATCTCTACACTCCTAGAGCATTTCGAACAATCTTCTTTTGACATCGTCTTCCAATGCAGCCCCGACCCTGACTTCTTTCCTGTCCTCTTCAGTACCCAGATTGACAACTTCAACATCCTCTTGATGAGGCAGAATGACTTTTTCCTCTTGTCTCAACAGCCTGGCCAGCTCTTCAGGTACGTCACAATATTCATCAGTCTCTTCTTCAGCTTGAAAAATAGGATTGTCAAAATCATATCGAGTCATAGCCGAATCTGAATTGATGGTATCTGAAATGTGAAACCTGCATGATTGATGTTTTTATGCTTAATATGATATGCAAGCAAACACAAGCACATTGCCATTTTAATGTTAGAAATATAAGAAGGAAAACAAGGATCAAAACATTTGAATGCAAAAAGAACGCCTTTCATTAATGATAAAAAGTTGAACATAAACCAAAGGGCTCTACAAAGGAAAGTCACTACGTCTTGGGCAGAAGGTAGCACCACACATAATCAAAAATAAAGAAATTACTCTTCAGAAGTGACTTGGACGATTTCTTCCACAGTCCAATTACATATCTTCTGTCCAGGAACACACGGGTGAATCCGAGCATCCATGTCGCAGTTGCTATCTCCTTCATCATCTCCCACAACATTAATCTTATCAAAAATAACCCCACCACTGGTGAACTGAACATGTCCTCTGTACCTCAGAGCACTCTAAGAAGAAGATGGGCTATACCCCCGGCCAAACATGTCTTGCTTGTTAGGAACACTGAGAACTTGACCCCATCTTTGCGAAGAACCAGATTCTACAATGGTGCCGGCTTCTTTGAACGAGGATAACGAAATTTCTAGAACTTTGTTATTAGCAGAGGGATTTTCCTTAACCTGTACCACTTCAAAATCCTGACACAGTGTCTCATGAATCTCACCATCCACTTCTACGTACTTGAAAGATGACAGTTAACTGATCATGATATCTTCCTCTCCACAGATTGTGACAATCTTCCCCTCCACCATATACTTTAGTTTCTGGTGCAAAGTCGAGGTGACTGCCCTAGTAGAATGTATCCATGGTCGGCCAAGTAAACAACTATAAGCGGGATAAATATACATGATATAGAAGATTGCCTCAAATATCTCTGATCCTACTTGAATCGGCAATGTGACTTCTCCAAATACTGACTTTCTAGTCCCATCAAAAGCTCTCACCACCAAATCATTGGGAGTGCAAATAAAACCCTGGGTATCCAACTTCATCAATGCTTTCTTGGGCAACACATTGAGTGATGATCCCTTATCAAGTAGCACATGAGACAGAACAGCCCCCCCTATACTCTATGGATATGTGTAGAGCATGGTTGTTGTTTCTCCGAGCGGGAGTTAGATCCAAATCTGTGAAGCCCAAACCATTACCAGCGTTAACATGAGCCACTACCCCTTCAAGTTGATTAACATAGATTTTTTGCGGTACATAAGTCGTGTTCAAGATCCTCAGCAAAGCATTTATATGCGCCTCAGAGCACAACAACAACGACAAGATCGAGATTTTAGAAGGTGTCTGCTGTAAGTGATCTACAATTTTGTAATCACTTTTGCGAATGAGTCGCATAAATTCTTCAGCATCCTTAGCCAAGGAGTCCTTCTCCCCCTGTTGCTGACTTTCTTCCACTACAGCTTTACCCTTACCTTTGTCGTTTCTTTCCACATTAATATCCGGCGGAGAAAACACTCTGCCACTCCTAGTTAAGCCTCCAGCTCCAACAACATTGTCAACAGATGATCCTTCAACTGACGTCTCTACCAACTTTTATTTGTACCCATTGCAGAATACCTCTGCCCCATAGTTCCAAGGAATGGCCTTGGTACTCTCATAAGGCACTGGTCCGGGTGTAGTAATGAAAATAGGTGTTGGTGTCAGCGGCGCTGAAATATTGATTGTTCGGTACGGGATCGAAATTGTTGCGATTTCATCCCGCTCATCACCAACTTCCTTCACATCTTCTTCTCCTACTACTCTGTCAAATTGCAAACTTCCCTCATTAATCAACCCTTGAATATGATTCTTCAACTCAGCACATCCTTCTAGGTGCACACCGCACCCCTCACAACCTTCCAAACAACCTAGGAAAACATTGCCCTTCAATAATCTTCTTTTCACATAACTCAACAGCGTCTTCAACTCCGCAACATTAATTATCAAGTTCAACCTTTCTCCTTTGATGACAGCATTTGCTCTGGCCACCCCATGATTCGGCATAGGATTTTGATTCATATTCGGGGTCTCATTCGTGAAATTGATTGCTTTAGAATCAAGCAAATCTTGCACTTTGTGCTTAAAAGGTTTACAATTATCAATGTTCTGACCCAGAGCACCGGAATGAAAATCTCACCTAGCATTTGCGTCATAGCCTGGTGGAGGTATGCTAGTAAGCGGCGCCAAAGTACTTTTTTGAACAAGTTGTAACTGTAGCAGATGTTGCAGCAATTGAGAGTAAGGCATGGGAGGCGTGTCGAACTTCCTATTGGCCATCCTTCCTCTGTCTAGATAACATCGAGGTGCAATGGTAGATTGCTGAGGTACAGTCGGAATGACTATACTAGCAATTTGTTTTTGATGTTGAGGCTCATACTGTTGTTGATTTTGTGCTCGATCTCTGTTTCTATAGGCTGATACAGCATTCGTGTCTCCTTCCCTTTTCTTTGAATTCCCATATGTCTTCCTCATCCCTCCTGATGTAGACCCTTCTCCGCTCTGTATCTTCCCCAGCTTTATTCCATTTTCCACTCTTTCCCCTGTTATGATCAAGTCTGAGAAACTCCCAGACATGCTCCCAATTAACTTCCCATAGTATATTCCTGGCAAGGTTGCCATGAACATATCAATTAATTCCCATTCCACCATCGGGGGTTGAACTCTAGCTGCCAGTTCCCGCCATCTCTGGGTGTATTCCTTAAAGCATTCATTGTTTCTCTGTGATAAGTTCTGTAACTGTACTCTGTTTGGTGCTAGATCATTATTATATTGATAACGACGAACAAAAGCTTCCCCTAAATCCCTCCAAATCCCGATATGTGTCCTTTCCAGACCCATATACCATTCTAGAGAAGGACCTGCCAAGCTGTCTTGAAAGAAGTGCATTAACAATTTCTCATCATCTAAATAAGCTGACATCTTCTAGTGATAAGCCCTGAGGTGTACTCTAGGACAGGTCGTCCCTTTGTACTTATCAAAATCTGGCACTTTGAATTTGGGGGGAATCTTGACTCCTGGTATCAATCCTAGATTAGACATGTCGAGTCCCAAAGAGTTTTGGTTCTTGAGACTCTTCATCTTTTCCTCAATCATCTTGAACCTTTTGTCAGCCTCAGCAGAGGGACCCATATCCAAGTCTCTCATTGAAAATACACCATCTTGGTCATCTTCTTCCTAGTGAGGCTATGCGGCTCCATGTGCAATACCCACACCACCTCCTGCACTAGTCATATGAACTCCCTCTTGGTGACCTCCGCCCGAAGGATTAACAACAGTAGGGATTACATTGGCCTGTGGAATACTACCATCAGCTGGGGGAGTGTTGCACCCCAAAATTTGTCCAACCTTTTCTGTACCTGGCTTATGTTTTCATTGCATCTTCTATCATTTGCATTTTGCATAGCATTGTTCATTTGTAGGGGATCAAAAGAGGTGTGCATAGCGAGAGAAGGTTACCCATGGTCTAAGCCTAAGCAAGAGTGCTTACTCAAGCTACCCAGTGCTTATACTCATCAAGAAGTGGTCAAAGTTCTCTGAGGGAGAAGATTGACAAGTGTGGTTTATCTCCTATCTTGGAGGTCAACTGAGGATCATCAGAGGATCATAAGCCCATGGTTATGTATAAGATATGTTGGAGAAGCTCATTGAGTTCCTTTGAGGTCATTGAGGAGCTTATCTAAGGTGTTATTTCACTTGCAAGAGGTTGCAGTCAAAGTTTGTGCATCTAGGGTTTCATCTGCCTAGTTCAAGGTCCACTGTGGATTTGAAGGAGATTGAGACCTAGTTCCAAGTCATTGTGATCATGGAAGGATGTGTTGAAGCATCCAAGATGTTATTTCAAGATCAATTTAAGAAGAGTCAAGAGTGTGAGAAGTTGCTAGATTAGGGTTTCTAAGCTTGTCAATGTAAAATCCCCTATTTAGTGCCTAACTTCAAGACCACATCTCTCAAGATACAAGTTTCATCTCACTTTGATGCCCACATGAAACTTGTAGAGCATGTTCTTACCTTTCTTTTGAGTACTAGAAATCATCCATCTGATTTCTAGAACTCAAGTTATGAGGCTGACAAGTTATGGGTCCTCAGATGAATATGATTTCAGTCAACAAAAGTCAACCAACTTCCAAGGCACTTTTGACCTAGAATCATGTTTCAACTCAACTTTTGATGAACATGAAAGTTGTTACTTATGATCATAGCTTTCCAAAAAGTACTAGAAGTCCTTCATCTGATTTGTAGAACTCAAGTTATGAGGCCTGCAAGGCAGGGGTATTTTGGGAAAGTGAGATTACAGGTCATTTGCATTATAGGTCCATTTCATGACTTTGTGCACTTCAAATGGAACTTTCTCCAACATCAAACTTGCATCAAATGACATCAATTTCATCATGGAACATTCACTTGTCATGGGTATGGCTTGTATGAGAAGATTTGTGAAGGAATTTCATGAAAAAAGCATTAAAGGCTATGATTTGAATTTGAATCCATTTAAATCATTTCATGACATATTTGTGCATTTTTTGAGTCCCTTTAACATACCAAACACGATGCATAAATCAGAATTAATTCATGGTGAGCAAAAACATGTCAAATTCCAAGTTGCTTCAAGTGTAAGTTACATATACAAAATCCACCATGGGATCATTTCAAGGGATCATTCTCCTCCATTGGATCACTTCGTAACGTTTATCACTAAGTGCTCCATACGGGAAAATGAAAACTAAATTCGTTCGGATCCTCCCACCACATGTTCAATCTTTTTTTAGCGGTTTCCCCAGAGATCTTTATCATTAATGCAACCTCCATTTTGCTCATTCATGGAGTTGTATTTAGTACCTCTAAGAAATATGATTATCCACCGTTAGTCAGTAATGTGGGTTGGCTTGGATTACTTAGTGTTTCGCGCCTAGGAGGGCAGCGCGCTTTGGGATGCGGAGGAGCGAAGCAGCTCGAACGAATGAATGTGAGAGGAGCGAAAAAAGCCCAGCTCCCTAACCTAATGCGGCACCGGGTTCGGACCGCAGGGAACCGTAGCATGGGAGGATGTCTAATCCTTTTGCAGCCGCAAGGCTGGCTAATCGTACGCAGCTGGCTCGAATACCCCTGGTTCTGGAAGGCACATGAGTCCGAACACTACACATGACAAGGAAGTTGTTTGAACTGAGTTCAGAGCCATTGAAGCCAAAATTCACGTGCCATTTTCAATCTTTAACACAACTTTGGATTTTTTCAATTCTCATTATCCAGCCACAATTGGGCCTCCAATTGATCCTAGATCCAAAATATATAAACTTATGGTGAAGAACAAACCTTCATTCAGCCATTTTCATGAGAATTGGAGCAAATTCAGTTGAGAAATTCCAAGGAGAAAGTGAAATCGTGAAATCAAGATTCAGAGCAATTCAAGCCAATTGAAGATTACCAATAGCTTCCTTGAAGATCATTGAAGGTTTCTGGATTGATTTGCACAAGTTCAAGCTTCAATTCAAGACCCAAAGGAGGAGCTCCGTTAGGTAAAATATTTTTCAACAATTATCTCTGTTTAAGCATCCATCATGTGCCATTTTTAGTGTATCTTAAAGCCCTACTCATGTAGGCCATTTCTGGATTAGTATGGTTATTGTTCTTAATGATTGTGGATTTATGCTCAAAACTTTGTGGCTTCGTGTTTCCCTATTTATGGATAAAAAATGAAAACAAACCTTGGATTCTTGATGTACACATTGAGAGAATTAGTTTAGACTCAAAAATTGTGCATTTTGGTTGAGTTTTGAAATCCCAGTACCGGAGGTACCATCGGAGAAGACGACCAAAGCATGGTGGCTCCGACATCTGGTTTTTCTCCCGGCTGCGTACGTGGAGGTCCACATAGGCCTTGGACTTTTTGACTAAGACCTGATGAACGACCTTGATTCCATCTGAACAATTGTTTGACTCGTTTGACCGCCACGTGAATAAATGAAACTGTGAGTTTCATTCAGATGCTGAGTGTTTTAGATCTTTGGCTCCCATTCTTATTCGCACCCCACCCTCACTAAGCCCAACCAAACTAACTGATTTCTTTTGCTATTTGCCACGCTGGTTTTCCATTTTTATTTTCTTTTATTTCTTTTGCATTTTATTTTTTCTGTTTGATTTTAATTCAAGGAAAAATACCTCAAATGACCTATAAATCTTGCAAAAATATTTTTTACACATTTTGGGATGTTAACTGACTTTAGAAATTTTAATTTTAATTTTTTGGGTTATTTTCCAATTAAATATAGAGTTTTACATTTGAGGTGTTTTAATAGGTTTAAAATTGATCATTGCTTGTTTTTTATTTTATTTTTTGAGCAATTTTCCATTCCAATGGCTGATAATTGTTTCTCATGTTCATGATATGTCGAATGATTTTTTAAGACCATTTTACCCCTGGCTTGATTGATTGTGGGTAGGGTTTTAGGCTAGTTTTAGTGACCCTCGATTCACCCTTTCCCTTTGGTGTACCATTTGGGTTTCATTTCTGTTTGCATAGTTTTGTTAGGACTTTGTCCTCATGCTTTTGACACCTGGTTACTAACACCTTAGGGGTCATATAGAATTTTATTTGGTAATTTTTGAGCATGTTTCCTATTTTTAGGGTAATTTCCAAATTAGGCTACATCTAAGTGATGTTCACACATATGATTGAACTAGTTTGCTTTGAAAGTGACAATTATGGATCCTTTGAACTCCTAATTCTTTTTTATGCATGTTGTTGATATGTTGAGGTTGTTGTATGTTAAATTATAGGTCATAATTTGGTTTATAACTTGTTGAAGCATGCTTGTCTTTTAGGCCTTATATTAGGGTTTCTAATTGTGAATATGTGTGAATGTTCTCAATCTTTTACATGCTTTTGTTTGCATTCCCTTATGTGTTTCTCTTCATTTACTTTGAGCACATTCTATCCTCATCTATACCTCTGTCCTATGACTTAAGGATCCTATTTATGAAGGCTTAGTCCCTCCTTAGGAGGAACTTGAAGCATGTCATAAATAGTGAGCCTTTGAGGACCCTTTGTTTGATTTGCTTGCATATTGAATGGGGTATGTTTGGTTGAGTGACCTTATGAGTTCCTTAGGTTCTCATTTTTCCTCCCATCTTCTCATTCAATTATTTCCCTCTTTCCTTTTCACTTGGTGTGCTTTTATGCATTAGGATTGATGTTTGAATGTTGTAAGATTCATACTTTCTTTCTCTTCTTTTTGCATTTCTTTCTTGCATTAATAAAGGTTGAGATGTGCTTGTGGAGGTGTTTACCCCACACTCTTTCCTCCCTTTGCTTGTGTGTTGTTTTATCTTTTTGCATTGCTTTTTTGCATTAATAAAGGTTGAGACGTGCTTGTGGAGGTATTTACCCCACACTTTTTCCTCCCTTTGCTTGTGTGTTGCATTGCATATGCATATTTGCATCTTTCATATCTTATGTTTTGCTTATGCTTTCTTCTTTTGTTTTGTTTATTTTCCATGTTACCTTAGGATCTCTAATATCTTTGAGATTATGATAGACCTTAGGATTTAAACCATGCATGATAACATCAGGTAGTATCCCCCTAACCTCAACTTTAAGGCCACTTTGCATGACAACTACTAGGTTTGAGTTAGTCTCCCTTTAGTGTGTCCTTTCTCTTCTCATCTTCAAACAATTTCAAAACACTTAATAAAGGCTAATGAATGTTGTACGCTACGAGCCTTAAGCTACTTGGGAAATGGTGATTGAGTGGCTTCCTCTCAATTTCCTAGAGTGTTTAGTGTACACCCTTAGGGTGATATACGACGCATTCGCTCCTAAGTCATAGTCTTTAGTGCAACAGGAATTACAAACGATAATCAATGCACTTTTTCTCTTAAAAGACTTCAAAAACACTTTCAAACCTTTTTATCCTTCGGGATCCTAATAGCGGAAAACCTTTTTCAGAAAAGAGAGTTTTGTTAACTCTTGGTTCTACCACAAACAGGTAATGCCTAAGTCTCCAATGGTCGAGCTGCATACACCTAACTGCTAGAACTAAGTTTTAACCCTACTCGGGTCTAAAACATTTGAACCAACCGGTGTTATTATCGCCCGAACTACGTTTGATCTGATTTCTCATACCAGATGAGAATACGTAGGCACAAGACGGCTATGTCTTGGCGAGCAACCTTTCCCCCTTTCACCCGTAGTTTTCCGAACTACGTTGACTCTGACTTTCCCATTGCACGAGGGAATACGTAGGCACAGAGCGGCGATGCTCTGCCGAGTCTCTTTTATTTTCTTTTGTCCCTGAGACTATTAGCGTAGATAGTAAACACCCTTTAGATAGACAACAAGCATAGATTCCGTCGAGTACGACGGACGTGAGGGGTGCTAATCCCTTCCCCTTGCGTGACTGACTCCCGAACCCGAGATATGGTTGCGATGCCCTGTCTTCTCCCGTTTTCGTCAGGTTTTCTCTGATCGTTTCCTTTCCCTCTTTTGGGATAAATAACGAACAATGGCGACTCTTCTGTCATTTCCGGCACTTTTTTTTCGCAGTAGCGACAGGGAGGAATAGTTGTAGTTCCTCCATGTAAGACACCACTGCCATCCACCCTGGCAATCAGTGGTTGGACTAGAGTTCTCAGTTGTTCCTGACCATTGACTACTCCCTGCATCATGTCCATAAATTGTGTCATCCAGTCTCTGAATTCCTATAACTCTTGTTGTACTTGATCCATGATTCTTTGTCGATTCCCCCTCATAGAGTACCTGTGAAATATCAGGTCTGTTATCCTGTAAACTGCTGGAAGAAAACCACATTGAGATAAGATTAATGGTCCCAAGAACACCTTCTATGCAAAATGATAATGATAATGCAAAATGCAAGCATGTATATATGATTCAGGAAGGTATTTCCCCTTGATTCTAGTTCCAAGAACAAAAAGCAAATAGGAGAACAACACATAGAATCACAAGTCTCTTCTCATAAATAAAATGAGGATGGAAGTCAACGTACACAAAATAACGTCAAGAGGTACAATAGTAAATGGTCATACGACCCCATCCAACAAGCCTGGTGATGGTCTCAATACAAGATAATAGAGAAGAAAACTAAAAGAAAACTGCATCAGCTAACTCTCATCAGCCACTGTAATGAGTATGAAACTCCTTCAATAGCTTCTTTGTATTTGGGTGTTCTGGCCTTGCAACCAAAACCTGTACGAGCAAATCTCTTCTGTTGATAACATACTTCAAACTTTGAGCGTAATCTTCCCAAGCATCTTCTCCAAAGGTATCTTCAAGTCTTGGTTTCTTCAGGTCTTCCCTTATCTTGTATTCTTCCAGAGCTGACAAGGTTTCTCGTAACTTACGATCACTTTCATACTGGCGAGATGATTCCAATGAAGCTTTTTCATCCTTGATCCTGAGTTGTGCCTTTAGTCTGTCAATTTGTTTATGAAGCTCATCCTCTCTTCCTTTATTGGGGGTTAGCGCAGCGTTCCACTGATCATTGAATTTGGATATCTCCAGGCATGCCCTATCCAGCTCTTTCTTCTTGTTTCTGAGAACATTACCAGTGCTCTTCAAATCTTGACCAACTCGTTCTCGTACATGAATCTCTTCAGTTAACTCTTTTCCCATCTTTTCTAAGGCTTCTGTCTTCATCTTGGCCAAGTAGACTGCTTTATTCTTTTCGCTTTTTAACTGACTAACTTCCTTTTTCAGCTTTTCATTCTCCTTGCGTAACTCTTTTTTTTTAGCCCACAGCTTATTATATCTCTGAATATCAACTGTGGTAGGTTCTTCAACGACCAAAAGGATATAGAGGTGCTCTGACGGGGAATGGTAACAGCATTCTCTCCACCCTTTCCTGGATCCAATCCACATAAGGTCCATAAGCTCTACAGTCGCACTTACCCAAAGAAAGTTTTCCTTTCCGATGAATTCTTCCCCAAGCCTTTCTTAATCTGGATAGAGTGTCACTGTCAGCTGCTCCTGTGAAATACAGAGATTCCTGTATTTCCTCCTCCTTCGGGGGTCCTTTCAAAGCATAGCCAAACTGTCTAATAGCAAGAGAAGGGTTGTAATTGATACCACTTTTCCTTCCTATCAGAGGAACATTAGGAAAGTTTCCACAGCTATAGATGATCTCCATGTCGAGTAGATCTCAATTAAACCAGACAATATTCTCAAATGTCAAACCCATGAGTCTTTCTGACCAATTCAATATATCTGACGTATCAACAAAAGCTCCAACTCGAGGAAAATGCTTCATAAACCATTTATGAAGGATTGACACACAACAAGAAACATTCTTTCCTCTTCTCTTCTCATTCTTATAATGTATTGAATGGTACACGTCTCCCAGAAGAGTAGGTACAAGATTCCTGGAAGCGAAAATATGAAAGGCATCCATATCAACAAAGTCCGGTATGTTGGGAAACAAAACTATGCCATATATGCATAAAGCTAGAATAGCGTTGAAAACCACCCAACAACCCTCCTTAGAAAAATGTTGAGCCTTACCCACCAAGAAAGCCAATGGAAAAACCAAAAACCCCATTTCTCTAAACCACATTACCATCTAACTCAGATTTGTTCAAATGAAGAGCGTTAGCCAGCTTTATTAAATCAGATTCTTTCTCAGAGTGAAGGAAAGGCATCTCTTCTAAGACCGGGACTTCCACCAGAAAAGCAAACTCCTCCAAAGTAGGAACTAAGACATAACCATGGAAAATGAAACAGCGTAACAGAGAATCATAGAACTGCAGCAAAGTGTGAATGGCTCCTAGTTCATATCTTGAGGTTTTACGGACAAAACTCAGAATCTTCCCATAGTCCTTTTTGAAGTCTTCAATGACACCATGATCAACCATAGAAATGAGACCAAATAAAGGTCCTAACTTCGGCATCGAGAAATTGTAGGTGATAGTCCTTTTCAATCTAGGCTCCATATTGACAGTGGATCAGATTACTAGAATCAAAGGGAAAATTGGAACCTGAAATCATAAATACATGCAAATGTTAATATGCAGATGCAAACAAGGGATCAAGACTGTTGTGTTGCTGACAGAGTTGAATTAGAACTCTGCTTCGGCAAGAAAATACCAGAATACCAGAATACCGAAGCACTGAAGTGATAGAACCACGCAGTATCAAAGATCAAAAGTCTGCACTAGTGAGAAAACTAGAAAACCGGATTGGTTGAAGGTCGAGTTTTCTTGCATAACCCTTTCCACTCACAGGTAGGACCTAATCTCTGATAAGTACGACATCTTATGCAGGTCGTTAGTATCACAGACTCTCGGGTCGAGAAACGATGTTACGTTTACCATTTTTATTTTGGCACCATGGTCAAATGAGGAGGCCTCAACTAACTTCCCAATGAACAGTTTCCAGAGTCGTTAATTTCCAGATCCAACATCCTTTCAACTGTCTGAGACATACAAGACAAGATGTCTTCAAAGAAAATCTCATCTGAACACAAATTTCATGAGGGTTATTGCATGCCAAACATGCAAACCCGCACTACTCTTCACACTAATGCTAGCTGTATACTCAAGCCTGGGTATTGGGATTATCTCTCAATGGAATACCCCATCTAACAGCACAACAACGGTATGATAATAATGATAAAGTGCAAAAAATAAAATGCAAATGCAACAATATACAAATACAATGTATATACACACCCACAAATATAAAACAGACAAGCGCTAGGATTGACTCGTATAGGGAAACAGATTCCCCAGTAGAATCGCCAGCTATCGCAACTGCGAAAAGGGCCGGCGGAAACAAACAGAAGAGTTGCCACCAAATGTTATTTATCCCAAAGAGAGGGAAAGGAAACGGTCGAAGAAAACCTAAAAGAAAGGGAAAGACAAGGTCATCGCAACCAAATCATGGGTTCGGGAGTCGGTTATGCAAGGGGAAGGTATGAGCACCCCTCACATCCGTTGTACACAACAGCATCCACGCTTGTTGTCTAATCTATGGGTAAAAGTTATCTAAAATCTACTTCTAAATAAGGGTGAAAAGAAAGAACAGGCTTGATAGGACATCGTCGCCCTATTCCTACATATTCCCTCGTGCAATGGGAAAGTTAGAGTCAACATAGTTCGGGAAACTACGGATGATGGGGGGGAGGTTGCTCGCCAAGGCATCTCCATCTCGTGCCTATGTATCCTCATTTGGTATGAGAAATTAGAGCAAACGTAGTTCGGGAAACTACGGGACAAGGTTGGTTAAGTATTTTTTATGAGTGATGTTAAGTTTCCACTCCAGCAGTTAGGGACGATGCTTGTTTGCGGTAGAACGGAAAAGCAACGTACTCTTTTTGAAAATGAAGTTTGAAACAATCCTGAAGGATGAAAAGGCTTGAGTTTTGTTTGTGAGTTTTAGAAGAAGTGAATTGAATTGGTTTGAGACTCATGTTGCACAAGAGACTATGACACAAGAGCAAATGCGTCGCATATCGCCCAAAGGGCATACGCTAAACACTCTAGACAAGTGAAGAGAGACCTCCCCACTTACCATTTCTTATGTACTTAAGGCTCGTAGCGTACAACACTTTTCATTCTTTATTAAGTGTCTTAGAGGAGTTTAAGATGAGAAGAGGAGACACAAGGACACTAAACGAGACTGAGAACCCTAATGTTGTCATGCAAAGTGGTCCTAAAGTTGAGATAAAAGGGTACTACCTAATGTTATCATACAAAGGATTGAAAGCCTAATGTCTTTCCTACTCCCATCTTAAACA
This sequence comes from Lathyrus sativus, assembly GCA_963859935.3. Taxonomy (NCBI): domain Eukaryota; kingdom Viridiplantae; phylum Streptophyta; class Magnoliopsida; order Fabales; family Fabaceae; genus Lathyrus; species Lathyrus sativus. The sequence continues at coordinate 475,375,133 of OZ012738.1, forward strand.
GAGGGACTAGGAATCCTAAGGGATCATGTGAGCAAGCACAAGTAAACACATAACTAATCAATCACAAATGAGGGTAGAAAGAAAGACTTAAACAAGTCATGAATGATGAAAAGAGATGAGAGAAACGTAAACACAAACAACAATGAATATGCAAACATGAGACATACACCAATGACACACACATGTCAAGCTCAAATCAACAAAATAAAAGTTTGAAACACAAAGGCAAACAAAGCAAAACAGACAACATCACATGCCTTAAACATCTTAAGAAGAATGATATCAATCATTGAATCACAAAGAAATAAATGAGAGGGGAAATAGAGTGTGGCAGCAAGCATATCATGATCATCAAAGTCAAACATTCATTCATGGTCTATCAAAAGAAAACATCCAAACATTTCAAAACAAGTTCAAACACTCAAATCATTCTCAAAGTAAGACACATGCCACCAAAACATCAAAGTCAGGTATCCATCCATCAAAGTCAGAAGCAAAGTCAAACAATATACACCAAGTTCAAATTCAAGTTATTCAAGAAGCTCATGAAGAATCACACTTAATTTGAAACACCAAAGTCCAAGCAAACATCTCATAAGTCAAACACAAGTGGAAGATATGATCATACAAGGCATGTAAGGTGAAACCAACACTCACTGGACCTCTAATCATGAATATCAGAATCTCAAACATGTCAATGACAGCCAACAGGATTTATCAAGCACTTAAGGGATCACACAAGATCATATCCCAAAACTAGGTCAAGATATGCACGCACACACATAGTTAAAACAATGAAGTTTTGAGGCATCAATTAAAAATAGAAATGAATCCAAATAGAATCCAAATAAATTACCAAACTCAAGTTAAGTCCATCCAAAATTAGTGTGCAAAATATCATGGTAAGAATTGCATCAAAGCATCACCAATTGTGTCAAACAAAGTAAGGTACTCAACTTATCGAGCATACATTGAGGGTCAAATAAAATCCAATAAAAAACAAACAAGAAGTGATCATCAAGACCTCAAACCAGCCCTCAAATGATCCTCAATCAAAAACCCAAGTGTGAGAGGAAAATTGGTCAAAGGGGGTATTCAAATAAGGTCAAACTTCAAGCCTAAATCAAATGAACAAAACATAAAACCACTTCATAAATTAAAATGATTAAAAATAATAAGAATAATTGATAAATAAAATAAAACAATTGAAAATATCTCAAGACATTGGAATATCAGAAACATATTTTTGTTGTTTTTTAGGATGACTAAAATTAATTAAAATGGAATTAAAATGAAAATGGAAGAAAAATAAAATAAAAAGAGAAAACAAATACAAAGGAGGTGTGGAAGTAATCTGGGTTGAAATGAATTCATGTTCAAACGCGTATGGGCCCCAAAAAAGGGGTGTGTGGATAGAAAATGATCCAAAGCCCAAGCCAACAGAAACCTCAGTTCACATGAAACGCATTGTTTCATTAAACATTGTCCAACATGGTGTTCATCTGATTTAGAGTATACTAAAATTTCATTAATAAAAACCATTATGAATTGATCCAAATAGGGATGGAAGGTCATATTCTTATACTCCATAAATACACCAGGAGCATTAGACACACCAAACGACATCACCAAGTACTCACAGTGACGTTATTGTATCTTGAACGCAGTCTTCAAGATATCTTCATCTCTCACTCAGATTTAATGATAACCCGACCTCAAGTTGACCTTACTGAAAACACAGGAACCCACTATATGATCCATAAGGTCTTCGATCTTGGGAAGAGATACTTATTCTTGACGGTGACATTATTCAGCTAACAGTAATCAACATATAATCTCATAATGTTTTCCTTCTTCTTCACTAATAACACTAGAGCTCCCCAAGGTGACCCACTTGGTCTGACAAATTTCTTATTAAGAAGATCTTCCAGTTGACTCTTCAACTCACTCAATTCTGCTGAGACATTATATAAGGTGTCATCGAATCAAGTCTAGTACCGGGTATTAAATCTATGGCGAACTCAACCTCTCTCTGGTAATAAATCAATAATATCACTAGGGAACACATCTGGAAATTCACACACCATAGGAAGATCATCCAACGTCTCTTTAACCTTAATTACAAGGAAACAAAAATCACAAACACTTGAGCTTCATCTTTCATGAATTCTTCAACCTGTCATGCATAATTAAACTACAGACCTTTCTCTTCCACAAACTCAGGAAATAGTATTGTCTTGTTATAGCAGTTGATATAGATACAATTGAACACTGACCAGTTCATACCCAAGATAACATCAAGTTGACTCAATGGTAAGAAAACTAATTCGACGCCAAAGTCCCTACCATATATTGTCAATGGAAAATTCAAACAAAATAAAGAAGTAGTTACCGACCCATTCACGAAGGTATCGATAACCATGTTGTCGTTCATAGCAGACACCACAAGGCCCAATCTCTTTTCATAATCAGTAGATGCAAATGAATATGTCACACCAGTATCAATGATAGTAATTAAAGGGATGTCATTAATGAAACAAGTACCTCGAACCAGATTATCAAATTAAAAGGCCTCTACCCCACTGAGAGCAAATACTTTTCTGACACTGTGTACTAATATGACCATTCTCTCCATAGTTGAAACAAGTTACCATAACTCTCTTTCCTTCAGCAACTTTATGCCCTAGATTTCCCCACTTGAAGCATATAAAGGTAGTACACTCTGAAGCACGATGACCATTAAACCCACATTTGAAACATTTGAGAGGAGCATGAGCACCTCCCCCACCATGACTCTTCCCACCATTATTCTTCTGCAGAAACCTCTGTTTACGTTACCATCAAGAACAACATAAGGCTTTTTGTGATTCTAATAAACCACTTCTCTTATCACTGACACTCTTGTAATGAGAGGATCTAGCATGGTTGTCTTCATCATAGATACGACATTTGTTAACCACCACAGAGAACTGACGGATTTCCTGATACCCAATAAGTTGCTTAATATCTGGGCGAATTTCATTCTCAAACTTAATTCACTTGGACATTTTAGCTTATACCCCATTATAGTGAGCGAAGAACCTAGAAAATTCCTCAAATTTGGTAGCATAATTTACAACAGTTATACTTCCTTGCTTAAGTTCAAGGAATTCAACCACCTTTTTGCCACGCACATCAGATGAGAAATATATTTTTAAGAATTATCACTTGAAAATAGTCAAAGACATCACTATACCATTAACCTCAAATCTATGTCTAACATTATCCCATTAGTACTCTACTTCATCAGACATCATGTAAGAACCATAAAGAATCTTCTAAGCGTCTGTATAATCCATCACTCGAAAGATTTTCTCGACCTCTTATAACCAAAATTGTGATCCCTCGGGATCATACCTTCCTTTTAAGGTTGGTGGCTTGTTGCTAAGAAATATGTCCAGTCCACGGGATTCTGTATTTTTAACCTCTGGATTCTACTGAGCTTGCAACGCTTAAGCCAAAGCTCCCAGGGCATCAGTAATAACACGATCAATTCTTCCAGCCAATTCTCTTTTAAACAATAAATAACTATTAGAAGAAGCATTGTATCGGCAGCATTTACACACTTGTCTTACACTAAGAAACATATAAAATCACAAAAACACGGTTGGACAGGCCGACCAGGCTCTGATACTACTATGAAACACCCTAATCCCCAACTCGACATTTAATAAAAATAATTCAAATGGAAATCTACAATTAGAGTGTCACGCATGCTTCACAATAACATAAAAACATCAAAACAAGATAATGTTATAAAAATAAGCAGCAGAAATCATCAAATTTGACGCCTAAGTCTTAACAAAAAAACTCCAACATAAGAAAAGCATAACAAAAATAAAGAATGAACATCCTAGCCCTAGTGCTACATATCATAGCGACTCCTCTAATACTCAACGATAAAAGCTAAAGAAGCATCAACGCCATCCTATAACTCAAGCAGTTACTCTTGTACCGGATTGTCTGTACTTCTGAAGAGCACAAACGCCACAACAACAAAAGGGGCTAAGAATACACCTAACAAATGTTATCAATGAAATTGAGCATCAGGATAATAATAACGAGTTATAACATACATCATTCACACTAAAAAACACAATAAAATAGATAATAATACAAATTCAAATGTTAAACCTAACAACTCCTTCTCAAAATGCATGTGGTACCAAGTCTCTGAGATCAGAGGTATGTTAGTGATTTTCCCATATCTCTGGTTTCTCTATGAACCATGTCCCTCTCTAGACATGAGACCACCATAGTTCCTCTCAGAACCAGGTTATCGCTAAACCTAAGTCCTACCTATCTCCAAATAAATGAAAGCATGTTCATGAACAATACAAACATGCAACATCATCAACATCATATAATCATGAAATCACAAACATCAACATACCCTCAAAAAGGTTCCGCTCTTGAATCTATAATTCATCAATCACAGGACATTATAGTAATCCCTCTGGATTACTATACTCAAATCGCCAATCAAGGTCGTCACTGTAATCCCTCAGGATAATTCATAAATAAATCATAGATTTTTCAACTTATCACATAGGATGTCACACATACACAACAAACAACACCTGCTATTTACCTGGGATGTTTAAACGACATCCAAACTTTAGTTTAAAATAACACAGTCAAACATATAACATTCACATCATAAGTAACACTTTACTAATTCCACCACCATAGGAATTAGCTAATCGCACCCAAACCACTACCATAGGATCGAGGCCACAACATAAATAGAACTAAAGTTTCGACAACATGGATGCATGACTCACAACATGCAACAGCAATAACATCATCAACACATACACATCGGTCCACTCTTGACCGTGTATGCGAACATCAACATAACTTCATCATGTTCATATCGTCATCATAAAAACACCAACACAACAAGATCAGCACAATCATTTTAATAGCATCATTATAGCAACACCGACATACTAACAATATTGTCATACAACAATTATTCATGTTTAATCAATCATTTATCATTGGAATATATTCATAATTCATTATTTACTACATCATACCGATTAAAATCATGATAAATCTGCAATTGACATCAAAATAACATCATATAGCAGCTAATAGTAGCCAACAACCAACAAAACACGAAAAATTGACAATTGCAACTTTCACATAAACAATTTCCATATAACAACTAAGGAATCTACAACAATAAATGCATTACCAATTAATTCAATGTTAAATACATCATATTCACCCTTTTAAGGTATTACCATGAGATAGTACTATGTGTTAGCTTTTCAACATTTTGAACTACGCGTCAAACGGAGTTACAGAGCTTAAGTTACATCGTTTTCAATTTCCAAATTTTCATGTAACAGTGGTAACCGATTACGCTCAAACCTGTAACCGGTTACGAGCTCAAAAAAATCTCAGAAACCTATTTTTCAAGTGGTAATCGGTTACACTCAGTTCGGTAACAGGTTACAGGTTCGAAGAACAACCTAGAAACTTAATTTTCGTTGTTGGAGGCCTTTTGGACCTCCGATTTTGTTCCATAAAAAGTCCTAATATCAGAATTTGAAACCCAACACTTATCCAATGATTACAACATAAAATTTACAATTTATCACATATTGGCATCAATTAAATCATATAATTCATAACTTCATCAATTCCATAAACCTTTGAAATTTCCAACAATGGTGAAGTTATCCCAACACTCAAAACAGAAAATACAACCACACATAGTGCACAAAAATCATCAATAATCACAACATATAAGATCAAGATATCATAAAATTTCAGAATTTAATAAAATCCCAAATGCCCAATTGGAGTTTAAGGACTTTTCTACCCTACCCTTCATGCATATATCCTCATTATTGAAGCAATTTCCCACCCTTAGCCTCATGATTCCAACTAACCTCTCAATCCCATATATATATATATATATATATATATATATATATATATATATATATATATATATATATATATATATATATATATATATATATATATATATATATATATATATATATATATATATATATATATATATATATATATATATATATATATATATATATATATATATATATATATATATATATATATATATATATATATATATGTATGTATATATATATATATGTATGTATATATATATATATGTATGTATATGTATATATATATATATATATATATATATATATATATATATATATATATATATATATATATATATATATATATATATATATATATATATATATATATATATATATATATATATATATATATATATATATATATATATATATATATATATATATATGTTGTGAATCTTGTTGTGAATTACAACAAATTCAATATCAATTTGTGAGGCAAAAAACAATAGAAACCAAAATAAATGGTCTTCAGCAATAATAATCCGTACACAGATAATATAATAGAATAAGGCAAGAAAAAACCGAAGGTTTATTTACCCAGTTCGATCAAACGATCTAATCTGGGGGAGAGAGTAACTCCCCAATTCACTATACTCAAAAAGTTGTTACAAGAGATTACAGATGAGTTACAAGAAAATAACATTCGCCTTCAGGTTCCCAAGAACAACCCTGATGGCGCCCAAGAACAATCTTATTTTCTACCCAAGTGTTTCCTTGCCTCTCCAACTCTCAATATATGAATCACTCAAACCCAAGGTGTAATCCAAGGTTTTCTTTGTGCATAGCTGAAACCCTATGTTATACCTTTAAACCCTTGATCTCCCTTGGTTGTGAAAACTCTAAGATTGTCACACACCTGTTGCAGTGAGAATCGTGATGTCAAGCTATTGATTAACTTGAATCTTAATTCATTAAATTCACAACCGAACTTTGATTTATCCAAATGAAAGGTTAAAGAAAGAAAGACCTTTTGCGCGATGTAACAACAACGCTAAGAGATTCAGGGATCGGGGGTTGGTTATGCCTAGGGTAGGTATTTCACATCTTAAACATCTGTAGTACTCTGCAGGAACCTTTTGTATGTATGTATGATAAACTTGCTATGGTTATGTTATGGCTTGAGATTAGGTTTGGGTTTGGGTAAAGACCTAAGGATAGTTCTAAGTATGCTCGCAAAGATATCACATGTTCTGCCTACGTATCCTAACTAGGATAGAATCGGAGCAATCATAGTTCACCTTACCGAGGATTAAAACGTACTTGACTATGGTTAAGACTCTAGGGGGACAAACATAACAATGCTTGTGTAGGTTTTAACCAAACTCTCTATATCTATACTGAACACTCAAGAATGTGGAGTAAGTAATCATCACCATGATTCTTACATTGAGTTAACCAACTCTACCTAATTCTACATTGTAAGACCAAGTGGTTCTATCCAGACTAAAAAGAGGGACGAGGCTCTATCAAGGCCTATAAGGATTGACTCTGACCGGGTCAGGGGTGTGCTCGTCAAGATATTGTACCTTGTGTCTACGTATTCCCATTAACCAATGAGAAATCAGAGCGTCTGTAGTTCAGACATGATTAAAGAAGAAGAACTCTAAACCTAAGTTCTAAAAGGTAAATGGATCTATCAAGGCCTATAAGGGTAATGAGCTATCAATGATCCAAAGGTCAATAGAGATACTTTCCTTTGGACACAAGGGACTTGATGTGAACTAACAAGTTCCATCACTGGGGAATAACTTGTCAAAGTTGAAGAAATAAAGTAAGAGCATGTAAACAATCACGATAACAATCAATATCAACATTTAACATTTTAACAAAGATAAAAAAAAGCAAGGAGGTAACAACCAACAATGTAAGCAAAGAACATGTGTATCAACAACAAGTTCATCTATAGCATTCATATGAAATTGATGCAAACAAGTTACAACTTGAATCAAACATGTAATAAGAATCAAACAAGATCAAATGTAACAAAATAAGACCAATCAAACATGTATTAAGGACAACCAATCAAGCAAAACACAAGAGATGTTACAACAGTTCAAGTGTAAATTCTTAACTTCATAGGGAAAACATACAAGTTTTATGGTAACAACCAAATTAAAAATCAAACCCTAGCATTTTATGGTTCTAACAAGACACATAAAAAAGTTGAATGAGGCATGGTAAACATATTCAAGAGGTTACAACATCAAGAATCATGTCAAAGTTCACAGATGAAATTCTAAGTTAACCATGCATATTCAAGCATTCACAAAGGCAAGAAACAAACCCTAAACATGTCATGGTTCTAACAAGACACATAAACAAGTTAAATGAGGCATAATAAGCACATTCAAGAGGTTACAACATCAAGAATCATGGAAAAGATCACAGATGAAGTTCAACAGGCTATTTTCACATATATGCATTCACAAAAGAAAGTATGAACATGGTAAGGAAATGAATCAAACATCTTTGAGCATTTAAACATGTTAACAAACATATATGAATCATACAATATCAAGATCACAATAAAAATCAAGTTATAAGTCTGAAAAAGTTCAAGAACACTAAGGTAAAAACCCTAAAAACACATATTTTTCAAGTGGATCAAAGTCTTTCTAGGATAAAAATCCTTGAATTATTTCTTCACTTAATGAAAATAGACATGACAAGTAGTATTTTTCAAAAAGAATGACATAAATAGCACAAAAATTGAGTAAGTTATGATCATTGCAATTTGGTGCACCAAGAGGGCAAAAACTAGGGCAAGGTTAGGTCAAAACCTAAGGGTCATTTGCGTGAAGGATTGGAACTCAGTTAATTATTAACCAAATGAAGTGAAATAAAAGTTAAAGTTGTGTATTTTTGAACAAAGAATTTAATGTTACCATTTTTTTTCCATATTATACACTTACAAGAAAATTCGATAGCATCAAGTTTAGGGCAAGTTTGGTGACAACCAAAAGCATGAACATGTGAACAGTCATGTGTAGTGGTGTTCTTGGTTAAACAAGTGTACAAACATCATATTAAGAGTTTAGCACAAAAGAAATCAATAGATGCACACATTATTTGGCAGATTGGATGCAAAATGCAAAAAGTGGCTAGTTTGTGACCAGAATTTGACAGTTCAAAAACTACATGTTTTTAATACAAGAAATGGTTCATACATGACACATAACATACATAAAACATGTTCAAACAATATACCACACCAAATCACAGCTAAAAGTCATGGTAGCATGTGAAATGCAAGTGAAAATTTCATGTTTTTGTGTTTTAGGCTTACCTCTTGAAAAAAGTTTGCACAATATGAAAACTAGAGACTTTGAGTGCTCCTCCAAGGTATACAAATGCTCCTAGGATGATGAGAAGGTGCTCCAAATCTGAAATTCTGGTATGCATATCTCATATGTCCTAAGAACATTGATCTCTGCTCAACAAGGACGAGGACAGGCAATGACTAATTTTAAATTACTTTAAATTGTACCAATGTCATGGCGTCTGTTGTGACATCTGCAGGCTGACAGAACTATTTATCTTACCATTTAAATTATGCAGAATTGTAAATGCAGAAAGATAAATAACACCAATAATTGTTTACCCAGTTCGGTGAAACCTCACCTACATCTGGGGCTACCAAGCCAGGGAGGAAATTCACTATTAGTAGAATTAATTCAGAGTCAAACAACCCAGTTTGCACTTCTCACTTAAAACCTACCCAATGACACTTCTGCCTAGAGACACTCTAGACCTGAGTATACCCATTCACTCCCCCTCAATCACTCCAGTGATATCAACACACAATTATAGAACAGTTATGGAGATACACTCCAAAAACACACCTTGATCTTGCTTCACAGCTTTGATCAAGTGACACACACTCTTGCTTAACATCTTTGAGTGACACAACAACTTAGAACCTACCTAACCAATGCAGCATACAGATGCTTGGTGTACAAGTATTCCTAAGACACACGTGAAGAACCAAACTTCTTCACTCACACAACACACGTGAAGAGCACAACTCTTCACTCACAAATATGTCTACCACAATGTATCAAAAGATACAAAGGGTGACTTACACACACAAGGCACTCTCAACCCTAGACCTTTATTTTACACTCAAGTTGTTCTTGGTGTGAGTGCTTAATTTTTCCTTGCTTTTGCTCCTCCTTTTATAGCAATGCAGACTGGGCTTGGGCTGGTCACAAGTGTTGCACCCCAAAATTTGCCCTCACAATACAAGACTTTGTGTTCCAAGAAGGTTCACAAGGTTCACAAAATTCACAATTGGTCAGAAGAGTTGACAATTTCCTCAGACAGTGCACCTCCTAAGCAGTGCATCCAAAACTAGGGTTTTGACTTTAATCAGGCTAAATGGACTTCCAAGACTTCAAGGGTTTCGTGTTGCAGATTTGGTCCCAGGGGTATTTTGGTCATTTTACACAAATTCTACCAATTCCTTGAAGACGGGCTGTTATTAAAATTCTGAGGCATTTGATGCGTTATGGTTTTGAGGCATTTATCAATCACCAGTTCTGATCATATTGAGATTTGGCATTTGGTCAGTGGAATTCAATTACGGGCAATATCATCATTGATACTAGATCTGTTGTGATCACGGCGCACATTCGCGTTTGGTTAGAAAATGAGGAGAATATTGTTGGCTAGAATCCAAATGAATGAAGTCAGGTGATGAGATTAGGACTACCAACGAGACAAGTACATGAGCAAGAATATCATTCTCATCTCTAATGGACCAACAACCATCCTCACAAATCTAAAGAAGGTCAATTAGGCTTGTTGCAGTTTAAATCAGAGGTTCTGTCTGTATCTCCCAAGTTTCAATACGTACTCATAAAGATATTGGATTTAAGGGACATGAGTCTTGGTTTTATTAAATAATTTAATTCCCCTTTTACCGATACCTCACCGTGGTGACTCAAGGTTTTGGATGTGCACAAAATTTTAATCCAAACCAAGTGCAATACTGTTCTCCATATGCCACTCATTTTTGCTTTATAAGGATTTAAGATATAGAATTTTATCCAAAAAGGAGACCTTACGTCTAGGAAAACTACATCTTGGATTTAATCAAGTTACAACATGGAATTATCGGATTTGTGATTGCAAGTGCGTTAGGAGGATTAAACGTAGAGGAAATGACAACATCCTTATCACAAATTAAATTACAAGAGTGTGTACGAAGTCAACCACTAACAACACAAGATGTATATACATAAAGGTACAATGTGGTAGATGGTTAAAGCTAGGGTCATGTGAGGTGCAGCCAAAGAGGACTGAGTTTTCAAGAACACCGATTCAAAGAAGTTAAGAACTTGGCTAGAAATACTTGAACTTTTAGAATGAGGTCCTAACGCACCATAGTCATAATTATATCATGAAGGGTATCAATAAGATGAATTTAATATACAAGAAAACCAACAGGACACTTTATACATCAAAAGGAAGAATACAATTGTTCAAATGTTGAAGCATTGGTAAAAGCAGTAACAGAGCAATTGATTCCTCTTAAGACTGCCTGATACTACTGAAGTTCAATACTGTTGCAGCATAAGTAGCCTGCCTGCCGAAATGCACCAACGGTTCGTCTTTTCCGGGCGTAGTCCTAATGCCTTCGAGTGCACAACCATGGCATCTTATATACTCCACTTCGTACCTGAAAAAGGGGCTCGAGACTATCAGCGAAAATAAACAGAATTCCCGGACATAACCCTTCTTTGAACAGCCGGTTACGAATTATACGTATGAAAGCAACTCAACATGACATTGCACACAGGAGTTAATAATCCACTGTCAATACAACTTTGATCATTAAAGCAACCAGTACGTAATAACTGACGCTTGAATTCGAAAGGGCTCACAAAACAAGTCGGTCTATCATATTGGGAACATGATGGAAGGCGTTGAGCGTAGTTGTTCTGAAGGCTACAACACTTTGAGGAATTTGAATTGATCCACCAACACCTTCATCAATGTATACAAGGCAAGAGTCAAGTCGCCGTTTGTTTCGCACAATGTAATCCAACATAAAGAACAAGGTCCAATTGCTTACCACACCTCCAGTAAATTCCAGCTCGCGTGGTTGTGATTCTGTTCTTCCACAAGGTCACTGCTAAGAACCAGCGCCATCAACATTCAGCTGTAGCCTGCGCACAACAGCACAAAATCAGAGAAAATACAAAAAAAACCAGGATTGCCATTAACGAAAATCAAAGAAAGTATCATGTAACTGATAGAGGAAATCACCATCGTTGGCTTGGACAACACCTCCATGACTTGCCCTATGCACATATCCATTCACTGTTACTGCAATGAGGAATATAAGAATCCCTTAAAAGAAAAAACTCACGAAAGCAGTCCAAAATATATAACAACATTACACAGGCACATCAAACATTCAAAATATAACTCATCATCATCATCAACTATAAGCAATACTCATCAGGCAAGATATAGAACACGTCAGTCACACAATCACTAACAGGGACAACGCCCAAATACATCAACAATTCACAAGACATAAAGTAATGCATAAACGACATGTCACAGGAAGAGCCTTAATTCAAGTCTAACTAAAGGAACTTTTGACACAATCCAAGAAGAGACCAAGCAAAACCTTGAAGGTGCAAAAGCTGCAAACCAACCTCATCAGGTCACAAAGTCTGCGTGCCATTCACAGAGTTGCCTAAACAATCTTTCCCAAACCACTTGGTTCATCTCACTTTCGCAAAAGAACCGACAACCAGCAGCACAATGTGTCCCGAGCAAATCCCTTCATGCCTCTTTAACCGCTGCCAAACATATACCAGAAGTGATGAGAGAAGTATATGATCGATAATATATATAATTCGGGTTTAAGACTGTGCTACCGGGCAACTCTCCGAGCTCTCCAAGTGTGTCTACCGCAGTTGCCTTGCCAAGAACCACCTGAACTGATAACATGGAGGCAAGAAGTTATAATCAGTCATCGTTTAAACCCAAGAAACGAAATCAGCAGATGCCTTTGAACCAACAGGTAACATGAAAACAAGTAAATTGAAGGTTTGTTTTGAGGATTAAGAGAAAACGCACGACACCCACCAAATCAGGCCTTGACATTGAAAACAGAATAGGTTTATTCCTGCTGAAAACACAAGTTGTAACCGTCAGTCCGACAATTTATGAGCTTTACCAATTGCTTCCAATCCAGCCAACCCGGTCAAGCTGCTAAGTAACTCGGCAATTGATAGATTTTGAAACATGAAAGTCATTTAACCACGTGCCCTGCGACGCTATTTCTCCTCACCACCACCCTTTCCGTGGAAGCCCATCACCTTCAACAGACATACCAAATGCAAGCTTTCCTATTGGGCTGCTAAATTCGTCCTCTGGCCCAAGACCAATGCTTTTCGCACCTGCCAACACCATTCAGAATCAAAATGAAACCGTTAGAGAATATTCACTGGAAAGATTCGATTCAGAAGGAGACCAAATCAAATCCAATCCCAAAATTAATCACGAAATCAAAGATTAAAGCGTCAAGTAATTAGGTCATCACTGCGATCAACGGAAAAGGAATATCCTCAAATCAGATTGGCCCCAATAAGGAAATCCTAAATCAATTATCAATCAACATCAATGTGATTTCAATTCAGGGAACCTCGGTTGAAGCCTATATAAAGAGACACGAATAACCACAAGCAAAAAACCCTAGAAAATCATCACGGAGAACGACCGAAAAAGAACCCTAAGTGTGTGAACTAAGATTTTGAAGAAAAAGTAACTTATCTTTTCTAAGCCGACGAAACATCCACTCGGACCGCCGCGGATCCGAACCCACGAAGAATCCATCTCCGACGCCGTCGTCACAAACTTCGGTAAAATTTCACCCTTGATAAAATTATTGAGATTTTTAATTGTTCTGTTAGCGTTTCAGGTTCACGATACGGCGGAAGAGATGAAGGAGAATGGAGAGAACGAATTGGATGCGTGCTGTGATCGATTTGGGAAGGAGAAACAAAGGGGCTAGGGTTTATGCTTCGTTTCTTTTTGCTTTTTAATTTCACTTTGATTTCCACACACACCATGACACCTCACATGGTCCTCACCATTAATCTTTGCTAATCATGTTTAATCACTCTAACCTATGTTTTCATCTTTTTTAAACTAAACTAATTGATCTTTTTTTCTAATTAAACTAACAATTCTTTAATTAATCATAATCCATTTTATCTTTCTACTTATTTAGTTAATTCCCCCTTTTTTATTATTATTTATTTTTTATTTATTTTATTTCTATTATTATAATTATTTTTATTATTGATTTGTTAAAATGTTTTCTAAAATAATATTAAAATCCATTTTTTAAATAAATAGTATTAAGATTTTTTTTCAAATGATATAAAAAAAAAACCCCTACCTTTTAAAAATAATAATGTGGAGTTTCGTTAGGTAACTAGGTTAAAATAATTTTTGAGAATTTAAGTAAATTAATTTATCAATATTAAAAATCCCATTTTAATTTAAATTGATGTTTATATCATAAAATACAAACCACAAAAATATGCATAATTTCATTTCCTGACGTGTCTGATAATTCATCTAATTCTACCCACTAACATTGTTCATTTGTTTTGCAGCTTGTCATGTTTACCGTTATTTATTTTATTTACTCAAGTTTCGTTTGTATTTGTATCTGCTTCTCAATTGTAACCTCGCGAACCTAATAATCGCGTTTACTTTTCGCATTTAAATTTCTGCATGATGTATGATTTAAATTTCTGCTGATGTATTGCAACATTTCTGTCACACGTCACACACGTAAGTCGATTTTAATCGTCGTCTCACTTCCTAAGGGTATCCCTCAAGTTGCCTACGAATAATGGTTAAGTGGGGTGTATAAAGCAAGTCCCTCAAATAGAAAAAATCATCAAAGTCCCTTATGGTTGCCTTTACGAATCGAGTCCCTTTCGAAAAATGATGATGGTCCCTTATATGTGCTTATTACATCCCACAATGGCCTTCAAAGTCAAGTTGTCCCTCACATGTCCCTTAACATCCAAAGTAAGGACTACCTACTCCATTATAGTAGGGATAGTCTTACTAAGGAAAGGATAAAGAATAAGAAAGACCTTAAAACATTAGGGTAGGCTACTCCTAGATACTTGCTCACTTCAAAACTTTTTCACACTTAAACAAATTTCCAACAAAATTTTCAAACAAGTTTTTTTTCACATCCATACATGGATTATTTATTAACTATTCTGAAAATTTTCTATTCACACACTACAATTTCAAAACAATTCAAAAGTGAGCTTAAGTACCTAAGAGCCCATGGATAACCATGGATGAAAAGGATGCTAATACCTTCCCTTTTCATAACCTACCCCCCGGACCCAAAATATTCTCTAAGGTCTTTCCTGTTCTTTTATAACCTTTCCTTATGGATAAAATAAAAGTCGGTGGCGACTCTTGCTATCCGCAACATTGTTTAAAGTCAGTTCACCGGGTTACAGAACTGGCGACTCTGCTGGGGACCTATTTAAGAGGGGTACCCTTAGGAATTAAGATCACTTTAAATTGTTTGCCTTGTTTGCTTTATTATTATATTGTTGGGGTGCTCTTATGTGTGAAAGGTCCTAACCCGGATCTAGTGTACCTTAGGTAAATGGCAATAGACCAAGGAAACTGTACGACGTATATCGATACGGTTGATCTGGTGGCCATAGTTAGTACGACTTCTTGGTTGGTGCTTATATTCCTTAAGTCAAGTTGAGGATAATATTGAGGCTGCCATATGTTGTCAATGCACTAACTGACTTTTAGAACCCTAGTTAACTCATCTTGGCCTTTAGAAAGTAGTGAGGTAACCGGCTTCGGTGCAGACTGAAGTTGGTTGACACTCGATACTACGCTCATTGAGATCTTAAACTTGGAGGGTTTTGGTTGGCAAGTAAGTTGCCTTCTGAACAACCACCCTTGTGAAGGATCAATGATATTGAGATCCCTTAGAACCGGGTTACTTTTGTAGGACAAGATGAACCATCTAACTTCAGGGGAGGGTACTTACCTTTAAACCTCATGCAAGCCTCTAAACCTAGGGCAATTGTGTGACTTGTTTGTGTGTGCCACATGTTTGTGATTGAACATAACATCATGACATCATCATGCATCATAAGCATATCATTTTCCCTAACCATTTCAAGGACCAAAGGATTTATCTTTGTTCTTTGTTGCAGGTCATGGCTTCTGCTCGTAGAAACACCATCAGGATCAACTTTGTAGGGATACCTGCTAAGCTCAAGGAGTTGGTTTCCCTAGTGCCTGATCATTCCCAGTTCAACAAGAGACATGGTCACTTATTGGATCTAGTTACTTCAGGGTTCAGTGAAGACATGATGAGTGTGCTGTTTCAGTTCTTTGACCCTAAGCACCATTGCTTTACATTTCCTGATTATCAGCTGGTTCCAACCATGGAGGAGTTCTCTAAACTTCTGGGTATACCTGTTCTTGATCAGAAGCCATTCACAGGCTTAGAGAAGGAGCTTAAACCAGAAGTTATTGCTGCAGCTCTACATCTGAAGAAGTCTGACATTGTTCTAGAGACGAGAAGTGGAGTTAAAGGTATTCTTGCCAAGGTATTAGTGGATAAAGCTCAAATGTTCTTGAAGGCTATGAGCTACGATGCTTTTGAGGAGATCTTAGCCTTATTGATTTATGGCTTAGTGTTGTTCCCCAATCCTGATCAGTTCATAGACGTTCATGCCATCAACATATTCCTGAGTCACAATCCAGTGCCTACCTTACTTGGAGACATCCTACATTCTCTTCACACCCGTACTACAAGGGCAAGAGGAACTTTGATGTGCTGCACACCTTTACTTTCTAGGTGGTTTATTTCTCACCTTCCTCGCTCAGTAATGAAGAATGAGCAAGGGTTCAGATGGTCCAAGAGGATCATGTCACTTTCTCACTCAGACATCCATTGGTGCTTCAGATCTACGGAGAATGTCACCATCATTGACCGTTGTGGGGAGTTTCCTAATGTGCCACTTCTAGGCATAAGAGGAGGCATCACCTACAACCCATCTCTAGCTTTACGACAGTTTGGTTACGCCCGGAGCGATGGTCCACATGACATGTTGATTCAGGGCATTGTGTTTGACTACGACAACGATCTTCAGGGTTACCGTCAGAGATTCATACGAGCTTGGGAAAAGGTAAACAGGATTGACAGCAAGACACTGGAGCCTAAGTACACCATTCCTATGGAGGCTTATCTCAGATGGGTACGATTTCGTGCTCAGACACTCATGATGCCATATCCTGCCATCCTACCAGTTACCATGGAACCTGTTGCTGAAGGAGACACAGCTTATACCATCCTTCACCCAGACATGCCTACTGATATGGAAGACTTGCAGAGATCATGGATCCAACTGAAAGAGCAAAGGGATACTTTCGAGGCTCATTACAAAGCAAGCCAAGCAAGGATCCTAGAGCTAACAAAGCTACTTCATAAAGCAAGCATGTCTATGGGTGCCAAAGAAAGCTTTAAGGAGTATGCTCAGAAGTGGAGAGACTTAGCTGGAAGAGTTCAACCCCCTTTGACTGATAGGGAATTGGTTGATATGTTCATGTGTACGCTGAATGGTCCGTTTTACAGTCATCTCATTGGAAGCTCATCATCTGGCTTCACTGAGTTGATCATGACAGGAGAGCGAGTAGAGAATGGCATCAAGAGTGGTAAGATCCAGATGGGCACTTCTTCATCAGGTGCTGCAAAGAAGCCTCCCACTGGGAAGAAAGAATCTAATGCTGTGTATGGTCAGCCTGATCGTAACAGAAGGCATCAGTCTGTTAGTGCAGTTCATATTTCAAATCCAACTCCTGCAACAACAGAGCAGCCTCAAGGCAACCAACAGAGGGCTAGAAGACAGTTCACGAAGATCAACATGTCAATGGCTCAGGCATTGCAACACTTGCTGAAAGCTGAACTTATTACCCTGAGGGAGGCCCCTCAGAATCCCAATGTTACCTCTCCCAAGTACAATCCCAATGCACGATGTGCATATCATTCAAACTGTCCAGGACATGATACTAATAACTGCTGGGTCTTGAAGAGCAAAATTCAGGATATGATTGATGCTGGAGAAATTGAGTTTGATCCACCAGGTACTCCAAATGTGATTACAGCTCCAATGCCAAATCACGAGAAGACTGTCAACGCCATTGATGAAGATATTGATGAAGATCTGCATGTCTATTCAGTTATGGAGTTGAGCACACCATTGTCTGTTATCAAAAAGAGGTTAGTACAAGCTGGGATCTTTCCAGGTTGTCATGAAGATTGTCTATATTGTACCTATAAGCCGGATAGTTGCT
This sequence comes from Lathyrus sativus, assembly GCA_963859935.3. Classification (NCBI taxonomy): domain Eukaryota; kingdom Viridiplantae; phylum Streptophyta; class Magnoliopsida; order Fabales; family Fabaceae; genus Lathyrus; species Lathyrus sativus. The sequence goes on from OZ012738.1 coordinate 475,393,492, forward strand.
TCATTTTGAGAGATGGGATTCAACGTCTCATGGATAAATATACTATAGTGTTTGAAAGAAGACCAGCATCTGTAGAAAGTATGGTGGATCATCTGACTCAGGGTAAGAAGATTGAAGAGGTTGACATGGTTGACAAAGTACCACTAAGAATCACTTCAAAGGGTCCCATTAAAATCACTCATCAGGGCCCAATCAAGATTACTGCTGAAGGTCCTGTGAAAGTTGTTGCTGAAGCCAGAGTAGCTCCTCTGATCATTACCACTCCTGGTCCTATTCCTTATACATCTGACAAAGCTGTGCCTTGGCACTATGGGTCTGATGTTTACATCCATGGTGTCAAGCAGGATCCTTTACCTGATATGCCTGTTGACATTGATAATATTGCTGGATCTAGCAAGATCACTCGTAGTGGAAGAATCTTCTCTCCTCCAGTTGCTTCTAAGAGTGCAGTTACTCCTGCTGTTACTTCCACCACTGATGCTCGGGACAAGGGTCCTGTTATTGAGCCTGTATCTACTGATGTGCCAGCTGCTGATGACCTCTCTAAGCAGATGGAAGAAGTATTGAAAATCATTCGCAAGAGTGATTATGATATTGTTGATCAGCTGGGGCATACTCCCTCAAAGATTTCTATGCTCTCCCTGTTATTATGTTCTGAGGCTCATGCCAAGTCATTGATCAGGTTTCTAAAGATGGCTCATGTACCCAGTGCAATTTCTGTGGACCAGTTTGAGAATTGTGTTGCTCACCTGACCTATGACAACGGGTTAGGATTTTCTGATGCTGACTTGACCCCTGCCAAGAGGGATCATAACAGGGCCTTGCATATTTCAATTGAATGCAGGGGCACTACCCTGTCTCATGTGCTGATAGACAATGGTTCCTCTCTGAATGTGTTGCCTAAGGAAGTCCTGAACAAGCTGAGTCCTGAAGATACGGTATTGAAGCCCAGTAATATTGTGGTAAAGGCTTTTGATGGTTCTAGAAGAGTAGTGCATGGGGAAATTGATCTTCCAATCAAGGTTGGCTCTCAGGTGTTTACTGCTACATTCTATGTGATGGATATTCGTTCTTCGTACTCATGTCTGCTTGGTCATCCCTGGATCCATGGGGCAGGTGCTGTGACCTCCACATTACATCAAAAGTTGAGATATCCGGTGAATGGAAAAGTTGTTACTGTCTTTGGAGAGGAAGAATACTTTGTCAGCCATGTAAACACTTTCAACTTGGAGGCATGGATTTTTCCTACTGTGGGTGCTGGACTCAATAATTGGACAGCTGAAGATGTTATCCCTATCTCCTTTAGTCAGGAGTAAATACTATTACTGTGTTATGTTTTTAAATTTGCAATTTTTGGAACAATTAAAACTTTCAAGCCATGTGCCTTACCCGGGGCACAATGGTGTGCTTGTTACGGGTTGTCATTTCATTTGCATACTTCATTCCATAAAATCAATGGACGTTTCGTTTTCGTAAATATTGTGTTCCTTGTCTTTCTTTTTCTTTTATTTTTGCTTTATCAGCTATGTGTTCTTACACACACCCACGTCACTAAAATGTCGATCCTCATCCACTCTGGATCCAGTTGATAACAGTTCTACTATTGCCAATTACAATTTCGAGAATCCGATCTATCAAACTGAAGACGGAGACGAGGACGATCGTGAAATACCTGTAGAGCTTGCTAGGTTGTTACAACAAGAAGAGAAAGCTATACAGCCACATGAAGAGCCAGTCGAAGTTGTGAATCTGGGAACTGAAGAAAACAGAAAAGAGGTCAAGATAGGGGCAACATATCAGCATGCTATGGTGGCTTTGTTTCATGATATGATTCATCATGAGATAGAGGTATATGTGGATGATATGATAGCCAGGTCTCAGAATGAAGAACAACATCTTGATCATCTGCACAAGTTGTTTGAGAGGTTGAAGAAATACAGGTTGAGATTAAATCCAAACAAGTGAGTTGATGGAAGACCCTTGATTATGTACTTAACAGTATTAGACAACTCAATGGGGTGTGTATTGGGGCAACATGACGAGTCTGGTCGAAAAGAGCAGGCAATATACTACCTTAGCAAAAAGTTTACCGACTGTGAAACAAGATACTCACTGCTCGAGAAAACTTGCTGCGCTTTGGCATGGGCTGCTCGCCGACTAAGACAGTATATGTTGACCCATACTACCTTGTTGATTTCAAAGATGAATGGGGCAGTTGAAGCTGCTAATAAGAACATTAAGAAGATTGTACAGAAGATGACTGTTACTTACAAGGATTGGCACGAGATGTTACCATTTGCTCTGCATGGTTATCGTACTACAATACGTACTTCAACAGGGGCAACCCCATTCTCCTTAGTCTATGGTATGGAAGCAGTTCTGCCTATTGAAGTTCAGATCCCCTCCTTGAGAATTATGAAGGATGCAGGCTTGGATGAAGATGAGTGGATTCAGACTCGACTTGACCAGATAAATTTGATTGATGAGAAAGGGTTAGCAGCAGTTTGTCATGGCCAGATGTACCAGAAACGGATGATCAAAGCTTTTAACAAGAAGGTTAAGCCAAAGGTATATCAGGCTGGCGACTTGGTAATCAAGCGTATCATATTACCACAGGGTGATCCTAGGGGCAAGTGGACTCCAACATATGAGGGACCATTTGTAGTCAAGACAGTGTTCTCAGGAGGTGCCATGATACTGACTACAATAGATGGTGAAGACTTCCCACAACCTGTAAACGCAGACATAGTTAAAAAATACTACGCATAAAAAGAGACCCGCTAGGTTGACAGGCCTAGGCAAAAATAAGGGCATCCCGGCAAACTAAAAGGGTTTGGGCAAAAATTAGGGATATATACATAAAAAGATGTACACCCGGCAAGTCGAAAACCTGAAAAGGCGGCTTGGGCAAAAAAGGGTATCCCGGTGGATTGAAAACCTGAAAGGGCAATCCAGGCAAAAGTTAGGGATTAAAAGCGTATGACTATGTCTCGTTTGGATCACTCATGAAACTGCAACCAGTTGTACTACTTACTCAAGCTCAAACAGATAAAGCTCAATCCAATCGTTTCCGTCTCAACAGCAAGAAGATGAGATACTTGAGTGGCAATAGTAGAATTGAAACTCAATAGGATTATTTCCCACATAGCTGATTCTTTTTATAAAACTTCATGACAAAATTCTCTTACTAGGGTTTATGTCTCCTTGTACAAACTTACCCGTGTATGGGTCACTTTTGATATAAATAAATTCCATCTTTTGAATCCAGATTTACTTTTACCCTATTTACATAAGCGAAACGTCCATTGGTTGTGTTTGAATGTATGTATGCCTTTGAATATGATTGATGTTTACCAGAAATGCATGTATGCTTTTAATATGATTGATGTTTACCAGAAATGCATGAAAATGCAGTAATAGTATTTACTAAGGACGAACGAGGGAAGGATTTCAACGAAGCTTCGCCGGTTCATCTTTACAAGACAGTTACAAACCATCAGTAGGACTAATCCATTTTCACAAAGTCTAATCTCCCCTGGAATTTATATCCATCTCTTTTATCCTCATACGGATATACGGGAAATTACTTTCCAATAAGGGCACGATGAACGAAGACGGGATGTTATACTTATCCTACTATCAAACGAAAACGAAGGTTATCTATACCCTACTATCCCCAACAACGGGAGGTTATCTATACCTTGTTATCCCCAACAACGGGAGGTTATCTATACCTTGTTATCCCCAGCAGACGGAGGGTTATATATTCTTCAACAACGAATCGGGATTTATTTTCCTTGGCCAGCAGTTGTTATACAAGGATATCCAGACACTTCCAGCAGTGTCATAGCATACATACATCATTTACATCATACCATAACATATATATCTATAGTACATTACCTAAGTGCATCATGTCATACATGCATACATAAAGCCTAAACTAATGTTGTTATACAGAATGCTACCTTGTTTTCAGGTTAATTATCCAACAAACAAGCTTATGATCTTTGGGACTGCTTTATTGTAACCTCAGGGTTACTTTATCCTCCTGATGAGCTTCTTATTACTTTGGGACTGCTTTATTGTAACCTCAGGGTTATTTTATCCTCCTGATAGCCTCTCATGACTTCAAGACTGCTTTAGAGCTATCCATTGCTCTATCCTCCTGAAATTACATTATTATTTCAAGACTGCTTTAGAGTTATCCATTGCTCTATCCTCCTGAAATTGCATTATTATTTCAAGACTGCTTTAGAGCTATCCATTGCTCTATCCTCCTGAAATCACATTATTATTTCAAGACTGCTTTAGAGCTATCCATTGCTCTATCCTCCTGAAATCATTACTTCAAGACTGCTTTAGAGCTATTGATTGCTCTATCCTCCTGAAGACATATCACATTATTATTTCAAGACTGCTTTAGAGCTATTCATTGCTCTATCCTCCTGAAGACATATCACATTATTATTTCAAGACTGCTTTAGAGCTATTCATTGCTCTATCCTCCTGAAGCCATCTAATTATTTCAAGACTGCTTTAGAGTTATCCATTGCTCTATCCTCCTGAAATTGCATTATTATTTCAAGACTGCTTTAGAGCTATCCATTGCTCTATCCTCCTGAAATTACATTATTATTTCAAGACTGCTTTAGAGTTATCCATTGCTCTATCCTCCTGAAATTACATTATTATTTCAAGACTGCTTTAGAGCTATCCATTGCTCTATCCTCCTGAAGACATATCACATTATTATTTCAAGACTGCTTTAGAGCTATTCATTGCTCTATCCTCCTGAAGCCATCTAATTATTTCAAGACTGCTTTAGAGCTATTGATTGCTCTATCCTCCTGAAGCCATTATTACTTCAAGACTGCTTTAGAGCTATTGATTGCTCTATCCTCCTGAGGTCAGATTTATCACTTCAAGACTGCTTTAGGGTTGTCATTATTGATTGGTCTATCCTCATGAAGACATGCTGTTACATCAGACTCCTGACAGTTCTCACTATACTACTGAAGAACTTTCCCCTAGTGGCATCTTTAAGCCCACTCAATCATGTTCAACCAACCATCAATATCACTCCATGTACTGGTGAGTGCAAATTTTTGGGCTTTTGTGTTCAATCCCCTTCAACCTTCCAAGTTACGACTGGCAAATATACCAATCTAACCCCTCAGGTTTCAGAAAATTGAACAGGGGCAGCTGTTGCACCCCAAAATTTGCCCTCACAATACAAGACTTTGTGTTCCAAGAAGGTTCACAAGGTTCACAAAATTCACAATTGGTCAGAAGAGTTGACAATTCCCTCAGACAGTGCACCTCCTAAGCAGTGCATCCAAAACTAGGGTTTTGACTTTAATCAGGCTAAATGGACTTCCAAGACTTCAAGGGTTTCGTGTTGCAGATTTGGTCCCAGGGGTATTTTGGTCATTTTACACAAATTCTACCAATTCCTTGAAGACGGGCTGTTATTAAAATTCTGAGGCATTTGATGCGTTATGGTTTTGAGGCATTTATCAATCACCAGTTCTGATCATATTGAGATTTGGCATTTGGTCAGTGGAATTCAATTACGGGCAATATCATCATTGATACTAGATCTGTTGTGATCACGGCGCACATTCGCGTTTGGTTAGAAAATGAGGAGAATATTGTTGGCTAGAATCCAAATGAATGAAGTCAGGTGATGAGATTAGGACTACCAACGAGACAAGTACATGAGCAAGAATATCATTCTCATCTCTAATGGACCAACAACCATCCTCACAAATCTAAAGAAGGTCAATTAGGCTTGTTGCAGTTTAAATCAGAGGTTCTGTCTGTATCTCCCAAGTTTCAATACGTACTCATGAAGATATTGGATTTAAGGGACAGGAGTCTTGGTTTTATTAAAGAATTTAATTCCCCTTTTACCGATACCTCACCGTGGTGACTCAAGGTTTTGGATGTGCACAAAATTTTAATCCAAACCAAGTGCAATACTGTTCTCCATATGCCACTCATTTTTGCTTTATAAGGATTTAAGATATAGAATTTTATCCAAAAAGGAGACCTTACGTCTAGGAAAACTACATCTTGGATTTAATCAAGTTACAACATGGAATTATCGGATTTGTGATTGCAAGTGCGTTAGGAGGATTAAACGTAGAGGAAATGACAACATCCTTATCACAAATTAAATTACAAGAGTGTGTACGAAGTCAACCACTAACAACACAAGATGTATATACATAAAGGTACAATGTGGTAGATGGTTAAAGCTAGGGTCATGTGAGGTGCAGCCAAAGAGGACTGAGTTTTCAAGAACACCGATTCAAAGAAGTTAAGAACTTGGCTAGAAATACTTGAACTTTTAGAATGAGGTCCTAACGCACCATAGTCATAATTATATCATGAAGGGTATCAATAAGATGAATTTAATATACAAGAAAACCAACAGGACACTTTATACATCAAAAGGAAGAATACAATTGTTCAAATGTTGAAGCATTGGTAAAAGCAGTAACAGAGCAATTGATTCCTCTTAAGACTGCCTGATACTACTGAAGTTCAATACTGTTGCAGCATAAGTAGCCTGCCTGCCGAAATGCACCAACGGTTCGTCTTTTCCGGGCGTAGTCCTAATGCCTTCGAGTGCACAACCATGGCGTCTTATATACTCCACTTCGTACCTGAAAAAGGGGCTCGAGACTATCAGCGAAAATAAACAGAATTCCCGGACATAACCCTTCTTTGAACAGCCGGTTACGAATTATACGTATGAAAGCAACTCAACATGACATTGCACACAGGAGTTAATAATCCACTGTCAATACAACTTTGATCATTAAAGCAACCAGTACGTAATAACTGACGCTTGAATTCGAAAGGGCTCACAAAACAAGTCGGTCTATCATATTGGGAACATGATGGAAGGCGTTGAGCGTAGTTGTTCTGAAGGCTACAACACTTTGAGGAATTTGAATTGATCCACCAACACCTTCATCAATGTATACAAGGCAAGAGTCAAGTCGCCGTTTGTTTCGCACAATGTAATCCAACATAAAGAACAAGGTCCAATTGCTTACCACACCTCCAGTAAATTCCAGCTCGCGTGGTTGTGATTCTGTTCTTCCACAAGGTCACTGCTAAGAACCAGCGCCATCAACATTCAGCTGTAGCCTGCGCACAACAGCACAAAATCAGAGAAAATACAAAAAAAACCAGGATTGCCATTAACGAAAATCAAAGAAAGTATCATGTAACTGATAGAGGAAATCACCATCGTTGGCTTGGACAACACCTCCATGACTTGCCCTATGCACATATCCATTCACTGTTACTGCAATGAGGAATATAAGAATCCCTTAAAAGAAAAAACTCACGAAAGCAGTCCAAAATATATAACAACATTACACAGGCACATCAAACATTCAAAATATAACTCATCATCATCATCAACTATAAGCAATACTCATCAGGCAAGATATAGAACACGTCAGTCACACAATCACTAACAGGGACAACGCCCAAATACATCAACAATTCACAAGACATAAAGTAATGCATAAACGACATGTCACAGGAAGAGCCTTAATTCAAGTCTAACTAAAGGAACTTTTGACACAATCCAAGAAGAGACCAAGCAAAACCTTGAAGGTGCAAAAGCTGCAAACCAACCTCATCAGGTCACAAAGTCTGCGTGCCATTCACAGAGTTGCCTAAACAATCTTTCCCAAACCACTTGGTTCATCTCACTTTCGCAAAAGAACCGACAACCAGCAGCACAATGTGTCCCGAGCAAATCCCTTCATGCCTCTTTAACCGCTGCCAAACATATACCAGAAGTGATGAGAGAAGTATATGATCGATAATATATATAATTCGGGTTTAAGACTGTGCTACCGGGCAACTCTCCGAGCTCTCCAAGTGTGTCTACCGCAGTTGCCTTGCCAAGAACCACCTGAACTGATAACATGGAGGCAAGAAGTTATAATCAGTCATCGTTTAAACCCAAGAAACGAAATCAGCAGATGCCTTTGAACCAACAGGTAACATGAAAACAAGTAAATTGAAGGTTTGTTTTGAGGATTAAGAGAAAACGCACGACACCCACCAAATCAGGCCTTGACATTGAAAACAGAATAGGTTTATTCCTGCTGAAAACACAAGTTGTAACCGTCAGTCCGACAATTTATGAGCTTTACCAATTGCTTCCAATCCAGCCAACCCGGTCAAGCTGCTAAGTAACTCGGCAATTGATAGATTTTGAAACATGAAAGTCATTTAACCACGTGCCCTGCGACGCTATTTCTCCTCACCACCACCCTTTCCGTGGAAGCCCATCACCTTCAACAGACATACCAAATGCAAGCTTTCCTATTGGGCTGCTAAATTCGTCCTCTGGCCCAAGACCAATGCTTTTCGCACCTGCCAACACCATTCAGAATCAAAATGAAACCGTTAGAGAATATTCACTAGAAAGATTCGATTCAGAAGGAGACCAAATCAAATCCAATCCCAAAATTAATCACGAAATCAAAGATTAAAGCGTCAAGTAATTAGGTCATCACTGCGATCAACGGAAAAGGAATATCCTCAAATCAGATTGGCCCCAATAAGAAAATCCTAAATCAATTATCAATCAACATCAATGTGATTTCAATTCAGGGAACCTCGGTTGAAGCCTATATAAAGAGACACGAATAACCACAAGCAAAAAACCCTAGAAAATCATCACGGAGAACGACCGAAAAAGAACCCTAAGTGTGTGAACTAAGATTTTGAAGAAAAAGTAACTTATCTTTTCTAAGCCGACGAAACATCCACTCGGACCGCCGCGGATCCGAACCCACGAAGAATCCATCTCCGACGCCGTCGTCACAAACTTCGGTAAAATTTCACCCTTGATAAAATTATTGAGATTTTTAATTGTTCTGTTAGCGTTTCAGGTTCACGATACGGCGGAAGAGATGAAGGAGAATGGAGAGAACGAATCGGATGCGTGCTGTGATCGATTTGGGAAGGAGAAACAAAGGGGCTAGGGTTTATGCTTCGTTTCTTTTTGCTTTTTAATTTCACTTTGATTTCCACACACACCATGACACCTCACATGGTCCTCACCATTAATCTTTGCTAATCATGTTTAATCACTCTAACCTATGTTTTCATCTTTTTTAAACTAAACTAATTGATCTTTTTTTCTAATTAAACTAACAATTCTTTAATTAATCATAATCCATTTTATCTTTCTACTTATTTAGTTAATTCCCCCTTTTTTATTATTATTTATTTTTTATTTATTTTATTTCTATTATTATAATTATTTTTATTATTGATTTGTTAAAATGTTTTCTAAAATAATATTAAAATCCATTTTTTAAATAAATAGTATTAAGATTTTTTTTCAAATGATATAAAAAAAAACCCCTACCTTTTAAAAATAATAATGTGGAGTTTCGTTAGGTAACTAGGTTAAAATAATTTTTGAGAATTTAAGTAAATTAATTTATCAATATTAAAAATCCCATTTTAATTTAAATTGAAGTTTATATCATAAAATACAAACCACAAAAATATGCATAATTTCATTTCCTGACGTGTCTGATAATTCATCTAATTCTACCCACTAACATTGTTCATTTGTTTTGCAGCTTGTCATGTTTACCGTTATTTATTTTATTTACTCAAGTTTCGTTTGTATTTGTATCTGCTTCTCAATTGTAACCTCGCGAACCTAATAATCGCGTTTACTTTTCGCATTTAAATTTCTGCATGATGTATGATTTAAATTTCTGCTGATGTATTGCAACATTTCTGTCACACGTCACACACGTAAGTCGATTTTAATCGTCGTCTCACTTCCTAAGGGTATCCCTCAAGTTGCCTACGAATAATGGTTAAGTGGGGTGTATAAAGCAAGTCCCTCAAATAGAAAAAATCATCAAAGTCCCTTATGGTTGCCTTTACGAATCGAGTCCCTTTCGAAAAATGATGATGGTCCCTTATATGTGCTTATTACATCCCACAATGGCCTTCAAAGTCAAGTTGTCCCTCACATGTCCCTTAACATCCAAAGTAAGGACTACCTACTCCATTATAGTAGGGATAGTCTTACTAAGGAAAGGATAAATAATAAGAAAGACCTTAAAACATTAGGGTAGGCTACTCCTAGATACTTGCTCACTTCAAAACTTTTTCACACTTAAACAAATTTCCAACAAAATTTTCAAACAAGTTTTTTTCACATCCATACATGGATTATTTATTAACTATTCTGAAAATTTTCTATTCACACACTACAATTTCAAAACAATTCAAAAGTGAGCTTAAGTACCTAAGAGCCCATGGATAACCATGGATGAAAAGGATGCTAATACCTTCCCTTTTCATAACCTACCCCCCGGACCCAAAATATTCTCTAAGGTCTTTCCTGTTCTTTTATAACCTTTCCTTATGGATAAAATAAAAGTCGGTGGCGACTCTTGCTATCCGCAACATTGTTTAAAGTCAGTTCACCGGGTTACAACAAGTAACAAACTTTAGGTTAAACCAAGTTAAACCACTTTCCATAATTTAAGGTGCTATCAAATTAGGTCACAACTGCTTCATGTTATATCCAGCCTTGACTAGAATCTCGCCTAAGATAACTAAGGAGCCATAACAGGTTTCCTGAATTCTAGCCTGAGATATATCAGGTATCATAATAGAAAAACAAACCCTACACGCCTGAAGTCATACGATCAATGTCATAACATTTAGTTATGACATTCAGCTTCACTTACTCTTGGCTGACCCAACTCCCCCTGCTGAACACTCCTGCAGAATCTTCTTCACAACAGTAGAAACAAGCATATTATAGTTTCCTAAAAAGTCTCAAAGATCCTTTTTATGAACACTAATTAAATCTGCACTTTGTTCCTAATGAATCTCTTTGGCCTGTACATAATGATGAGGAACATCCAACAGGACCAAAACACTTCTGTCAAGAGATATAATATAGCAGCCCCTGTTGTACCAGACATTGATGTCATGACATTCAGTATGACATCCATGACAGCACTTCTGTCATCAGCTCCTGCTAGCTCCTGTTGCACCAATAGCGATGTCATGACATTGGTAATGACATCTATGACAACAGTTTTGTCATCAGCTCCTGCTGCACCAGACAGCGATGTCAACACATGACAACAGTACTGTCATCAGCTCCTGCTAGCTCCCACTGCACCAGACAACGATGTCATGACATTGGTAATGACATCCTGTTTAAAAATACATGACATCAGTTCTGTCATGACAGCAGATGGATGTCACGACATTCAGCATGACATTCCCATTAAAACACTCCACAGTAGTTCTGTCACCACAACAGATGGAGATGTTATCAGCTCCTGCTTAACATCAGTGCAGGATCATGTTTTACCAAAATTTAGCCAATCATAGAACCATGGACAATTCTATATCATAGAACCATGGAGCTAACAATCTCCCCTTTTGGCAAATTTTGGCTAAAACAACCAAACACCTTATCAGGGCAGCAGCAGTAGTTTTTCCAGCCTCACACACTATCATGCTCCCCCTTGATAGTTGCAACAGATAACAACACTTTACTCCCCCTTGGTTTAGTCAAAAATTGACAAAAATTGGATAAGTGTACATACTGCACATGGTCTCCAAGTCTGTCATTTCTTGATCTCTAAAGACTGAACCAACAATCATGGATAATGACTTAACCTCCTTGCTGAACTCACTCAGCCAGTGTAAAATCAGCCCTGAACCATAGCTCCTTGAGAGTACACCCTGAATCAGTCTTGAATCTTAGGTTCTTGTCTTGTCTGAAGCTGCACCTTCAGGAGTGACACTTACCAATTAAAGGATAATCAGTCAATTACTTTCCAAGTAGCACATGAAAATTCTGCAGAGAAAAATTAATTCTCCCAGACACAAACCAGAGTTTTACACAACTCCATATCAGCACAATGTCAACACAAGCAATACAGTTATACATCAGACATGTACACAACTCCCCTTGTCATGCATAGTCAGCACTCTCCATAAAGGAGAGAACCCAAACACATGAAGAATCACTTCATCATCTTCATATTCACACATGCAACTTTACACCCCTTGATTCACAAGCCATGCTGGAACCAATATCAGAAGTAGTTGCAGGATTACTATCTGGAAGATTTCTCAGATTTCAGTTTTGACAAAAACTCCAAGATGTCATAGTGAAAGTCCTTCCTTATGCACAATATCAAGGCTGATGGTGTTTTGATCTTCATCTTCACCTATCAAACAGGACGCACCACTTGGAAAGAGGCTCAACACCCTGGATTGATCCATTGATACCCAATGACAGAATATAATATACTGTCAGGTTCACCATGAGCTAGAGCAGTAACACAATGTCACAACATCTTGTCTGACATTCCTCCTTCATAAAATCCCAAACTGTTTGAAACCACAAACAATCTTGATACATACCTGCACTCTTGCAGCAACAAATCCTAGAAGTATGACTCCCCATATCAAGGATAACTAGTGCTCTTTTTCCAGAAGCACGTGAATGGAAAACATAAGACTCATCTTCATGTCTTCAAGAGCTCACTCTTTGTTCAACACACCTGATGAACGCATTCACTTACTGCTTAAACTACAAGCAACTAGTACACTCATCAAACAGAAACTCTCCCTCTATCTTTTATAAAAGCTGCTCCAAGCTCACCATAATATATCTCAAGATCAGCCTCATGCTCATGCAGTGAGAAGGCACCAAACTGATCCACCTCTTTGTAGCAGAAGAGACCACTTCTCCATAAGTATTTTGACCTTAGGCTGAGTACAAGATAGACACCCCATAATCCAAGACATTCTTTCCTCATCATTATCCCATATGATAAGTTAGAACACTTCTAATTCAACTAGGGACTTTATCACATCAGAATGCAATCAACCAATGATCCACTTCAGTCTTGTACAATACCTTCACATCATACTCCAAGACAATCCTTTTACCTCATCATTCTCCCGTATGACAAGATAGAGTACTTCATAGCCAAGATGTGAATCACAAGTTCCATAACAGATCTTTAAGTCCTTCTCCATATGATGTTTACACTATCCAATGGTTCTTGGTATGCCCTCAACTGGACTTACTACTGCCTAGTAATCCAACTGAAGATCTTCAGAGAACACAGCTCCACCAGCTTGATCAAAAACATCTCCAAAAGAGGGTAATCTTCCATACACAACTTAGGGCTTCTACCACAAGCTCCAATATATGAACAGAAGCAGATCCTCCTTTGGTCTTCAACCAACTACCCTTCTGCACAAGAGTAATTAGTTCTCTAAAGGCTCACTACTTAAATAACCAAATGTCACTGTTTGGTTACTCAGCATCTTTCAGAGCTCTAGCAAGCTTGATCTTCATATCCTACATGCTCCAAGGCAACTTAGATACACCAAGACTTGGACCTGTAGCACCTACTCCTTCACACAGCTCCTGCAAACTGCATGAGATAGTATAAATTACATTCATACCTAAGAAGATTATCTTCAAATTATGTACCACAACATCCATTGAGGCCCTGAAGTTACTGCTTGTTGTCACAACATCGGATACGACATCCTACTGATGAGTTCAGACTTTCATTCTGCCACTTAGAATAGCCTTATCACTCTATCAGAACAAGAGTACATAGACTTGATATCAAGTTGGAGTAGACAAACTCTATTCTGCTTTGCTGTACCTTGAAGTGCATTTGCTTTAGGAACTCCTCTTTAAAGAAAACCAAACATGCCAAAGATTGATTCTTTAGAGAAGATTAGTTACAAGAGATCTTTACAGAAGGAATCCTACTTTCCTTAAGTAGAGACTTCTTCAGACCGTCAGAGATAACGACCACTTATCCTTGACCTCCAAGATGAGCAAGGTCACATGCTCCTATGTACTTAGATCAAAAATAAACTGATCCAAGCAGATCTATCACCAGCACCATATTCTAGACCAGTTTCTTGCCAGGAAACTTTCTAGATACAGTTTATATGCTGCTGCACTCCAATAAACTGATCCAAGAAGAATGTCTTCATCTTCACTTCCATCAACACTCTTCCTTTGGCAAAACATTCAACAGGTCAAAGAAACTCAGAGGGCACAACAGCAGATACATAGAATACATCAGCAGCCCAATCATTTAGCAAGATCAGCACGGCAGCTACAACTTCTCCTTGTTTAAAACCACCAGAACGTATCTCCCAAGATCTCATCTAGAACAGACAGGATGACTGCTCTGATACCAATTGAAATTCTGGTATGCATATCTCATATGTCCCAAGAACATTGATCTCTGCTCAACAAGGACGAGGACAGACAATGACCAATTTTAAATTACATTAAATTGTACCAATGTCATTATCAATGTCATGGCGTCTGTTGTGACATCTGCAGGCTGACAGAACTATTTATCTTACCATTTAAATTGTGCAGGATTGTAAATGCAGAAAGATAAATAACACCAGTAATTGTTTACCCAGTTCGGTGCAACCTCACCTACATCTGGGGGCTACCAAGCCAGGGAGGAAATTCACTATTAGTAGAATTAATTCAGAGTCAAACAACCCAGTTTGCACTCCTCACTTAAAACCTATCCAATGACACTTCTGCCTAGAGACACTCTAGACCTGAGTGTACCCATTCACTCCCCCTCAATCACTTCAGTGATATCAACACATAATTACATAACAGTTATGGAGATACACTCCAAAAACACACCTTGATCTTGCTTCACAGCTTTGATCAAGTGACACACACTCTTGCTTAACATCTTTGAGTGACACAACAGCTTAGAACCTACCTAACCAATGCAGCATACAGTTGCTTGGTGTACAAGTATTCCTAAGACACACGTGAAGAACCAAACTTCTTCACTCACACAACACACGTGAAGAGCACAACTCTTCACTCACAAATATGTCTACCACAATATATCAAAAGATACAAAGGGTGACTTGCACACACAAGGGACTCTCAACCTAGACCTTTATTTTACACTCAAGTTGTTCTTGATGTGAGTGCTTACTTTTTCCTTGCTTCTGCTCCTCCTTTTATAGCAATGCAGACTAGGCTTGGGTTGGTCACAAGTAACAAACTTTAGGTTAAACCAAGTTAAACCACTTTCCATAATTCAAGGTGCTACCAAATTAGGTCACAACTGCTTCATGTTATGTCCAGCCTTGACTAGAATCTCACCTAAGATAACTAAGGAGCCATAACAGGTTTCCTGAATTCTAGCTTGAGATATATCAGGTATCATAACAGAAAAACAAACCCTGCACGCCTGAAGTCATATGATCAATGTCATAACATTCGGTTATGACATTCAGCTTCACTTACTCTTAGCTAACCAGACTCCCCCTGCTGAACACTCCTGCAGAATCTTCTTCACAACAATAGAAACAAGCATATTATAGTTTCCTAAAAAGTCTCAAAGATCCTTTTTATGAACACTAATTAAATCTGCACATTGTTCCTAATGAATCTCTTTGGCCTGTACATATTGATGAGGAATATCCAACAAGACAAAAACACTTCTATCAAGAGATATAACATAGCAGCCCCTGTTGTACTAAACATTGATGTCATGACATTCAGTATGACATCCATGACAGGAGTTCTGTCATCAGCTCTTGCTAGCTCCTGCTGCACCAGTAGCGATGTCATGACATTGGTAATGACATCCATGACAGCAGTTCTGTCATCAGCTCCTGCTAGCTCTTGCTGCACCAGACAGCGATGTCAACGCATGATAACAGTATTGTCATCAGCTCCTACTAGCTCCTACTGCACCAGAGAGCGATGTCATGACATTGGTAATGACATCATGTTTAAAAACACATGACAGCAGATGGATGTCACGACATTCACATGACATTCCCATTAAAACACTCCACAACAGTTTTGTCACCACAGCAGATGGAGATGTTATCAGCTCCTGCTTAACATCAGTGCAGGATCATGTTTTACCAAAGTTTAGCCAATCATAGAACCATGGACAATTCTATATCATAGAACCATGGAACTAACAAAATCAAACTCAAGCAAGTTGTTGGGCATAATGCCTTGTAAATGAAGAAAAACCTCCAAAATCCAATGACTTTCAAAGCCAACCCCCTCAAACCTTGTTACAGAAGTGTAGAACCACCATGGATAGCTTTTACATGTCAAATATTAAGTGTTATAGGTCCTAAAGCTCAAGGAAATGCAAGGGGTCAGTGGTTGCCCTTCAAAATGCAGAAAAGTCAACAAAATGATGTTTTGAGGGTTGACTTTTGGATTGGATGAGTTTCTAGCTAAGGTGAGGGTTTGGACAGCTCTAACACATCATTTGTGATGTGTTTGAGGCTTGGCTTGAGTTTGAAAGTGTTTGGAAAAGGTTTTAAGGGTGAAAGTGCAAAAACAGATATTGTGCACTTTGGATTTTTTATGAGATTTTGCAAGAACTTAGCAACTGTGGGAAGGATGGAGTTTCAGCTGGTTTCAAGCATGTAACTGGCGTGTCTTAGATTCAAGAAGTGAATTCTATTTATAGGCAAAGGCTTTGAGCAAGAGGTATGGGCAGAAGTGAAGCAAATGCCAAGTTTAGCCTTGTAACTTAGAAATTCTTGGAGTTTTCCAATGCAATCTTCATTTCTGACCTTGAGCCACCCTAACAAGAGCTTCTCCATACCGAATAGGTCATTTTCATCATGTTTGAGGGGATAGGAGGTGATTGGTTGCAGCCAAGTTGGTGGTTTGGTGATGGTAGCCACCATTTTTCTCTTTCCATACTATTCACTTTTGCAACTTGCATTAAACAATGATTTTTTTTCATTTCTAATGCCAAATTCGTGGGAGTTGATGCTAAACATGTTAACAAAAAATGTAATAATCATAAATGGGGCTTAATCTTGATTAGAGTGGATTTGGGAAGCTTTGGAATCAACTTGCCCATGCTGAGTTGGTTTTGCAACAATGAGTTTTTGCCAACTTGTGGAGCTTGGTTCTCTCTAACCATGAAGAGTTATGGAACCCACTTATTCTTTTTAAAAATACCGCATTAGGTACTACAACATTTATGTTTGATGTAGGAACGCAATCCACTTGAAACTAGGTCAAAAACCCTTGTGAAAATGCTGCAAACTTGACTTACAAGTCAAGAAATCTTGAAATTTCTAAGTGTATTTCCCCCTCTTACCTTGTTTTTGCTCATAACTCAAAATCCATGCATTTTCTACTCATGAGTGTGGATATCAATTTTGAAGAACTCATTGAGATCTTTCCAACAAGCTTTGAACCACTCCATTTGGATGTGTGGTTAAGAAGTTATGGTCTGGCCCTTTTCAAAACCCTAATTTCCCGACTTTTGGATTATTTCTCAATTCTTGATCAATTGGTCACAAAAATTCATGATTAGATGTTAAATATTATTGGGAACATATTTGGCTTCAATTTTGGGTCAAAAACCTGTTGGTCAAAGGGTTGACTTTTCAGTCAGGCGAACCGAACGATCGAAAACCTCTGAATCGACTGTCGGTGTTCTGGGTTCCCTGATGCCTTGAAACTTCTTGTGTAGACTTTATTAGATCATATGAGCCTCATGGATCATGATTCAAGCTTTGGAACACCTTTTAGATCAAAAGTCAAACTGCAGTTGACTTTCTCGATCATAAACCCTAATTAGGTTTTGGTACTGCACTGTTCTTCTTTCTTGGGTGGCAACTTCAAATTGGATTGAAACTTGATCCAATGCGATATCCTTGATGACATGAATACTTGATTTATAGAGGATCAATCTAAAATTTTGACTGATCAATCCCTTGAAACCCTGACTTCTGACTGTGTGAAACCCTAATTCATTTGCATCTTGACAAAGATCAAACTTGAAATGGGTTATGGTTAGATAAACAATGTTGATGCACCTAGAATGATGAGAGGATCTAGGGGTCAAAATTTGGGGTATAACAACACCAAACATATAAGAGATACTTATTTATAATAGCAAATACCCAACAAACAAAGCCCAAAATCACATGGATCCATGGACCGAATCGAAAAAGCCTGAAAACTTGAAACATTATTCATCGTACGGACAACACTATTTACCATACATACGTCACTATTCATCTGTACGGATAGAACTGTTCATTCGTACAGACAACACTATTGACCGATCGATTTTTTTCTTAACTTTTCACCCGACTTTCTAAAACTTCTTATTTTCGCGGTAAATGCAATCTCCAAAATATGTTTTCTTTCTCTTCATCAACAAATGTTTTAAGGCACATTTACAAATATCTCCACCTTGACTTTAAACCGTATTGATACCAATTTAACAATCAACAACATTGCTGCTTTCTACCAAGTTGAAACTTTAATCAATAACTTTGATCAAATTCAAGAAACCCTTGAATCTTGATCTCGCAACTTGCATCCACTTGCTCCCAATTACCCTTTTTTGCCAAGGTAATTTAACAAGCCTACAAGTATGATTTTTCAACCACCCTTGACTCCACCTGTTTTCAAATTCCTCCCTGAAGGTTTTTCTTCTTTTATTTTGCAGTCCTTCAGCCACACTAAAAACATAATATCCAAGGCTAGGATAATCGTCCCTTTGAGATGCTACAATAACCCTCCTTACCTTATTATGAGTCAAATGATAATCCAAGATCTTTGTAACTGTTCCTCACTACTGCTAGTATCCATAGTAGGAAACTCCACCTCAAACTAAGTTTTCTCAGTTATAGTTTCTTCTAGGTTTCTCCCTTGGTTTTCACTATTATTCTTTTGAAGAAATTCTCTACCAACCAAGTAAGTTGTTTTAACCTCAGCTCTTCCCTAAAAGCTCAATAACAACTCACCAGTAACATGCATTTTTATCCCTTGATTTCTGCAAAATTAATTGTTCTCCTCTGAAACTTTCTCAAGGCATTTATAACGCCTTAAACTCAAATCACATAGCTTTTCCTTGTCATGAAAGTCTCCACTAGTTAATGATGAATGAATAATAAAATTTGAACCTTCTAAAATATATAGACCACATATTTTAGACCCTTTAGAAATAATCAATTCATCACGCGAAATCTTCAACACTCCATGTTCAACTCTAATACAATAGCCTAGATCATCAAACATACTTATAAATAACAAATTTTGCTTGAGTTCTGGAACATGCCTCACATTATGAATAAGAAGTTCACGATCATTAAACATTTTAAATCTGACCATACCAATACCATGAACCTTGCATGCCTTATTATTTCCAAGGAGAACTACTCCACCTTGCACCATCTTCAAAGTTTCAAAGTATTCTATTCTAGGACACATGTGATAAGAGCAACGTGAGTTAATTACCCAACTATCTTCAGTTTCCAAACTCGATACTACTAGTGCTTTGCCATCCTCATAACTTTCCTCACCCAATGCAACTACAACTAGAACAGAATCTTGATTGACATTTCTTTCAGGACAATCCCTTTTAAAATGACCGATTTTATGACAATTAAAACATTTTATCTTTGACTTGTCAGACCTCTTTGATTTGGACATCCCTTTACGCTCACCCCCTCCTCTAGACACATTTAAGCCTTCCTTAATACTTAAAGTAATAGTACCTTCCTCGCCTCCTCCTCTTGACACTATCTTCAATCTTCAAATCTTTCGACTTTGAAAATTCTTTGGATTTCAACGCCATCTGGACTTCATCCAAAGTAATAGTACCTTCCTTACCATAAAGAAGGGCATCCTTAAAGTGCTCAAAGGATTTGGGTAATAAGCTCAATAGGAGCAAAGCCTTGTCCTCGTCATCAATCTTCACTTCAATATTCTTAAGATTATCGATAATCTTGTGAAATTCTGTGAGCTGCTCAACTATGGATTTGTTCTCTACCATTCGGAATGAATAGAGTTGTTGTTTAAGAGACAACCTGTGAGCCAAAGACTTTGTCATATATAATGATTCAAGTTTTGCCCACATAGCAACCACAGTTTGCTCCTTGGCGACTTCTCTTAGAACTTTATCCCCGAGGCACAAGATAATAACACTCCTGACCTTATCCACCATTTCGGTCTTTTGTACTTGTGTAAGCCCTGGAGGCATCAATGTTTCACTCTTCAAAGCATCGATACACTTCTCTTGAATTAAAATTGCTTGCATCTTAATTTTCCACAACTAGAAGTCGTTGTTGCCAAAAAATTTATCGATCTGCCATCTACTAACCATGGTGCTCACTTGTCAACATTATCTCTTTGCTCCACGCTCACCGCACCATTTGTTGTGAATCTTGTTGTGAGTAACCAAAATATCCATTTGATATTTTATCATCTAACACCAATTCACTAAATATTAGAGTTACCAAAATATCCTCTTTGGTATTTATTGATATTGATATGTCCCTTTCATTAATAATTAATCTCTTCAGAGTTCACTGATTGCTCTATTGGTCCCAAATGATAACATTTAAAGCACTTTGAAGTTTCAATTATTTCAATTAACAAAAGATAGAGTACATAGGAACTCAATTGATCTAAACTGACACCCAATTGAACATTTAAAGGAATATGAGATACTCTCTCTCTCTCTCTCTCTCTCTCTCTCTCTCTCTCTCTCTCTCTCTCTCTCTCTCTCTCTCTCTCTCTCTCTCTCTCTCTCTCTCTCTCTCTCTCTCTCTCTCTCTCTCTCTCTCTCTCTCTCTCTCTCTCTCTCTCTCTCTCTCTCTCTCTCTCTCTCTCTCTCTCTCTCTCTCTCTCTCTCTCTCTCTCTCTCTCTCTCTCTCTCTCTCTCTCTCTCTCTCTCTCTCTCTCTCTCTCCCCCTCCCTCCCTCCCTCCCTCCCTTCAAATATACCTGAGAATTTTACTGAGACTTTATTAAATAAAATATATCGGATCAAAGCAAATTCCATAATTAAACATGTGGTTATTTCGTAGTTAAATATTGCCAAAATATCTATAGATTTTGCTGCGACAATCACATTTCTCTTTCTCTCCCACGCATTTCCATATTTTATTTTCTGTTGCATAATCGTTTCTTCTCATTTTTTAAAATCAATTATTTGTAAAACTTTTTTCAAAAATTAAATAAGACAACTCACATCCTTTCTCTTCTCTTTAAAATCACTTAATCAACACTTTCCAATTACTTGGGACACTTGACATATAGAACATGAATTAAAAAAAATGTACTATAGCATAAAATCATGATAAAAAATAACAAATTTAAATTCAAAACTTAGGCTTCAAGTTGAAGAATGTTAGTAACAGTCAGCACAAGAACAGGGAGTAGGGAGTTTGTTATTTATTTATTTAACCATAAAAAAGCATTACAGATGGAGGGAATCCAAAAATTCTGATCTGTGTCTCTATCTTACAACCCCATCAAACTTTAATATTTATGACATACCACATCCGCGTCTGCTTCAAGAATTTGAGCATTTCAATATTTTCAATATTTCATTGTCCGCATAAAACAAGACTTAGAAAAAGTAAGTTTCATCTTTCTAAGCAGCTACTTTAGCATTTGATGGTCGAGGCTCTCTTTACTCTCTCGCAGGAACATTTTATACTCCAATTATTCTTATTCCCTTGATATAACCACTATTTGTTGGATTCAATTGTCGCATCTACTTCAATTATTATTATTATACTCACTCTCAATATATTAATGTTCTAATATTAGACAATGACAACCTACTTACCTACACCATGCCATGACCGGCACGGAAAGGAACAGCGTTTTCTCTCCTCCATGTTGTGATAAGTATAAACGGTGGTCAAGGGCTAGCCACGTCTCTTGATGAATAATTTCCTTTATATGTTTTTGAAGGATTTGAATCATGATTATGAGTCGATTGGTGATGACGGCCGAAACTGTTAACTGAACAGTGGAAGGCAAGGTTGTTTACGTATAAAAACAGTTAAACAAGTTAACGGAAACTACGGAATTATATATCAGACATCAAAATGTAAAATTTAGAGTGTTCATGATATTTGAAAAATTTTTCTGAGTTTAAAATTATAAAATGTTATATCAATATTGTACATATATATATAATTTCTTCTTTAATGAAAATATATATTTTATCATAGATATTTTTAATTGTCAATTAATAAGTCTGGATATAATATTTATTAATCAAATTTTTTATTGATTTGATTTTACATAATAATATGTTATGTAAGATATTGAGAAAATAAATTAGAGTTATTAGTGAAGTGAGAGGGAATATTTTTATAGGTCTAACTCTTTCATTTTTTTAGAGCTTGTAATATATTATTAAACTTGTTAATATTATGTAATTCATTAGACAAATAGTTGAGGTCATATTTAATACATTCTACATCAAATTTAAAGAAACTGTTTTTTTTTTTAGAAAGTATTGACATATATAATTGCAATAAAATGAACACTGCGATAAAATAAAATAAAATAAAATTGAAATTTATAACAGATTAATTAAATAATCAAATAAAATAAATAGAAGAAATAGGAAGAGAGTAATTTCAATAATGTTTTTAATAATGTTTTTGTTCATCAAATATCTTAATAAATTTTATATCTTTATGGATATGAAATGTTGTGAGGTTTCGTACTAGGGTCTTGCACATTAATTTAGACCATTTACAATAGAGTTTTTAAAGTGTACTAAAAATAGACATATTGTATACACGATTAAATT
The DNA here is from genome assembly GCA_963859935.3 of Lathyrus sativus. Taxonomy (NCBI): domain Eukaryota; kingdom Viridiplantae; phylum Streptophyta; class Magnoliopsida; order Fabales; family Fabaceae; genus Lathyrus; species Lathyrus sativus. The sequence goes on from OZ012738.1 coordinate 475,416,185, forward strand.
TTCATGTGTTCATTTTTTTTTAAAGATTGGGGAGATGGAGAACATCAACTCCTTTGATTCTTGGTTCTCATAAACGTCGATTTCAATAGAGTCAAATATTGAGTAGGTTTAGTATTGAATTGTCAATATTAATGGGGGCAAATCCTTACATGATGTGAATTAAATAAAAAATATTAGTAAACACAATAGTCATAAAACTACTAATCTAATACTAATAATAATAATAAGTATTTATTTAATAAAAATAGAGAAATAGACATCTTATGTCTAAAGTTTCATGGATAGAACAAAGTTCTTACCAAAAATAATAATTAACTAAAGACAAATGATGAGAAGGTTTAGACATATTCTACAATCCTCGCATGTGAAAAATCAAAGGTAAGAAGTGAAAAAAATTGGAGATAAATTTTTTTATTTATACCGATAAACTATCGAGAGATTTGGAGAATTTAGATGATTTTCTATGAGTTATTGAAATGAATGGACTTTTCAGATATAACGGATTAACTAAAGAGATATAAATAAATTAGTAACGCATCTAATATCAATGGTAGAATAAAAATGCAAAAAAATATATTTGTAACTGAAAGATAGTATTGATATAAATTTATTGTTTAGAATTAGTTGACAAATATTTTAGTTAAGTTTTATAATTATAATGTAAGATGTAACATACTTTTAAATTTATATTTAGTGTCACAATATATTTTCATAAATAGTATTTTTATTATTATTATTGTATGTAAATGAACATTATTATTATTATTATTATTATTATTATTATTATTATTATTATTATTATTATTATTATTATTATTATTATTATTATTATTATTAATTTATAATTTAAATTGATATATGAATATGAACAATATTATTATCATTATTATTTTTCATAACTTATAACTCAGTTATCATACATAAAACTAATAATAATGATAAAGATATTTATTACTATTTATTTATTTAATTATTATTTATTATGATACATAAAAAAAATTCATTTGATAAAGTAATTTTAAAAATAAAATTGTTAATTTGAATTCTAAAAATTATTTTATCAACTTATATAATGAAAAATATTTTTATTATGTTTAATAATTAAATTCAAAATTATATAAAATAAAATATATGATTTAGTCACTAAATAAAATCGAGACAAAATCATCTTATAATGTTTATACACTAAGTGAAAAATCTTTTATTATAATTATTTATTAAAATAATATTTATATTTATGATTTATGATTTGTATTTATTATTTTTTATTTTATTGAAACAATGATTAATATTAATTATTTTTAAAAATTAAGTAATTAAAATTTTATATAAAAATATGAATAATGTAGTAAATGATTTTATTCTTACTTTATTTCTTTTATTTTTAATTTTTTCTCTGTAGTAATTATTAATGAATTTATTTTTTTTATTTTTTATATAATCATCATTGTAGTGTATTATTTATAATTTTAGTGATTATTAAAATAGAATTTATTTTTATTTTTTACTTTTTAAATTAATGTTAAAAGAATGAAGAGTTTTATAAAGAAAATATAATTATATCAATTTTATTTTATTAAATACCCTTTATAATTGGAATATGAATGTAAATATTTTTATGTTCTTTATTTTATTAGTTTATAATTGAAATTGAAATAAGAATATGAACAATATTATATCATTATTATTAATATCTATTATAGAATAAAGAGTTTCACAAAGAAAATATAAATGATGTGTCAATGAGTTTAAAAAGTAAATGAAAAGTTTTCTTTTGGATTGTTTTATTGTTAATAAACAAACGGTTCAATAATACAAATAAGTTGATGTGACACAATTTAAAATTATAATTGATGATGTGTCGCTATAATATTCGGCACATTAGATTTAATATATATAAATAGATTAAATATAATAATGAGTTACACACCTATTTAAAAAGATGTTGGGTGCAGGGACGTTAATGGACAGTTAATTTTCATAAATAATTCATAATCATAAATAATTTATACATTATAAGTGGTTACTAAAAATCAATTGTCATAATTGGTTTTTATTTGTATAAAATAGTTATAAACGAATTATTAATCAGATATATTCATAATCAATTTTATAACTAGTTTTGATTTTTCTTTTATAAAATCATTTTTTCAAGAATTTTTTATTTAAATTTTTTTCTTTAATTTTAAGAAAAAACATTATTTTTCAAAAATAATTATTTATTTTTGGAACATTACTTTTTATTTAAAAAAAAATATATTTTTTTTTGCAACTATCTTTTTTAAATTTTTCAGTATTTCTTTTTAAGAAAATAAATTTTTAGAATTTGTTTTTACTAATTTAGTTTTTATTTTAGATATAGATGTCCAAATTATAAATTTAGTTAAAACTATACTAATAATTAACAAATATTTAACAATTAAATTTAGATATAAATATAAATAATTTAAATAACTGATTAATTTGAATACTCTTTGATCTGACCTGATCAGAAGGGGATCACTAGTTGGCCACACTCTGCTGGGCTGCTGCCTGTTCATCGGTGATGAAGATGAGGAGGGGGTGTACCTGCAAGACACTCTGATGGCAAAGTAAGGAATTAGACAGAGTGACAGCAAATACAGAAAAGGGGTAAGAAGTGAATTACCTGACCCTCTTGGAGAAGAAGGTATTTATAGAGAGACCCCAGCGTTGGGCCAACGGTCATTTGAGTTGGGCTGGATGGTCAGGCCCAACCCAAGTGACTGTTAGGGCTTACGTGGCGTAGTGAAGACCAGAACGTGGTCTTCGCCCTAGTTCAACTGCTCCGTGGACTCCGGAAAGTGGGTTGACCTGCTCTTTCGGAGGTGGGCAGTTGGTGGATGACGTGTCCCCGCGGAGGGGAGCACGTGGAGAACGTGTGCAGGACACGTTGTCCTGCCCGACGGAGGAGCAGGTTCTGCCCGTGGAGGACATGTTCTGCCCGCGGCGAGGGAAGTGATTGGTCGATGGGGAAGTCTCGTGTCCGACGCAACTGAGGCGGGTTCTGCCCACAGAGGAACATTTCCTGCTCATCGAGGACCCTGTGCCCGACGCTGCGGCCCAAGCTGGACTGGGCTTGGCAGAAAATTATTGGGCTGAGCCTGCCTGGCCAAGCCGAGGCCCAGGCTAGAACACTCTTAATACTATAGAACTAGAACTAAATGGTGTCTTGGACAAGAGCAACTTAGTAGCTTCTTGGTTGAGCCATGAAATTTTGTTCAAAACAATGATTATGTTGAAATTTAATATGTAAAAGTTATGATGAAGTTCTTTTCAAAACAATTAATTACATTAATTGTGAAAGTAAACAAATGTTATATTATTTGAATATCAAAATATTGTTACGTATTAACCAGTGTGAGTAGTATGAATAATAGTCTCATATTAAATAGAAATGTGGTGATTTAAGCATTTATAAGTGAGAGAACTCATACACATATCACCTTAATATTTTAAATGAGTATGTGATGTGTCTCTCACTATAAAAAAATCTCACAATGTTCAATGCTCCCTAGTAAAAATCTTCTCCTAATAACTATATAACATATTTTTTTATTTCCATCTCCTTTCTATTTTTAACTTTACATTGTAGATACATTTTAAAAGTAAAAAAAAAAATGTAAGTACTCTTTGTTGTTTCAATGGTAGTACCCAAATGAAGCGATAAAATAATCTAAATAATTCACTTTTTTAAATAAATATTCAAACTAATCTACTTTTCACTTATTTTTCAAACTAATTTCTTTTCAAATAAAGAAAAATTTCAACACAAAGAATGTGTCAATCCAATTGACGATAATGTACAACATATAAGATAACATTGATAATCATGAATAAATAGATTAGTCAGTGATCAATAAACATACATACGGTACGAAGAACTACATCCAATTCCAATAAGAAAGAAGAATTAAGATGAATGAGCATCAACTGTAATTTCACGATGATTGATGCATATCCTGTTAGATGATGATATTAATCTAGAAGGGGGGTTGAATAGATCACTAATTTTTAATACTTTGCACGTTAAAAATTTATTTTAAAAAATTGTGCGTGTTAAGAGTCCCACATCGGACAATATATATAAATGGGGGCAATCCTCACTCTACCAGACCTTTTACCAGTCACCCTTGAAGTAGACATTTGAAAAAAGAATTCCTTTGTTGAAGAAGATTTACAGTTACAGGAGTAGAAGAGAGTGTAGAGAGACACAATCCTTCACCAATTTAGATTTGAATCCCTAACTTTTGAGAATTCTTGAAGAGGGTTTTTAGGGTTTTGGAGGAGTTTAAAGAGTTGTTGAACATGCAAGATGCAAAATGAAGAGGTGAAGACAAAACATACGTTTGAAAGGTTTTTAATTTAAAAAAAAAATCAGAAAATATGTGTGATGCGTCGACCTCCAGGTTGCTATGCGTCGATGCATGCGAATGAATTTTTCAAAAATTTTAAAGGTTCAGTAAGTTTCGATACAATAGGGACCCTCAAGCCGACGCATGATTGGCAGTGACTTTCAAGCTTGTGTTTTGATGAACATGAGTCTGACCTATGGCCCAGTCAGGTCGACGCATGCAGTTAAAATGAAAAAAAAAACAAAAAAAATGATATGAATGATGCACAGAAACATAAATAACAAGCCCATACCATTTCAAACATCAATGTGGAATAAGAGAGAAATCTAAAACTATCATTTAACCAACAAGATATCACTTCATACACAAAACACATATTTAGTCAAGATAAAGCAAATAGATAGGAACGATAGTACCTCCAATGGTGATGAAATATGAATGCACTCACATAGCTTAAGCTTTCAAACATGGTTAAACAATATAAAAACAAGCATATATAGAGAGCATGAAAAAATTCATTTAAGCACGATCCGAGATATCAAGAACACCAAGTTCCCTACAAATGTTAAAGAAAGGTTTCGTTGCGAGAGGTTTTGTAAAAATATCGGCAAGTTGATTTTTACTATCAACGTGCTCGAATACGACATCTCCTTTAGCTACATGATCCCTAAGGAAGTGGTAACGAATCTCAATATGTTTGGTGTGTGAATGTAGCACTGGATTCTTGGTTATATTGATGGCACACATGTTATCACAAAGAATAGGAATACAATGAAGTTTAACATCAAAATCGAGTAGTTGTTGTTTAATCCATAAGATTTGGGCACAACAACTACCGGTTACGATGTATTCCGCATTGGCAGTTGAAAAAGGAACGAAAACTTGCTTTTTGATATGCCAACTCACTAAGGAGTTTGAAAAGAAATGACACGTGCCACTAGTGCTCTTCCTATCCAATTTGCAACCAGCAAAATCAAAATCAGAATATCCAACCAAATTATAATCACTTCTCTTTGAAAACCAAAGCCCAAACTTAGATGTACCATCACTACTAAAAAAAAGACATTTGAGAAAATGATTTTACATCGGGTATTCACTCGAACCGATGTGAAATCTGAAAATATAAACACGGTGGCAGTATCGTAAATAATAAAAAAAAATTTATTAGATCTATTACATCGGGTCAATTAATCCACCGATGTAAAAAATTGGAAAAAAATTAGTAAAAGGGTTTTTAAATCGGGTATCATTCCAACCGATTTAAAAAACAATATTAAAAAAAATTAATAAATTGGATTTTAAATCGGTTTTAAAACCCGCCGATTTTAAAAGCCACCCAAAATTAATAATAAAAAAAATTAATAAATTTGATTTTAAATCGGGTTAACAATCCACCGATTTAGAAAGTTAATAAAAACATGGATTTTGGGATCTTAAATCGGTTTTCAAATCCACCGATTTAAAAAGCCACCCAAAATCAATAATAAAAAAAATTAATAAATTGGATTTTAAATTGGGTTAAAAATCCACCGATTTAGAAAGTTAATAAAAACATGGATTTTGGGATTTTAAATCGGTTTTCAAATCCACCGATTTAAAAAGCCACCCAAAATCAATAATAATAAAAAATTAATAAATTAGATTTTAAGTCGGGTTAAAAATCCACCAATTTAGAAAGTTAATAAAAACATGAATTTTTTTCCTATACCATCATAGTTAATTTATTTTAACCTTTTTAAAAACACACAAAGAATTTTTTTTCTCATGTTTTACGTGATAAAAGAATAACCTTTACATCTATTTACATAACTATTCATTTTAAAATATTGAAATATAGAAAAATAACATATTTTTAAAAAACGTACATATTTTTCAAAATAATACAGATATCAAATCTTTTTTTTTCGAAAAAAATATTTAAGATAACTTCAAATTGAAATGATATATTTAATATTTTCATATACAAAAAAGGAATAAATTAAAACATGTAATGGATAAAGAAATAAATATATATTAGCAACGAATAAGTGTAATGGAAGAAGATTGAGTAAACTATTTTCATACATTTAAATTTCTAAAATTATATTGCAAATAAATAAATAAAGATATTCAATTAAAGTAATATGGAGTTTTTTTAAAAATAATTATATTACCCAAAATCAATAATAAAAAAATTAATAAATTGGATTTTAAATCGGATTAAAAATCCACCGATTTAGAAAGTTAATAAAAACATGGATTTTGGGATTTTAAATAGGTTTTCAAATCCACCGATTTAAAAAGCCACCCAAAATCAATAATAAAAAAAATAATAAATTGGAATTTAAATCGGGTTAAAAATCTACCGATTTAAAAAGTTAATAAAAACATGGATTTTTTTCCTTTACCATCATAGTTAATTTATTTTAACCTTTTTTAAAACACACAAAGAATTTTTTTCTCATGTTTTACGTGATCAAAGAATAACCTTTACATCTATTTACATAACTATTCATTTTAAAATATTGAGATATAGAAAAAATAACATATTTTTCAAAAACGTACATATTTTTCAAAATAATACAGATATCAAATTTTTTTTTTCGAAAAAAAATATTTAAGATAACTTCAAATTGAAATGATATATTTAATATTTTCATATACAAAAAAGGAATATATAAAAACATGTATAAAGAAATAAATATATATTAGCAACGAATAAGTGTAATGGAAGAAGATTGATTTTAAATCGGGTTAAAAATCCACCGATTTAGAAAGTTAATAAAAACATGGATTTTGGGATTTTAAATCGGTTTTCAAATCCACTGATTTAAAAAGCCATCCAAAATCAATAATAAAAAAATTAATAAATTGGATTTTAAATCGGGTTAAAAATCCATCGATTTAAAAAGTTAATAAAAACATGAGCATTTCACTTAAACCCTCAAATACCGTTTCTTCACCAAAACCTGCACATTCCAATTAAACCCACGACAAAACTTCACCGAAACCTGCCGTTCTCCCTCCCTCGCCGTTCTCCCTGTCTCCGTTATTTGCTGCTCTCCCCCCCCCCCCCCCCCTTCCCTCTCCGCCGTTCGTCGTTCGTCGTTCGTTGTTCTCCCTTCCTCCGCTATTCTCCTTTCCTCTGCCGTTCGCCGTTCTCCCTACTTCCGAATTCCGCTTCCGATTCCGACATACCAATAGCTCCACTTGTAAAAAGACATAAGCAAGGATAAAAACAAAGCTGAGGTAAGTCAATCTCATTATTTTTCAGGAACTGGTTTTTGAATCTATTAACAAAGTGCTTTTATTTTACTGGTTTTTGAATCTATTAACGAAGGATAAAAAATTAAGGGTAGTTTATTTGTTTATGCTGCTCAATACTCATTATATGTTTGATGAAATGTCTAAATAAAAGGAAAATAAACTATGATGCCATTAAATGATAGTTTATTTGATATATCGTTAGTAGATAGAAAACACATTATGTAACTAATTTATGTATAACAGTATCATTCTGACAGTATCAATAGTAATTTAAAAATTGAAACATGTATATAACTATTTATGATACATGTCATTACGGAACTATTTTATGTAGCAGTATCTCATTACAGAACTATTTTATGTACCTAATTTATGTAACTAATGATATAACTATATCATTAGTATAACAGTATCACAATTTATGTAACTAGTTTAAAAATTAGAACATGTCTCATTCTGGCCGTATCTTTTCTTTTATCTTTTGGGATGGACAGTGATAAAATACATTTGAATTTGTGATTTTTCTCCTTTCATGTTCATTAGTATATATAGTATCATTAAGATTGGTCATGTGAAAAACAAAAAAATTAAGGGTAGTTTATTTGTTTAAGAAATGTCTTTGTTGAAGAAATGTCTTTGTGTTTTGAAGAAATGTCCAAAAAAAATAAGGGTAGTTTATTTGTTTATGCTGCTCAGTGCTTATGTTTGATGAAATGTCTAAATAAAAGGAAAATAAACTATGATGTCATTAAATAGTTTTTTTTTCTTTCTACAATTATTTTTTCTGAAAATGTTCCTATTAATTTCTTGCTAAATATCAACTTTTTATACTGGTTGCATAGGTTCTTGTCCAAATGATAATACGGTGGTCGTCTTTTATTCACTTTATCATGAACTTAATCAAACCATGACGAAAATTGTTACAAGGTAAGTTTATCTTTTATGTTCACTTCATCCTACATACATAATTTGTTACAAAAGTAATATCATATGTTATGTGGCTTTATATGAATTTTTTTCTTCTGAATTAGTACTTTTGGGGTTCATCAAGCGGCAAATGGGAATAGAAAAAAGGCTACATGGCTTCAACCCAATGTAAGCGTGGTGTAAATTATAATTATATATTTAATTTTATCATATAAGTATTCACTAATTATGTCATTCATTTGTAGACAAGGAAACAACCTAACTCTGATGATTGTGGGTATTATGTTGGATATTGTCTCTGCAAAAATGACTTTAATTTGTTATTTACTTTACGTTTTGCAACTTAATGTGAATTTTCAAAGAATAACTTTATTGTTACTTACGTGTTGTAGGTATTTGATGACCCAACGAACTTAACAAACGATGATTTGTATGATTTGCGACTCCGTTGGGCAACATGTTTCTTTGAGTTATATAAAGGTTAAGTTTTTTGTTGTTGTAGTGGTCCATCGTGCAAACCTCCTTATAATTTAGTACCTTATAATTTAGTACATTTGTGTATATCCTATATCAGTACTTTTGTATCAGTACTTTTGTAAATCAATTATGTGTATATATACTAGATATTTGGTGCAATCAAATTAGATTTATGAGAAAAATATGAAAATAACGGCTTAAATATGGTCTATGTGATGTTTCAAAACTATGAAAATAGCGACCTAAATGTGGTCTATATGATGTGCACTATGGAAAATAGCGACCTAATTATGGTTTGTGTAATGTTGTAAAAATATAAAAAATTAGGTACCAAAATGTGCACTATGGAAAATAGCGACCTAATTATGGTCTGTGTAATGTTGGAAAAATATAAAAAATTAGGTACCAAAAAAGATACAGGAAACGACTAAAAAATAGGCAAATAATTTATACTCGTAACAGTACTTTTTACATCGGGCGAATGAAACAACCGATGTAAAACATTACCTTTAACATCGGTTTAACGGCATAACCGATGTAAAAAGTGTCAGCAATTATTTTTTCCTACAGTACTTTTCACATCGGGTGAACTAACAAACCGATGTAAAAAGTGTTAGCATGGAATTTTTTTTTCCTCCAGTACTTTTTACATCGGTTTTGGCACGCAACCGATGTAAAATATCCCCCTTTTACATCGGTTTTTCCCTGCAACCGATGTAAAAACACCCTTTTATAATTAAAATTTACAATTATAATTTTTTTTCACATCAGACTTAAAAATTTAACCGATGTGATTGGTGTATTTCTTACATCGGGCCACAGAACCGATGTAAAATGTCTTTGATTTACTACATCGCCTGGCTTTACATCGGACTAAGACCCGATGTAAAAAGTCAATTTCGCCCGATGTAAAAAGTCATTTCTGCACTAGTGCATAAAGGTATCTAAGTATGCGCTTTACCGCTTTAAAATGCAATTCCTTGGGACATTATAGATATCTAGCACACATAAAAATACTAAACATGATATTCGGTCGAGATGCAGTGAGATATAGAAGGGAACCTATAATACCTCTATACCTTTTGATCTCCACGACCTTACCGTTCTCATCTCGATCTAAATTCAAATTTGTAGGCATTGGATTGCCGATGAATTTTACGTTTGCCATATCAAAGCCCTTGAGTAAATCATATCAATACTTTGTTTGGCTCAAAAACGTTTATTCTTCGAGTTGTTTGATTTGAAGTCCAAGGAAGTAGATTAGTTCCCCCATCAAACTCATATCAAACTCACCCTACATTTACTTTGAAAATTCCTTAACCAAGATCATGTTAGTAGATCCAAAAAAATGTCATCTACATAAACTTGGAGTAGTATAAAGTGATTTCCTTGATGCTTAATAAAAAAAAGTAGTATCAACCTTCCCTCTTGAGTATCCTTGATTGAGTAAAAATTTGCTAAGTCGCTCATACCAAGCCCTAGGGGCTTGTTTGAGACCATACAAAGCATGTTTAAGTTTATAAACGTAATTAGAATACTCATGAATTTCAAAACTGGGAGGTTGAGATGCATAAACTTCTTCATCAATATATTCGTTTAAGAAAGCACTTTTACATCCATTTGATACAGTTTGAAATCTTTTGTACAAGCATAGGAAGAGTATTGATAAGGTCTATTGATAAGGTGAATTTAGTCTATTGATAGGAAGAGTACTGGTAAGACATCTTAAGACTTTGTTAGTAGCAACATCATTGGAAACTGGTCTACCTAGTGAATTTTGTCTATTTATAAGGTGAGAAAATCTCTTTTGCATGTCAGCAATGGTTTCCCCTTGCTCCATGTAAAAGAGATCAAACTTTTGTGTCAAAGTATGGATTCTAGCTAGTTTGACATCATTTGTTTCCTCATGGGCAACTTGTAATGAGTCTCACATAGCCTTAGCAGTCAAACAATGGGTAACTCTATAGTATTCATCAACTCCCAAGGAGGAGATCGAGATATTTTTAGCTTTCCAATTGTAATTGTACTTTTTCTCGTCTTCATCATTCCATTGTACTTCAGGCTTAGGCATAATCCTGTTATTTTCATTGGTCATGGTTATTTCCATAGGACCATTCAAAATAACATTCCATACCTTCCTGTCAATGAAATTTATATGCACACGCATACAGTCTTTCCAGTAACTATAGTTTTCACCATTGAAAACAAGTGCTCTATTATAAGCCCCTTTTGGTTAGTTAGCCATTTTCTACTAAGTTATATGTGAAGCACGGAATCAACCGGTGCTCTTGATACCACTTTTTAGACGATGGTGCAGATTTAGAAGGAGGTTGAATATATCGCTTGTTTAAAACAAAGTCGGCGCTACCAAAAATTGATTTTTAAAAATGTTTTAGGCGGAAGCGTCTAAGGAACTATATTCGTCTAAAACAAACCTTTACCGAAAAACCGGATATGCGTAAAGCCTATGGAAATCGATAAAAACGAGATTTACGAATCACTAATTTGATCACACTTCAGTCAGATTTTGTTCACTATAAGGTGTGACTAGTTCCAATGTTTTTAAAATATAGACAATTTGAAAAGACAGCACAATTGCTTTTAGTTCACACAATTGGTCAAACACTTGGAGTGCAAGGCACTACAAGTGAATTCTACTATGAGAGTAAAGTGCTCAAGTGTTCTATTACAATCAAGGATTGTAACAAGCTTAAAAAATTATTCAGTACTACTCAAATCAGAATTTGATTAACACAATTGTTTGCACTTAAAACCTCAAAATTTAAGCAATATAAACGTAAAGAAAAAGACAACGGCTTGTTGAGGCAATTCATCGTCGTCCTCGCTCGGGGTACATCTATCCTCAATTCTAACAATAGACTTGAGACCTGTATATAGATAGATATAACATGTTGGTCAATGTTTACACAAGAAGCAAATAGAGATCAAACGACCAAACACAATTTGTTGATGTAGAGCCTATTTCTTCTTGTCCCTTGATTCAAGTTGAATCAAGTCCTTCGAACGCGGTGAGTAAACCTTCGACTACGACATGCCCTTTGAACAACCCCACGGTCTTCAAATCTTGCCCGACTGATTTCATTCACCCACGTGTCGAACCCGAATCTTTCACTCACAATCCTCCGATTACCGCTACTAAACTGACATAACCACCCGTTCTTCGATTACCTTCGCTCGGCTGAATCTGTGATGGACCGATTCGTGCAAAAAAAACCCAAAATCCAAGATTCTTGGAGGACAAAACTCTAATGGTTTTATTCAAGAAAAACCTACTGATTACTCAACCCAAATCAGATTACACCAATCCTAATTTGGACGTTATCACCTCGAACTAGCAGAATGCACACAAAAAAAAGATTATGTGTAGTTGTTGAGAAAATGCTATGAAGAGGATGAAGATGATGAGAATAAATCAGTATGTTATTTTCACTTTTCTTGTTTTTCTCAGTGTATTGAAGGAAAAGACAAGACTCACTTTATATACAAGACATAACTGATTAACAAACATAATAAACACCAAGACTGTTTCACATAACAGATTTTTGACTAAATTTAAGCGAGCAGTCGACCTATGCAGAAAGGAGGGTCGGCCTGAGCTTACCCGAATTTCTGATTGTGCAAAAAATAGAACCTTGCGTCGATCGGAGCAGGTCATGCGTCGACGCAAAGCATGCAAATTTAGACAAATAAAAATGGACTCATTATGAGTCGACCAGAGGGTCGACGCGAGCCCTCCTGAGATCAGTCCATTAAAAAGACTATTTGTATGATTCGACCAGAGCTAGCTTTGAGTCTACTCAAAAATCTGAAATATAAAAAAATGCCTATTTTCATGTATCAAGACACTTTTGATGAACTCTATTACATGGTAAGCTTGACGAGCTTGACCAACCCTACATGAAACACATATTTAGCCATTTCTATATGCATCAATAATATTTTTTACAAGTGTTTGACTCATGAGGGACAAGACATGCATATATGACACGATGATACCGTCCAAAATATATTTTTCTATCAATCTAAGTTTTGACATCATTGAAACAAGTGTAGCTACCTATGATGATTGCCCTCACAAGTTAGAGTTATATCTAAAATTTTGACATTCAAACATTAGTATTCAAAGTACAAACATATTTTTTCAAATCTTTTGCACAAATATGTCATATGATTTTTTTGAGTTTAATCCTATAAGTGAACGAAAACTTGCAATTTGATTTACCGAAAACAATGGTAAACAACATGTTATTCAACAGATCAGTCCTTCCCTGCATGCCTAAGTTGGCTTGCAACAGTTGAAGGTTGGGGAGCGCCTCTTGTCCAGGTGTCAGAGGCTTATATGGAAGACGAATTGATGGCTCACCTTGGCAAGGATGTTGCGTAAGTGGAGAAATTGTGAAGGTTCGGACCGCCCTTTGGAGGACTCTCAGAGGCGCCAGATCTTGTGGCATTGGATCAAATTCTCACGAGGATTAGATCTTCAATTTCTAGAGGAAGTTGTTGAACTCTGGTAGTAACGGCGACTACAACGACTTTTGTAGATTGAAGGCTTCTTGATGTTGCCATTGTCTTAAAAAACGTGTTATTGAGCTTCAACGAAATAGGTCGGTTTGAAAACGATGAGAAACTGTGATTTGGATCTCTGATGAAGAGACAATGGTGTTTGTGGAAATTTGTAGGAATCAGAATTCAACTCTCACAGACAGCGCCATTGTTTTGTTCGAGAACCATAATTATTGATGAACAGATGAGGTGACTCTTGAAACACTGGTGTAGATCTCTGATACGATTGCGTAGGTGTGGATCTGCAAGTTTAACACTCAAATATCTAAATCAATGGGAGAATGGATAGAGGTGAATTTTCATATTTGGGAATGAAATATTTTTTCTCTTATATAGTAAGAGCGATTAAAACCTCCTGTGAGAAGTGTGGTGTGTTGTGCGGACAACTATCTGATTGATCTGAACGATAAATGATGTATCAGAACAAAAAGTTTTCTGCTTTAGATGAAAACGGAAGAATACTTATTCATTATATTCGCTTTTGCTTTGCTTCTATATCTTTCGCCTTATATCTTGTGGGCTACCCAAAACAAATTCTAACAAATTATACTACCATAAATATCAATATCTCTATAGAACCAATTTCCACCCTGGCCACCTAAACATCATATACGACATACAAGCTACTACACCATAAATAACAAAAAGGTGAAAATAGAACTAGGTCTACAAAGATATCGACAGTTTATTGATTTTACATTCGAGTAGACGATATAGTACACATGTGCCTCTTATGTTTGTTTGTCTTTTTTTTCCTTCTAGTTATCATTAGATGAAAACAAGTTTGGTGGTAGCAGGTTGCACTTCACCTGCACAGTCACGGTAAACCATTTCCGCAACTAGTGAAACCATTTGAAAAACAACCTGCATCAGTGTTGACCAAGTCAGGTTCAGAAGCATCCCAACTAGACAAATTAGATGTTTTGTTGGCCTCCATAGTTGTGGTCTTGTTAAAAGTTGGCACAATGATAAAGACTGACGAAATTACTAGGGCCACTTTTTGTGGTAAGGAAGCACTAAGGAAAATCACTCAAAAATTGGTACAGCCAAGTTTTTGTCCTTTTTCAATTATTGAAACAACATGTAGAAGTTTTCATAACAAGCTTAAATTGCAGAATTTACTTAAGATATAATTGTACTTCTGTTATTAAGACAACTTTGGCAGTAAACTCGCCAAAAAAAACCTTCCTTCAATAACCAAATTACAAACAAGATAAACATAGGTTCTGGTATTAGTTATTTCCAGCTTATTTTTCTAATAGTAACTATTCACAGTTTACTTTATATACAATTCTAATGTCATACCTTTGTGATTCACAAGATAACTTCATTTCACTGAACAACATTTCCTAACAAGCTGTTTGTTGAAGGTGAACTAGGTCTACTTGACCAAGTCCCATGAACAGATACAGGGGAACTATCCTTCACTTCCTCTATTGTTTGCAAAAAACTGTTACTCTTTTGTGGAACAACCAATATCTCATGCTTTGAGGCTAAATTCTCATTTCCATTATAACGAGGAGATGAACACCCGGATCCAACCGATGAGCCCAAGCATATAGTTTCCTCCATCGTCGCCCATCCGCTACGTCTGATATGATCTAACTCCTCAGCAACTTCAATCATATTAGGCCTCGATTCGCTATGAAAAGCGAGGCATCTAAATGCAAGCTCAGCTACCTTGTTAACAGAATAGAGTGTCCATGCATCCCTATTAAGATCAAGGAAAGGATCTATGATGTCGTCGATACGACCTTTCCTAATCTTTTCAACAGCGAGTGCTGCCAAATTAATCTCACTTTGAGGTCTTCCAAAATCAACCACTTTCATCGCTGTTATTATCTCTACCAAGACAACTCCGAAACTATAGACATCACTTTTATCAGAAAGATGAAAGTTTTGATGGTATTGTGGATCAACATAACCTGGAGTCCCTTGTGGAGCGGTTGAGATATGTGATATTTCTGTCTTGCCAAGCCTAGAAAGTCCGAAATCTGCTACTTTTGATTGAAAACTAAAGTCTAATAGTATGTTACTAGATTTTATGTCTCTATGATAAATCGGAGGATTTGAAGAATGAAGAAATGCCACAGCATTAGCAGTTTCAGAGGCAATGGTGAGTCTTATTGTCCAAGGAAGCGTTCCACCTCTTTCCCTTTGTAAATGTTGAGATAGTGTTCCATTTGGCATATACTCATAAACAAGTATGTGTTCTCCTTTTTCTATACAGCAACCTAAAAGTCGAACTAAATTCGGGTGACTTACCGAAGAAAGGAGTTTGATTTCATTCATGACTTGGTCAACACTGTTGGTGTCTCTATACCTGATCTTTTTTATAGCAACTAACTCATTGTTGTGAAGGTTTCCTGCGTAAACCGTGCCGTAAGCACCAGTTCCTAGCCTGTGTTTCTCAGAGAAAAAGTTTGTGGCCCTTTCTACTTCTTTGTAAGGGTAGAGAGGAACAATGTAGTTTCCTGCAGCTTCTCTTAATAGGCGCCTAACTGTCAATTGTTTTGTTAGCCATGTTGATCGGCGATTCGCAAAGTAGCATACTAGAGACAGTGCAGCCGTCACTGAGGCTCCAACTATGATCACTGCAAACAATCAAGTGGCATTGGCTTACTTTTGAAAATTAAAAAAGTGAAAAAAGGAAATGAGAAAAGAGACATGAACAAAGAAATTAGTCCAATAATTGGAATATAGTGAGATTGTACCTCCAAGAAGTAAACCAATTCTGAGTGCTTTTGCACATTTGCTAGACCCAAGTGTTGAAAGACTGCAATGTGAAGCTGATGAATATGAAACAACATAAAAAATTATTAGAAAAGTTGCATAAAAGGTTACTTTTCCAAGGAAAAATTAAAGAGTTAGTGTTGCAGTGAACTCAGATCCCATATCTACCGACTAATTTTCAGCTGGATTTGGTGTATCTATTTAGTAATGTTCCTAGTTGATTTTATCAAACCAATATTTTACTTAACTTTTTAGCTTTTCAAGAACTTGTACCACACTCAATTTCTATTGTCCAAAGAAAAACATGTGTCTGTAATTTTGGATTTGGATTCCATGCTAACACATTTATTGGTTTTGGCCGCTCACTCTCAAATCAACGGTAAAAATTATCTTAAGACGATTCGATAAAGGTCAACAGCGTTGAAGCAACTGATCTTAAATCAATGACCGAGATCATCCAATACGCGTGACTACATGTTTTTCTAAATGAAGGGAAACGTCCTGAACTTCAAAGTTACATGTCAATATCAGGTATTCAGGTTCATTTTCTAATCCCTCACATGATGAATTTATCTGTCACCAATCTCCCCCGTTTGACCAGTTATAATGGAATGAAAAAAAATATCTAGGAGACCAGGCATGTGCATTACCTAATATTGATCTATAAATAATTCAAATAGGCTACCAGAAAATGTTGACATTTGAAGCATTCTTTCTTGCAAGTTACCATTCAAATAAGCAATGAACATTAACTATGTTTCTATATTCTCTGCAAAATTATGGAAATTAATCTAATCTCCCATTAACTATAAAAAATTTTAGTTAGGTACAATCAACCCTTCTGTTGAGCCAGTTCATAGCCGGATATCAAACTTAAAAAGAAAAAAAACACTCCAATATTCTCAGTAACCCAACTACCACAGCAAAAGAGAGAAAAGAAGATCAAGATACTATACTTCATCAGAACAGTGAAACTTATGTTGAAATATTCGATATACCACTCATGTCTCCAACATATAAAATCTCATCATAATTGACTTTCATAAAGAACACAATTATCGCTAAAAGATTCCCTCAATCTCAATCCTAAAATTCTGATATGCACACTGTTATAGTATTTGTATTTTCATTATTCTAATCAACCTGGTTGGTCACAAAATAAATCATTAACCAGGAACCACAAGTCAAACATCATTTTGTCTTTGTTCAACAATTATAGCCGCCGTCATTATCATTATCTTAATAAGTCTAGCGTGCAGCCACCACTAACATGATCATAGTAAGTTTTAAATCACGGTAGCAGTCATTTTCACAATTTCGGTCAATATAGATGTTGTGTTCCTCATTGCTTTTGTCAGAATTACTTACAATAAAAAAAACTATTACACCAAAACTTAATACAGCTTATGTTATTGTATGGAATATAGATTATAATACAATTATTATTATTATTATTCCATAAATGAGGATTAAAGTGTAATTAAGCAATGATAATGATAAGATAATATTTTAAGAAAAAAAGTGGACTAACCTCTCCGGCAACCAGTACCGTTTACAAATCCATCTCCGACTAAACCTTCGTGGCAACGACACCGGAAACCGTGTTTTTCTCCGGCAAGATGAACAGTCGTACAATTAGCATCATCAGTACATGAACAAGAACCTTCAAGCCACCACCCTAACTCAACCACCTGAAACTGAAGCGGAACATCATCGACTGTGCTGTTATCAACGGCAATAGCCGAGAACAACAATTCACATCGAGTTTTGTTCCAATCACCCCGCGTAAGAACATCCTCCTGCGTTCTATTCCGCTGCGATTTCGTGAAGCAAGTGATGCTATCACTTATGGAATCACAACCTTCAACATCCATCTGTGTTCCAGCAAAAATCGAAGTTGGAATAACACAACCGTTAAGAGTTGAATTACATCTCTGAACGAGGAAGCGGTTGTTCCACGTTGGAGCATAGTTTGTGCCGAAAAGCGGGTATATGAAACTGGTGTTACGGTTACATTTCGCTGGTAGAGATATGAATATGCTATCAGAGTTCAGTTTTTGAACAGTTAAGTCTCCAATTTTGATTTGACTGTTCTTGTTGTTGTTGCTGCTGCAGATTAGTTTGATTTTGCAACGTTCTGAGAATCCGAACGGGTAATTCACGGTTTGGTCTCCGCATCTTCGATTGCAGTGATTCTTGTTTTGATCGGCAGTTATTACTGTTATGAAGATTGTGATGATGATGAGAATAGAAAACTTGGACTTGTGATGATGAAGGAACATTTTCTGATGAAATTGAAATTGAGTAAGGTAAAAACAAGAGTTAATTATTGTCATGAAACAAGCATAGTGAGGATGAGAAGCTACTTGTGTTATTGTTGGGTGGAACTAATTGTTCTGCAAGTGGAGCATAATAATCTTATTTTCATTTTGTGTATGATCACAAGTCATAACTTTAACTTGGTTGATTTATTCTTTTTCACCTAAATAAAAAATCCCACTACTCTTTGGAGATTAAGGGTAACTATGCTTCCTCTGGCAACTTAGTCTCGTTTTGTTTTCATGTGTAAAAGAATATAAAATAAAATAAAAAAGTCTCTTAAGTAATTATATTCTAGAAGAACAAAGATTAAATTGTAGTCTATTTTTTAGAAGACAGAAACTAAATTTGTATTGAGAAGTTTAAGGTTTAATTAGTTAGACTATGAGATATTTTAAATTAGGTTTGGATTGATGGAATTAGATATAATGTAATGATTTAAATTTATATTTTACTATTTAAATTAATTAAAAGAGGATATAATAGAGCAAAATATCATGAAATACATTTTATCTCATTCCAATATAAAATAATCAAAACAATAAAATGTCATTTTTATTGTACTCCACTCTCTTTCATTTTATTTTACTTCATTCTATTTTGTTCGTTTTGAAATATTCAACATAATCTTAATGAATTTATAATCATTTAAATTATAATGAAAATTTCTTGACTGCGAAGGAATTTCGCGATAAATTTTGTGTCTTTTATCTTCCATATCTTTTTATCTCTATCAAGTATGTTTAAATCCTCTTTTATTTAAAATAAAAATAAAAATAAAATATAGTTGTAAATAAAAACAATGTTGAAGAGAGAAGTAGTACGACTTACTCGGTCAAAGTTCATGTATTTGATGGCAAAAAATTTGACTATTCGAATGACACTCTTTAGTTTCTTTATATCTCAGTCTACAGATATGTAGGATGTGTTAGAATAAAATTTGTTCATGACATACTATAATACCCCGTATTATTCTATAGTGCTCTAAATAATATTAATTGAGATTAGATGAGTTCCTATGTGCTTTGAAAATTATCAGTTGGAATAATTAGAGTAACTAGTGAGCTCAAATTTTATTTTTTTAATATTATTCGACTCTGGCCTTTTATTAATTGGTACAATAGAGACATTTTGACAACATTAATAATGAGTCAATTGCTCTAGTAGAATACATATTAAGTATTGTACCACTTAATATATTTGTTATTATTTTTGTGGCTACTTGTTCACCACACAGTTTTTCCTTTGACTTGTGACCACATGTTTCCTACCACAATTCTTACCAACTTTCTCATTGTTCCATGCTTCTTGATACCACTCTCTTTTGCAATATATCAGTAAAGTAAACATTGGAGAAACATAGAAAGAGGAAAAGAAGAACATAGAGAGAAAGAAGAAACTTGGAACAACAATCAAGCTTGGATCTTCATCATCTTTTCATCTCATCTTTTCTCAACAACTTCTCCATCTCATTAGCAAGGTGGGTTCTAGATATATTCTTTCTTTACAAAGAATTAGGGTTTTTGCATGGATTATATGACTACTTGATTCATGTTGTGATTGATCCGTGGTTGGGTATTTATGTTGTGTTTCATGATGTGTTGATGTTATGATATGTTAATTGATGCTAAGGAATGGTAGTAGGAATTGTTATGTGTTTGGATTGAAGAAAATGGGAAAAACGAGTGAAAATTGAGTATTTTTCAGTTTAGCTGTTGTAGTAATCGATTACCACATATTGGTAATCGATTATTGACTTAAAATTTGGGTTTTTGACCATTTTCTACACTGGTAATCGATTACCACATACTGATAATCGATTACCACAGATTGTGTGAAAAAAATATGTAGAGTTGAAATTGTTGTAACTTAAGTTTCGTAACTCGAAAAGAGACACTGTTGGATGCGTTGGAAAGTTCTTTCAAAGCTCTTATAGATGGTAAAGTGAAACATGACTTTTATGCCAATGATTTATAGGATATTTATGATAAAAATAACATGTATGATATTGTGATGAATATGTTATGTCTTAATTGATAATTGAACATGATAATATGATTGGAAATTTCATAAGGATCGGTGAAGAAACCCTAGGAGCAAACTAATTTAATGAATTAGTAAGATGATTAGAACATGATATATGACTTAGTTGGCAATGCTTGTGCAAATGATTCCTAGGTGTGTGTCTTTGACAAGTAGTTGTCTAGTGAAGAGGTGAGACATTATATGGAAAATGTATGGTTTTGTGGTAATTGTGATTAAGGTGAATTTGTTCGTATTGTGATTGTTGAATGTGATCTCACTTTGTGTATTTGATCATGTAGTCAGAAACAACCTTTGAGATGTGTCGTCCCAAGAATCAATGTTTATGTGGATCTCCTTTAGGATGTACGCACTATTATTTTGACAGGTTTAAGTCCCGTGTGTACGAATGGAGCCTACGGGTAAAAGGCTTCAGACGGGTAAGGTCTCATGAGAAGCGAAGATTCATGTGGAAAACACCTTGAATCCGAATCCATTTTGTATGTCAAAGTACAATACCATGATCTGTGACCTATGCTGATAGTCCTAAACGTATGAGAGGACGAGGATGTTTGCCTTGGTATGGTTTATGATTAGTAAAAGTTTGAGTTGGTGAACTCAAACAATGTGTTTCCATATACCGCAAGTATTATGAATTCAAGTCTCCTCCCTTTTCCCTTTGGGACTTAAAATACTAGATGGTTAGAACCTTGTAGAGCCGAGATAACCCATAAGATAGGGAACCCACTAGGATTATTATCTCACCCTATGTTGTTGATTATTTTTCAGGTAGTTTCGATTCGGCGAAGGGTAAGGACAAAGTAGCTTGATGTCCTTACTTATCTGACTTTTTGGATGGCTTTCTGTTGTGAAGGCCTTATTTTGTAGATCATTATTTAGTGATCTAGTTATTATTTTCTTTTTTGGTCATCTTGTATATATTGTGCCACTTTTAGTTGTTTTTTTTGGCATGTAATATGTATAATGTGTCACTAGGAACTTGTATATTTCAGTACCAAATTTGCAACTATGTATAATATAAAAATTCTAGACATATGTTATATATAGGTGCTACATATATATCCTTTAAGGTTTTGATGATAACAAAGTATTGAAAGAACAATGGTGTTATCTAATCACTATGCCAAAAAAGACCTTTAGCAGCGCTTAAAAGCGCTGCCTAAAGTGGCGCTGCTAAAGGTAAAGGTAGCGTTTTTTTATGGAAAAAGCGCTGCTATAGACCCACTTTTAGCAGCGCTTTTCCATAAAAGCGCTGCCTATTCTCCCCCCCCCCCCCCCCCCTTTAGCAGCGCTTTTCTTAAGAAAAGCGCTGCCTATTCTCCCCCCTCCCCCCTATAGCAGCGCTTTCTTGAGCGCTCTCTTTGCCCCCCACCCCCTTTAGCAGCACTTTTCCATAAAAGTGCTATCTATTCTTCACGTTTTTAAAATAAAAAAAAATTTAAAAATCACTTTTTATATTTTTTTTCGATAAACCTGCTTATAACAATTACATTCCCCTGCTTATAATTTAGGCCTTTAATTCAATACTTTGGCCTTATATATACCATAATCATTTCTATTCATATAAACCTGCTTATATATAATTCAACACAAGTCGATCCTCAAAACAACTTCACAAATACAATCAATTTACATATAATTACAAAACTGATAACTTTACAAATACATTCACTACACATATAGCGCCAAAACTACATACGACTTCCAGAAATATTATTATCACGCATCAATATTTGACGATACATATAACTTATACAATTTTCAACTCAAGAATGTATTGACCTCCTTAATTTCTTCCAATCTTGCTTTCGAGTAAGTACCACACTTGAATTCATCAACGTACTACATAATATAACAGAACATGCACGATTTAGTTTTAAAACTAATTACTCAGATGAAATATCGGTTAATTATTAAAATAAATCATATAACTTATAAATTGATCCATGCCATTATTGGAATTTCTATTTGACCCGAATGAATAATTTCCTTCATAAAGCGCAATACAAAATATCCGCAATCAATCTCATTGCGCTAACGAGGACACTGTAAATGGAAAAAACAAACGAAAATTTATCAGGATATATAGTTTAACTAGTTTTATCAAGTAGAATCACTATAACAGTAAAAAATGTGAAAATATACCTGCACTCTGATCCAGCTAATGTTGTTAGCCTTTCTTTTTAGCACAGTTGCTTCTCTTTGTGATCGGAATGTTTGTATAACTCTAACATAATATAAACGAATATTCAGGCATCTTACCCTTGCTGACTTGTTGCAATTGTTGATCATGAACCTAAAAGTCATATAAGTTTATTAATTAATGTATAATAAGATAATCATGTAACTGTAGTAGTACCTTTTTTTTTATGCAGCTGAATCAGTTTCCCGCACAATAATTCCCTTATCTTTTGATTTGGATTTTGTAGGAGTCTAAGATCATCATGTAAATAAGTAAATGTAAATGTAAGAATAACTTTCATGTATGGGTCGTAAAACATTTGAATACTACAAGGTTCACAATGGTGTTCAACCTACCTCATCATCTATGAAAATGAGATTTGACGGCCATGCAACATACGATCATATTGCGTCTCCCACCACTGTTGCGTCTGAAACATCATCTGGTATAGGCAACAATGCACCCCCCTCTAATGCAATATCAACTGATACTTTCAAAAATCCAGCAGGGAGCGGTTTATGGTGAAGTAAGTCTCCCAGAGTGTTATGCACTTTTCCCTTGCCAACCATGCGATAAGTCGGTGACGATAAATATAGCCGACAAGGTGAAATGCCCTAAACAAATAATGAATATGATTAATGTGTTAATTAAGAAAATTGTGCTAAATTAATTTCAATTTAATATATACAATTATCTCTGGAAGCTTCTGCGGACAATTGATACTATCTTTGTCACTAGTATCTTTACACTCTGGACCGCGCCTTTCTGACATGTATCTCTCTTTGTCCTTTTGTAATTCACGAATCTGAGCTTTCAATTCCTCCAACGTCTCCATCACTTGTTTATTGCTAGGATTTTTATTCTTTGGCTGCTTATACAGTTTTGTTGGAGTGGCACCAAATCCCTTACCCCTCACACGCCCAAAATACTCAGGAATATTTAATACTTGACTCAGTACGCTCCTGCAATCATCGTCCTCAGCTGCAGTTATAGTCTAGGATAGAGTCTCCTGAAATATAGATAAAAGCATATATAAATATATTATACACTTTTGAGTTTATGACAGAACTAATGTTGTACTTACACATTGTTCAAATACTTGTTGAACTTCTTCCTGAACAACTCCATCTCTTCCCACACGGGCAGCCTTCCACAAAACATGGTCTGGAAGAGATGTTGCATCGCTTTTCTCCTCTTCTAACTACACATTAAGACAGATAATAAAGCATTCATATCCCATTATATATACTTACTATTTTTTGTAACTATATCATATTAAAGCATTTATATATACTTACTATTTTTTGTTGTAAGCGTGCATATCCCAAACGCTCTTTTTTGTATGGATATGCGGGTTTTGATGCCCGTTGCCGATTTACGTCACTCACAACCTGAAAAAACAAATTTAAGTCATATCAGAACTATTGTGGAAGAAGTATATATATTATACATTGTTCATGATAAGTTATACTTACATGAAATTCTTTGGTTCTTAGTTTGGCAACAAATGTTTCTCATTCTTCATCTGAAACCAAATCAACATACTTCTTTGGACGCTCTGATTCGACAAAGTTTCCATCAGAATCTTTAAGAAAGTTGTTCGTTAAAAACGCTCTAAATCCTCTCAGTCATTTTCCGGCCAATTGAAGACAATATTTTCTCCTGCAATCATCAATATTAAAATATCTCTGCAAACAAATAAACTTACATATAGTATGCTAGTATAATTAATTTAAAGACATAATCATCGACATAATTAAAAAATATCAAATATCATACCTGTATCTCGCTCCAAATTTTGTCTTTAGCCGGTTGTAACGAAGGAATTCTTCAATTATCGCAAGTAATTGGAATTTGCGAACGAACAAGTGCTCCAATGTAACTTGTCAGCATCGCACCGTTAGGCTCAATTAATTGATCTCTTTCATTCCAATGCACATCATACTTTACACCTTTATCTCTCGCACGGATGATTTTTTTCATAATCGTTATTCCTCTTGTAATATCGCCTTCCACGTCTTGTGCTGTTTCGTTTCCATCATGTGATTTTTCCTCGTCGGTGGCCATAATACCTGTAATTCAGAAAAACCAAATTATCAAATGAATGACAAATATGTAAATAAGAAATATACGAATAAGAAAAACATATATATAATTTTATTGAATGACATAATATGTGATTTTATTGAATGATATAACATGTAATTTTATTGAATGAGACAATATGTAATTTTACAAGTACCTTTGTTACTAACATCTCTTTCTTTTCTTTGTTGGAACGTGATTTACTTGTCTCTTGACAACACGGATGGATTGATCCAAATTCCCTCGTTATGATCATTTCTAATATATGATTCATCCGCTCTAATATTCTCATCTGGATCATTTATAATATAAGATTCCTTCTCAACATCAACATCACCCTGATCTCCAATGTTATCATCGATTACTTTGTTGGAAGAAAGAACTATATACCATTTCGTACTTGTCGGATCAGTGACATAAAACACTTGTTTAGCTTGCGTGGCTAGAATAAAAGGCTCATCTTTGTACCCCACCTTATTAAGATCCACTTGCAAAAATCCTGACTTATCCATTCGTATGTCACTATTATTTTCAACCCACTTGCATCCAAAGATAGAAATCTGAAACTTCTCATAATCAAACACCCAAATGCGCTCGATAACCCCAAAATACGACAGATTTGCATATTTGGGGTTTAAGTCCTTCACACTTGAAATGTGCATTGCTTCGGCAAGCACGGTGACACCACTATTTTGCCCACTATTTTGCATTGTACTTTTATCATCTTGTTCTTTGGTATAAAATGTGTATCCATTAATTGCGTATGCGCTATAAGAAAACACATGCAAACTTGGACCATATGCTAAACATCTCAACCTTTCTATTATTGAAGCGGGATCAGAATAAAACTTTGAAAATATATGATCCTTGAACCATGTTATAAAACTTCGATTGTGCTCACGTACTATCTTATTTTCATTTCTATTCAGATTTAAACCTCAGAGAACGTCCTTGTGCTTTTCAACATACGGCTCAGCCTCAATGTCATTGTGCAGAACATACAAATGCACTTGCTCCCGTTCATCCCTTGAAACTGTCACAACTTTATTTCCAATTAACTGTTTTCCTACTATTTTTTCAAAAACATGAGATTTTGGGAGGCCAATGGATTGAACATTGGACAAATATTCAGTACAAAACTCAATCGCTTCTTCAACAGTGTATCGTTCAACAATACAACCCTCTGGTCGACTTTGGTTTTTCACATATCCTTTCAATATTTTCATATAACGTTCAACAGGGTAAATCTATCTCATATAAGCTGGTCCACACAATTGTGTCTCTTTCACAAGATGAACAACTAGATGTACCATTATGTCAAAAAATGATGGAGGAAAATACATTTCAAGCTCACACAAAGTAATAACTATTTCTTTTTGCAATGTTGGTAAGATCTCAGGATCAATCACCTTACTACTAATTGACCTGAAGTAAAAACACAATTTAGTTATTGCGCTTCTCACTTTTTCTGGCAAAATAGAACATATACCTATTGGTAGAAAGTGTTCCATTATAACATGGCAATCATGTGTCTTTAAACTCTTTAACTTGAGGTCTTTCCTAGAAACAAGTCTTCTAATATCTGAAGAGTATCCTTCTGGAACTTTAACTTCATTTAGAAACTTACACAATATCTTTTTCTCCTTTATAGATAAAGTATAAGCAGCAAGTGGTAGATATGTTCGATTTCCTTTCTTCAAGGGTCCTAATTCATTTCTTATTCCCATCGCTACCAAGTTCTTTCTTGCTTTAAGGCCATCCTTATACTTTCCTTGTATATTGAGTAATGTACCAATAACACTTTCAAATACATTTTTTTCAATATGCATAACATCAAGAAAATGTCTTACATACAACAACTTCTAATACGGCAACTCAAACAAAATTGACCTCTTCTTCCACCCACGCGTGACAAGCGTATGAGCAAAATGCTTGCCAAACTTAGTACTCACATCTTTCACCTTTTCAAAAATTTGTTCGCCGGTCAATGTAGGTGGAACTCTACCTTGTTTTGAATTTCCATTGAATGCTTTTCTCCACCCACAATAGTGATGATTAGAATTTAAGAATCTACGATGACCAAGAAAGACATTCTTCTGACCAAATTCCAATCGCGTCCAATCTGTGTTTTCTTTACATATAGGGCATGCACATTGACCTTTAATGCTATACCCCGATAGATTTCCGTATGCTAGAAAATCATTAATTGTGCCAAACAACATCGCCCTCAAATTGAAACTTTATTTCCTATATCCATCATAAACCTCCACACTGTTCTCCCACAAACTCTTTAAGTCTTCGATTAAAGGTGTCAAGTATACATCTATGTCATTCCCTGGTTGTTTAGGGCCAGAAATTAACATAGATAACATCATGTACTTACGCTTCATACATAGCCATGGAGGTAGGTTATAAATCATAATAAGTACATGCCATATGGAATGTGAGATACTTTTTAGACCATGCGGATTCATTCCATCAGTCGATAATGCCAAGCGAAGGTTTCTAGCTTCTTCTCCAAAATCAGGATACTCATTATCAATTTTCATCCACTGTGGTGAATCTGCCGGATGTCGATACTTCCCATCTATAATTCTATCATCTGCATGCTAAGTCAAGTGTTTTGCATCTGTTGCACTATGAAACATGCGTCTAAATCTCGAAATTATAGGAAAATACCATAAGACTTTTGCTGGTGACAACTTTTTCTTATATCGAGATACACCGCATTTAGGACACTCGTTTAATGATGCATATTCATTTCGAAACAAAATGCAATCATTTGGACAAGCATGTATCTTATCATAGCTCATGCCAATAGAGCATAACATTTTTTTAGCTTCATAGGTTCGATTGGGAAGAACATTATCCTCCGGAAGCATCTCTTTCATAAGGACTAATAACTCTGTGAAACTTTTATCCGACCATCCATTACCCGCCTTTAAGTTGTACAACTTTAATACCGCAGACAATCTTGTGAAAGTAATGCAACTTTTA
Source organism: Lathyrus sativus (assembly GCA_963859935.3). Classification (NCBI taxonomy): domain Eukaryota; kingdom Viridiplantae; phylum Streptophyta; class Magnoliopsida; order Fabales; family Fabaceae; genus Lathyrus; species Lathyrus sativus. The sequence goes on from OZ012738.1 coordinate 475,444,151, forward strand.
TACAACGGTTTCTCTGCATCGCTTACCAACCTCTCAAACATCTTGGGACAATCCTGAAGATCTTCTTCAAGTGCTTCTACAATCTCTTCGACTCGATCACAATCATATGTATCCCTGCCATTGTCATTTGAAGCATATGTCGTATTATCCCCCGGTTCGACATTATCGTTACTTATCTCACCATGTAATGTCCAACATGTATAACTTCGACCAATTCCATATCTCATTAAATGAGATTCCAACTGAACTGCGTCAATCTGACGCTCATAACAGCAACCTAAGCAAGGACATATGATCTTACTGGGGTCTTTGGCGTGTTCAACAGCAAACTTAACGAATTTTGATACCCCATTCTCGTACTCTTTTGACAATCGATTAGAAGACATCCATTTTTATCCATACTAATTAAGTAGAGTAAACTAAACTAAGAAAGCTAAACAAAAACAGGGAATACATGTAGCACCTGTAGAGAAATCACCAACTTCTAGAACTACACAATAGGATTCTTGGAAATGATCACAATCTTGCTCTTCACAGGTAACCCCTATAACAGACAAAATTAATTCATCAACAACAATAACATTAACATATATACGAAATTAATTCATTTGTTTTTATCAATAACATCAACATCATTAGCATCAACACTAACAACAACAACATTTCTTTCCATCAACAATATCAACAACATCATTAGTATCAACACTAACAACAACATTAACATTATTTTTTCCATCAACATTATCATTTTAACATCAACAATAACACTAACAACAACAACATTAACATCAACACTAACAACAACAACATTAACATTATTTTTTTCCATCAACATTATCATTTTAACATCAACAACAACACTAACAACAACAACATTCCATTTTCACAACTAATACTTCACTAACCTCTAAGTCAATTTAATTGCATCCTAACAACTAACTTTAATAGAATTTCTAACTTTGTTAACTCTCTAACAAATTTCTACATGGAATCCATTAAGCATATTATTCATTCTCACTAAACATCACCTAATTAATCTTTTTCATTCTCACTAAACATTATGATTTAAGACATGTCGAAACAATGTTAAAAAGTTGTTCTATCTGATGAATTCAATATACTAGTACTTAAGCATATCTTTACACATACTAAATTTCACAATATTTACTTATAATGAACTGAGTTTTAATTTGCAGGGTAGTCAAGCTCAAGCTTACATATTGGACGACATCATCGACTATGTTAAATACTTGCAGAATCAACTAAAGGTAACTTTTTCAATCCTAATGTTATCATCAATTGCAAATTGAAATTCTACAATAGCTAAGGAAATTGTTCCTTTGTAGGAACTAAGTGGGAATTATATACTTCTTATAGCATATACTCTGAATTCATTAATAGCAATATAGAATATTATATAAAGGATCAAATGCTGAATGAGCCACTTGAAGAGATAATGGGGAAACTAGTTGAAGAACATTCAGCAGCAACAAGAAGAAGAAGAAGAATGCATGGCAGAGGACGGTTTGAGATTCAAGAAGCAAACCTGTAGAGTTCGTGAAAGAGGAGGTGGAGGACGAAGAGGCAAAACGGACGGACGGAGGCGGCAATGTAGAACACAACGAAAGAAAACGGAGGACGGAGGCGGTCGGATGAAGGCAATGGACGGAAGTGGTCGATGATGAGTAGGGTTTGGTCGCGAGTGTAGAAGAATGCCAAAAACCACGATTGTTTCTGTTTATGAAATTTTCTGGGTTTTTTTTAAATTTATGCTACTTAAACCTGTAGCAGCGCTTTTGCATGGCCTTTAGCAGCGCTTTATAAAAGCGCTCTCTAAGGTCTTCCTAAGGCAGGACTTATAGCAGCGCTTTTATAAAAGCGCTTTCTTTTGTACCCCTTATAGCAGCGCTTTTCTAAAAGCGCTTTCTTAGACTGACACCTTTAACAGCGCTTTTAGAAAGCGCTTTCGTAGGTTAAGCCTTTAGCAGCGCTTTCTGAAAGTGTTCTCGTAGGTTACCCCTATAGCAACGCTTTCTAAAAGCACTTTCGTAGGGCCTACTTTTAGCAGCGCTTTTTATAAAGCGCTTTATATTGTTAACATTTACTGCCACCTATAGCAGCGCTTTTCTAAAAGCGTTGTCTAAAGTCTGCTATTTTTTCCTTTTTTTCTGACTCTTTAGCAGCGCTTTTGCAAAAAGCGTTGTCTTTTCTGCGCTGCCAAAAATCATTTTTGTAGTAGTGAATGTGTGTTCTGAGTATGCAGGTTCCAAAGCTTAAGAAGAATCTATTCAGAATCTGATAAAAGAACGCATTTGAGAGAAGCTGAGTTATTGGCTTCTGATGGTTCATAACTAATGCACGTTATTAAGTGAAGTCTCATGATATAGGTCTGCATAGACTCTGAAGCTGAATGTATCAGAATCAGAAGAGCAATACATTATGTCTACACTTATTGAATGTATCAGCTTCTGGTGATCACTCAGAACCATAGACTAAGCTAAGTTATTCCTACTGCATAAAGAAAACTACAATGTCAAATCAGTTTGTCAGCTAGAGTCTGTTTTCATATGGATCAAGAAGAGTTAACATGTTTTACGGATATCTATTCTTAACGGATTTATAGTACAAGATCACAAGGAACACACTATGGTTAAAAGATTTACACAATGGATAAATTTATTTTTGTGTATCTACCTTCAACGTCTCTTAGTACTATGGAGTAACAAAGTCACTTGTATAAGTTATCTCTTCCAACAAATATTCTTCTGTAACTGCTATATAAGTAGATAAATATTAAATTTAGAATTAACAGCAAGGAAATAAAGAAAGATATCCAAGAAGAAAAGAAGTGTTTCATGCTTTTATCAGAATGGAAGAATAACAAGATCAACAATGGCAACAACATTGAGTATCCAGAATTTCTGTTATATGTTGTAAATTGTACAAAGCCTTAAGATTTCTAAAATATTGAATATCTTAGAAATCTTAAAAACTGTGATTTTTGTTATGGTTATTTCCTTGTACCTCTGATTGTATATCAAGTACACCTTGTTGTCTATTCTGCAAAACAAGTTGTTTAGAAAGAAAGTTTCTTGCTATATGCTTGAGCATCAAAGTGTCTTGTTGTGAGCTTGAGTCAAGTAAGTCTCTTGATATGTGACTGAGCATTGAAGTCTTGATCATATTGTTGATTAAGTAGAAAGTCTTAGACTGAAGGTCTAAGCAAGGAAATCTTAGATTTGTGGAATCTGAGCAGGAAAGTCTTGAGTAGAAGTCTTGAATCTGTGGGATTTAAGCAGGAAAGTCTTGGAATAGAGTTCTGAGAAAGAAAGTCTTGTACTTGAGGGTATGATCAGAAGTCTTGAATCTGTGGGATTTAAGTAGGAAAGTCTTGGACTGGAGGTCTGAGTAGGAAATTCTTGGACTGGAGGTATGAGCAGGGAAGTCTTGTACTCAAGGGTATGAGCAGGAAGTCTTGAATCCATGGGATTTAAACAGAAAAGTCTTGGGTTATGAGTCTGAGCAGGAAGTCTTGCACATACGGGTATAACCAAGAAAGTATTAGGATATAGGGATCTAAGCAGGAAGTCTTGTTCAGGTGCTGATTAAATAGGCAAGTTTTAGGCTGTAGTTTTGAGCAAGAAAAGTCTTATGCTCGAGGGCATACGCAATTGTAATCATGATTTGATTATAGTGGAAAATATCTTGTGCTGCAAGGGGACTTGACTACTCTCAGTTTGGGAGGAACCAAGATAAATTTCTCTATGTTCTTTTGTTATTTACTTGCTTCTGTTATTATTCTGCTACAACTTATTATTAGAATCTGAACAGTGGTTTAGAACCTGAGCTCTGTTCAGAAACAAAGCAAAAACAGAGAACACAACTCACCCTCCTTCTTGTGTATTTTTCTCACCTTCAAGATATGGTAGAAGAAGGTGACACACCACCAATATATGATGTTGGTATATTTTTAACAAGAAAGTAGTTGAATAACACACATAAAAGTTACAAAATGCATCACAAGGCCATAAACATTATAATGAATGTTATTACCTTCAGCAAATTTAAAAAGGCTTTATGATAAAGACACGCCTAAGAGTATTTATGACTCTTTTTGTATCAACTATAAAGGCAACAAGCAATTCAAAGAACTTAAGACAAATATCTTAGTAAGACAGTGTGAACTATTTCAAATGGAAGAAGATGAAGACGCAAAATCCATGTTTTATAGATTCATATTCTAGTATCAAGACATAAAGTTTTGAACAAAAATTACAATATTATTGATCATGTCAAAAAAATCTTAAGAGTCTTACAAAAAGTGGAGACAAAAGGTTATTTCTATTCAAGAAGCAAAAGACTTAAACATCTTCGCTCCTAAATACCCCATAAGTTCTCTCTAGAATCAAGAGATTGAATTCAACAGAGATGAACCTAATAGGAACCCTAAATCTATTTCTCTTAAGTTAAAAGGAAATAATATCAAAGCCAAAGGTTTCCAAATTGAAGAATTAGAGGATGAAGACTTCGATGAGAAAAGTTCACCGTCTATGAATTAGAAGGAATAACCAATTCTCCATGAAGGAATTCAAATACTCAAAATATTCAAGAGACGGAAGAAAAGATTACAAGTAGGTGATCTTCTATGATGTAAGAAACCTGAACAATTTAGAAATGAGTTTCCACTGTTGGAGAAAGTACAAAGACACTTTATAAGTATGAAGATTCATTTCAAGAATTTCATGTTAACAACCTAGATAGAAGCAAGATGGCTTTAATAATTTATGGAGTTAGCAGAAACAACAAGAGATGTATATGATATGTTAACAATCCAATCACAAAATCTTATGATCTTATTGCTCTATGTTTCTAGTGTCTTAAGAAGAGTTATAATTAAAAAGCATGTCTTATGCTAAAAAAATGGAAAGATAAAACACTTCATACAATAACCTAATAGGACCTAAGAAAAATTTTACACCTAAAGAAAAAAAGTATACATTCTAGATTTGTTTAGAAACTAGATTGAGACATCAAACTTGGTATTTGAAAAGTGGGTGCTCGTGAAATATGATAGACAAAATTCATATGATTCAAAGCATAACAATGAAAGACAATGACATCGTTAATTTTTTAGGAAGCTGAAAGGTAAAACCCATAGGCTCTAAAACAATATGCAACAATTATCTTCCCTATATTAATATTTTTTTTTATTAGTTGAAGGGTGTGTGCATATTCTAACGAGAATAAGTCAATTAAGCGGAATTGGTTATGATGTGATTTTCAATCCAAAGTCCAATAAGGCTATAAGTAAAAAAAAAAAAGAGGGTTATGTCCTATTTAGTGGATTGAGTAAAAACAACATTTACAAATTTAAATTGTCTTATTTGCAACAACAACAACAACAACAAAAAGTTGAATGTCTCATGTTTGCAAACAAAGAGAAATAAGTAGAGCACGTACGATTATGGCATGTTAGATTGAGATTAATAACAAAGCTCAACAAACTTAATTTTGTAAGGCATGTCAAAAAAAGGGAACATTTACATTTCAAAAACATTTTCCTCCTCAAGACTACTAGAGATTTTAAATATTGATATATTTGGACCATTGAAAGTTTCCTTTGTCAATGGTAAAAATATGGACTACTCATTATTAATGACTACATCAGATGACCATGAGTAAAACTCTTTAAATATAAGGATGAGTCACACTTTGTATGTTTGATCTTTTGCAAAAAAATGCAAACAGAAAAGTATTTAGAAATTTTGAAAATAAAAAACGGTTATGGTGGAGAACTTGAAAATAAACTATTTTAGTTTTTTGTGTGAAGAAAATAGTATTCTCGTGATTTCTCCTTTCCTCGAACTCTACAAAAAACGGAGTTGTAGAAAGTAAAAATAGATCTTGTATCAGTATAATTGTATTAGGCCCTATATTGAGATTAATTTATCAAGCTTGAAAGAGAAGGGCCCAGAGGAAGTAATACAAAGCTCACTAGGGATGGGCGAAAGTCATGCATCGCCTAAAGCAATATCAGGCGAGTACTAGTGTAACACTTAGGTTTCCCATAACTCATTGTAAGACGCTCAGACTAGACTTAGGCTACCCAGTGTGATTTTTACCTGACCAATAAATGTGGGACAAATGAGTCATTCAAGGAGGAAAACCACCTCCTTCGTGATTGTAGGAGTAAAATTATTCCCATGTATCCCACGCTCCTGAAGAATGTAGGACAATAACTATTCATGGGTTCAAGGATCCAGGCCCAAGAGGTCTCTATAAATACATCAACTTTAAAGTTAAGATGAGAGATCATTATTCATCTAGAAATATCATATGCAGAGTAGAGCTTTTCACCATTCTATGTGAGATAGTTATAAGCATCATCAAATACCATAAACATCATATATAGCCTTCCATAAACATGGTTATCCTTATTGTACGTTTTTAGCAAGTACAATTGACGCCATCATGGGGCCATGGTAAAACTCACATGGTCGCCTTACATCTGAAGTTCAAGTTGCTATCTACCTTTTCAAGCCCCTATTTTTAAATATGGTAAACAAGTGAGTAGCAACTTTGGCCAGCAGTAGCTTCGACGACGTCCAAGAAGTTATAGCGGAAATGTGCGCCATTACGGATGATTTGCATTGCCACAATAACACCTTGGAGAACAACGCCATTCATCTCCGAAACACAAACAAGAGTCTGGTCCAACAAAAGAGATCAAAGTTTTGGATTTTAAACCTCTCTCTAACGAAACTTGGGCAACCTTGTACCATAAAGTTTCAAGCCACCGTCAATAGCAAAGTTTGACGAAAGAAGCAACCCAGACGAGCATGTCACCTTCATTAATACATATATGGCGATCATTAGAGCCTCATGTTACCTAAAATGCAAACTCCTTTCCAGCACCTTCAAGGACATAACACTAAAGTGGTACATGATTCTTCCATAACCCTTAGTCACCAGCTACAAGGACCTAGTAATTAAATTGGTCCACCAATTCTAGTCAAACAGACACATGAGGATGCCAACCACTAACGTGTGCAATACTCCCTCCATCCCATATTATAAGCAAATCTCCTCTTTTTAGATTCATTAAATAATTGATGTATCTAATGTACATACAGACCGGATATATTAATTATTTAATGAATCTAAAAGATGAAATTTGCTTATAATATGGGACGGAGGGAGTATTCACTAAGGCCTTTCAGAATCATTGAGAGGGTATCTCTCCCGATTTAGTGAGGCGACCATCAAGATCGTTCACCCAACTAGGAGATGTTTAAAGAACCTTCCTGAAAAGATTGAGGGTTGAGCTCGTCTAGAGGCATGTTGTTTCCATGTAGGAAAAGGTGACACATACATAATGCTACATAAATGGCGATGAAAGACACATAGAAAAAAGGCATGAAATGTTAATAAGAAGACATCTGGAAATCCTGACTCCCCATGGCAGGCCTACATGAATCATTACACCTCTCATGTTAGAGTTAGGGAAACCTTCAAGCAGAGCAGAAGGCTTATAGATAACTTCATTCCCCTGAACACTTGTAGCAAGAAGATATGGTATGACAACCTCCATACACAATATTTCGCTTCCTTTAGCCCCAAAATCTGACATATATAAGAAGGCGGCTACTAGATCAATAAGAAGATTGAGTTCCTCATCAAGAATGTCACTTGAAGAAATAAGTTTAAGGAAATTCCACCTAAACACTAGGGGGCTTTAACTCCCAAGGGCGGGATGCCTTTAGAAGCCCCGATTTAAGAAGGGCAGGGAACCAAGAAGGGGAGGTTAATATAGGAATGTGTATCACACTCTTAACACCATATCAAGAAGGTTCGCCGGAGACGGGGATACCAACTCTGCCCCTAGAAGGATCACACTCTTAAATACACTAAATAAGTATAACATTGATTAAAATAAAAACTCTCACAAAGGCTTTTCAATATTCTGGCACTATGACAATTCTCGTGAAAAAAAAAACGTAAATAGGGACAGTAGAATAAAGATAGAAGGGTTTATCATCCAGTAGTTATTTTAATATTTTAATCGATTGTCCCTAGAAAAAATTTAATTAAGAACATTAAAAGTACGCCAACCCTAACCCATAAAACTAAAATTAAAAATGCTATATGTATTAATCAATTGATAGATTTTATAATCAATTAAGAGATCATTTATCTTGCTCTAATCGATTTGACCAAGTACTTAACAGATTAGGAAATGTAAAAACTTTCCAAATTGATTATAATTACTTCTTAATAAAATTTGCACAAAACTTGATAGTTTCTCTAGAGGTTTTATGAAATCAGAGAGGGTTTTAAAACTTTTTGTTTGTGTATGTATGTGTGTGGATGTGTGTGTGGGTGGGGGTAGGTATGTGTGTGTGTGTGTGTGTGTGTGTGTGTGTGTGTGTGTGTGTGTGTGTGTGTGTGTGTGTGTGTGTGTGTGTGTGTGTGTGTGTGTGTGTGTGTATGTGTGTGTGCGCGCACACACACTTACTCTTGATCTTTAACAACTTAAGATCTTCAAGTTCCTTTTCTTGATACAATGATTACTTAGCACTTAAATTGGAACTTGAGTCTTCTGAGTGATGAGGCTTGAAATATATTCTTGACCAGGTGCCATCATTATAAGATCTTACTTGATAATTGAAATCAACTCCCCATATCATAAGGAACTTTAGTCATCCAAAAGTTGTTTTACTTAAAAGGTTGTTATCTTTAAAACTGATTCATTTGTTATCATTATCATAACCAACCGTCGGTCATACTTGCAAGCACATAGATCCACATTCTCCCCATTTTTGATGATGACAACGTATTTCACAGAGAAGTAATAAATAGATAAAATGGAGAGTAAAGATATGGAGTATTTAAAATTTCCCTCACAAATAAAGAAAGTATACTTTATTCCCTCTAAGAGTATATATCTCCCCCTTTGGCATAGTAAAAAACACAGTAAAATAGCGCAAGCACATAAATCACAAAAATGCAGGAAATATTTTAAACGAAACTTGAAGGATTGATTATAAAGTAATAAACAATAACCATTTAAATCAAACATTGAGTATTCATAAGAAAAATAGTTATACAAAAAGAAGTCAACTAATTAGAAAAGCAAGGAAAAACAACAAGAAAACAAGTAGCTATGTTATTGAGAGTTATCATCATCATCATCATCATCAAATATCTTGTCAGGCAGAGGCATTCCAATTTCAGCAAGCTTGCGAGCCAGATAACCAACTTTGGCATTTATCCGATTTACAGTTTTTATGCGAGCTTGATGGGTTTTTATGACAGTGTTGAGGAAAGCTTCACTCGATGGAGTTTGTGGAATCTAGTAGTCGAAATCCTCCAGGTTTGATGGACTGACTCACTATTGAGATGGACCTTATTGGCGTTGAGAGCCTCCCTTTTCTCTGGTGTGTTTACATACTATGACTTTAATGTGGTGGTCATATTGCATTTGGCCTTGGCAGTGACTTCATGTTCTGATTGAATTTTCCATCTACTCTTCCTTTTCTAAATCAAATCTAAAAATGTTCTAGGATTTTTGTAATCAAGTGACCATATGGCAGTTGCAAATTCCCCTTTCTCCAACAATTTGTCATTGTTGGATGAGTTCTACAAGTGCATTGAATATATCAGGGTAATGCAAAAGGTTGTGGAACCCACACAAACCAATAGTAAATCTACCGCTATCTACTATTGTTATGTAAACCTATGGAGATGGATCTAAATGAGATGGAAATTTATGATGGGAATTAAAGCAAGTTGGTTTAAAATATTTAATAAAAGCAAGATCGAAATATAGTTCGCATCGATCAATAGTACTCACAGCTAAGTCAGATTAATATATTAAGTCGGGAAATATTTTTCTTTAATAGAAAGAAAATTAATTTAAATGAATTGTTTGTGTTCGCTAAATCGAAACCAAGCTTTACTCTGAAATCTATAATACCGCTTTCGTGGTCCAGCGTGTTAAAGTATAAAACTTATTTTTTTGAAAATTAAGTACTTTTAATTAATTAAAAAAAACCTTTTTGGTGAACAATAAGTTTAAAGGTGATACCGTATGTCGCTCGCGTAACACCAGAGTTTAAACTTATAAACGCTTGCGGTCGCAACACATTTATTCTTTTAAACTCTATTTTTGATTTAATTTAATATCTGAATTTTATTTTCTAAGTCAGATACAAGTTCCTCTCTTTTGAAACGAAACTATATCTCTAAGTTTAGTGCTTTCGCAGTAATTAATTTCAGTTTTAAAACATTTATAAAAATTAATCCCAAAAAAGAGTCTCATTTTAACCGATAATGTCCAACTTAGACGTGCATATCGTCGAAACGAAGGTCCTCCCATTCTGAACCCTAAATGATTTAGTCTGACAAATTCGACATAATAATCAGAGTATACTATTAGTGCGGTAAAGCAGCAAGCAAAAAATATTAAATAACCCAGTTTTGTCGTCTCCACAGGGATTAGTGCGACTTGAACGCCGTTCAATGGTTTCCATATTTCCAAGCTTCTTGTTCAAAAGGTTTGGTTAAAGAGGTTCAAAGAACCATAAATAAAAACAGAAAATATAAAATAAAGACTGAAATATAAACGGAGCCTTGTTGGGATTAGATTTCATCAATTGATAACATGTGCATTCTTCTGATCAAATTAAACACTGCGCAATCATTCGTCTAATATCCTCACGTATCACTCACGACAGAGCTTATCTCTAACGCAACGTCGAGAAAATAACCGTATAGTCTCATTGTTGATCTCTCACACAACTCGACAACACGGAACATAAAGAACTGATACTAACGCAAATGCTAAGCCTAAAACTATCTCTAGCAATTAGGACCTAACCGGTAATCATCCCAGATCCAGGTCTGAAAAGTATATCTCTATCACGATTCAAATCAAAGATAAACAAGTAAGCAAAGATGTTACCCAAATCAGATAAACGATTGTTTTGCATAAAATACAACGATCAAAATACGTACACACGCTTAACCCTTTTTTTACATGTATTCATCTAATCCGCCAAATGCCGGTGAACATCGTTCTTCATCACTATTATCACATACCCACACAATATCATATTGATCCTACCCATGCTACTTAATCAACACAACACCATAGAAGATACAATGAATATCAACTTCAAAACTATGTCAAAAGTTTGTTCATTGATAGAAGAAAATCTGAGATCAAAGATGTGAAATGGTTTTGTCAACACCCACAAACAAGCAATCAAAGATAAACATTCAATAGAGAATCCAAAATAGTTCACAAACATAAACTAGATGAAATACATAAGGTATCAAAAGATTACAATCCAAACCCCAACAAGAGATCGAAGATCTTACCTCCTCCCTCTTATGGTTTTATGTTTCTCTCTCTAAAGAAATGAAGAGAGATGAGTTCTAATGTTCCAAAATGTTACTATCTCAAGTTTTCTCCCAAAAATGGAGTTATGACCTAAAAATACAAGAAAATCACTTAAATACACGTTCAGGTTCTGTCATGTTCGCTAGGCGAACAGCTAGTGAACGCGAACTTTTGGCACTTTCAGATCTGTTCAATTCTGGGCTCGTTCGCTACCTGCTCGCTACCTGTTCGCTACGCGAAAATGAAAGCATTTTGCTACTGGAAGTGTTCGCTGGAGACTCGCTGCGCCTTCGCTTAGCGAGTGCTTCGCTACCTTTCCTCGCTACATCTTCGCCTAGCGAGCTTGCTGTTTGTTTGCTTGTTTTCTTGGTTCCTTTGTCCATTTCTTGTGTCTTACTTTTCAATTGTTTTGTGCCTAATTCCTGCACAATAGCACACAAATCAAAGGTACCAAGAGATTTTCACGCTATATTGCAAACCAAACAAAACAAGAGTAATTTTCAACACTTTTATGACAAAAATGAGTGAAAGATGCCAATATATGATAGATCAAATAAGTGAAATTCGGCATCTAACAACTCGCCCCAACTAGCTTTTTGCTTGTCCTCAAGCAAAGTATGCCTCTCATTTCACAACAAGAGGATTTGCTCAAGATTAAGATTCACCCAAGAATGGATAAAATTGGCTCAAACACAAATGATGCAAACAAGCCATGGTTTCAAATGTTTAGAATCAAACAATGCAAAAGAACTAACTTCTTATAACAAATATTAAGCTATGCATCAATCAACAACTATGTTTTTCATGAATGAATCACTCTAACTCTCCTCTTCGAATAAGGATTGAAGAAATTACGCGTTTGCAACCGCGGGGACAATTTCACTCAACTAACAAACAATGTCAATATCAATTAAATTCATAAAAAATCTAACAATCAAAAGCAAAAATATGGAAGCAAGAAGATCACTAAGGTCTTTAAGGTTGTAGCTTGGTCGGGTTTATAAACAAGGGACATTTCTAAGGCCATGGAAACGAAATTGCCGATGCAAAAGAGGCATTCACCGTACACGTTATTTACATATCTCAACTTCATTCCATTCATTTCTTAATTGCAAACCTTCCCAACATTATTTCACAACTTATTCTTTCACTATTTTTCTTTTCCAAGCAAGCATTCTTTTTCTCATATTTTTTTTTCATCATATTTTTTTTTTCATTTTCACATAACAATTTTTTTAATGCTTGCTTGAATTTTTCAAAAATTGTAACAACCTACTATCTTCCTTTTTCATTCGCCCCAACTTAACTTTTACTCAACCCTCAAGTGAATGCTCTTAGCTTTTTATGGCAAAGAATGCAATTAAAATAAATTCAAGGTTCAAGAAAAATTTTAAAATCTCACAAAATTAAGAATGAGATTCACATTTTTTAGGCTCAAAGGGGTTAACGAATTCTCTCTACTCACGGGTAAGTTGCATTTGGACATAGTTGTGCTCAATATAAACAAGTGCCTTGATCATTTCTAATGCTTCCACAAATTCATAATGATACAAAGATAAAGCATGAATCATACGAATCAACAAAGTTTATCAGAAATCCAGCATTTAGTAAACAATGGAAGCTTTCTCACAAATTGTGGTTTTTGGTCCTAAGTGAAACAATCATTCAAATAAGTTGCCAAAAGAATAAATTTCATTTGCACAAAGACTTAAGTTCTTAAGCATTCTAAAATTCTAAATGAAGGAAACCATGTACCTTGACAATATTCACTTGTTTCATACTATCATTGCCATCCAAACCCAGTCGAAGCTTCATTGAATGCTTTTATACCGATAGCAACCACTCTAGAAGGAGTTTTCGTAATTCCTGAACACACTAGAAAAAACATAAAAAGGAACAAATATATACAAAATATACAAAGCTTAAAAACATAGAACCGTTGCAATGCACTTCAAAATCTCAACACCAATCCCCGGCAACGGCGCCATTTTGTTAGTGCGGTAAAGCAGCAAGCAAAAAATATTAAGTAACCCAGTTTTGTCGTCTCCACAGGGATTAGTGCGAATTGAACGCCATTCAATGGTTTCCATATTTCCAAGCTTCTTGTTCAAAAGGTTTGGTTAAAGAGGTTCAAAGAACCATAAATAAAAACAGAAAATATAAAATAAAGACTGAAATATAAACGGAGCCTTGTTGGGATTGGATTTCATCAATTGATAACATGTGCATTCTTCTGATCAAATTAAACACCGCGCAATCATTCGTCTAATATCCTCACGTATCACTCACGACAGAGCTTATCTCTAACACAACGTCGAGAAAATAACCGTATAGTCTCATTGTTGATCTCTCACACAACTCGACAACACGGAACATAAAGAACTGATACTAACGCAAATGCTAAGCCTAAAACTATCTCTAGCAATTAGGACCTAACCGGTAATCATTCTAGATCCAGATCTGAAAAGTATATCTCTATCACGATTCAAATCAAAGATAAACAAGTAAGCAAAGATGTTACCCAAATCAGATAAACGGTTGTTTTGCATAAAATACAACGATCAAAATACGTACACACGCTTAACCCTTTTTTTACATGTATTCATCTAATCCGCCAAATGCCAGTGAACATCGTTCTTCATCACTATTATCACATACCCACACAATATCATATTGATCCTACCCATGCTACTTAACCAACACAACACCATAGAAGATACAATGAATATCAACTTCAAAACCATGTCAAAAGTTTGTTCATTGATAGAAGAAAATCTGAGATCAAAGATGTGAAATGGTTTTGTCAAGACCCACAAACAAGCAATCAAAGATAAACATTCAATAGAGAATCCAAAATAGTTCACAAATATAAACTAGATGAAATACATAAGGTATCAAAAGATTACAATCCAAACCCCAACAAGAGATCGAAGATCTTACCTCCTCCCTCTTATGGTTTTATGTTTCTCTCTCTAAAGAAATGAAGAGAGATGAGTTCTAATGTTCCAAAATGTTACTATCTCAAGTTTTCTCCCAAAAATGGAGTTATGACCTAAAAATACAAGAAAAACACTTAAATACACGTTCAGGTTCTATCATGTTCGCTAGGCGAACAGCTAGCGAACGCGAACTTTTGGCACTTTCAGATCTGTTCAATTCTGGGCTCGTTCGCTACCTGCTCGCTAGGCGAGCTGCTAGCGAACGTTCGCTACCTGCTCGCTACCTGTTCGCTACGCGAAAATGACAGTATTTTGCTACTGGAAGTGTTTGCTGGAGACTCGTTGCGCCTTCGCTTAGCGAGTGCTTCGCTACCTTTCCTCGCTACATCTTCGCCTAGCGAGCTTGCTGTTTGTTTGCTTGTTTTCTTGGTTCCTTTGTCCATTTCTTGTGTCTTACTTTTCAATTGTTTTGTGCCTAATTCCTGCACAATAGCACACAAATCAAAGGTACCAAGAGATTTTCACGCTATATTGCAAACCAAACAAAACAAGAGTGGTTTTCAACACTTTTATGACAAAAATGAGTGAAAGATGCCAATATATGATAGATCAAATAAGTGAAATTCGGCATCTAACATATACTCACTATCCATACCAAATAGAATTCTAAACATAATAATAAAATAGTGATGATGAATATTAGTAGCTAGCGTGCATACACGTATAAAAGTCGGTTATTTAACAATCATGCATATAGTTCTTCTGATCAAAACAATGGCAATTAAATTATTGAAACATTCAAAACTAACAATTATGATATCATGTGCTAAAACAATAAAGTGCATAATAAAAATGGCGAAGAAATGTGTACTGCAAAGTAAGACAGCTGCAAAATTGGAAACGGAAAACTTGTAAATAAAATTTTGAAATGAATATGGTGGCACGATTACAAGGAAAATGATCCAAGCAAAATCTTCAAATCTTTAAATCCTAACTCTAAGGTGCACTTATCACTCGATGTGATCAAATAAGTGCTTTTCAATAAGTACTTTTTTGACCTAATTAAATTCTAGAAAACTTGGATATTAAAATACTAAAACCTAGACCTATTTATAGAGCTCAAACTGGTATAAAATATCTAGACTTCGTGTTGGAGAAGTGGGAGAAAAGTCAAGGAAGTGAGGGAAACTCATTCCACATTTCTGTTATTTTTCAGCTTCTAAAGCCCATGGTGGATGCCATGGCCTCATAGAGAACGCCATGGCCTTATGGCGAATTCCATGAGTGTAACATGTTGAATGTGGGCTGAATGGGGGTCATGGAGAACATTGTGTCCCTATGGTGAACGCCATCAACTTCAGAGCCTATTTTTCTGCATTTTCTTCAAGGCGGGTGGCGCCCCATGGCTATCACATCATGGCCAATGCCATGGAGGTCGCCAACAGTACATTTTCTTTATTTCTTATCCATTTTCAGCTATTTTTGTCTCGTTTTCTCGTGTACCAACTTCTACACGTAAATTACCTGAAACAAACACAGACTACCAGCATAACACTACAAAAAGGTGACAAAATAACATCAAATTCTAAGTGAATCAATTAGGAAAATGTGGTATATTATGTGGTTATCAAACTCCCCTATGATTAAATCTTTACTTGTCCTCAAGCCAACAACCAACAAGATACAAACAATGTAAGGGCAACATAGACACAACATCAATTTTATTCGTATGTGGTTATTCATTTTGGTTTGGCTAACATTAGATCGATAGGTCGACATCAAGGATTCCATAAAGGCACAATTTCATATTTTGCGGTAAAAAATTTCCATGCAAACCAATCTGAATCATGCTATTATGGCTCAACCTAGATCACTTATCATTTTTCACTCTTTTTCCTTCAAGCGCAATGACACTAAGTCTGTTATATTTTCACACACATAGTAAGGAAATCTATTAGTGACTATGATCTTAATTTAATTTAACTCACACACTTTGGCTTTAACATTAACTTTTGGAGATTCACATATCGTTGGGCTAAATGACCTGGTGAGGGTCGCCTAACTTAGAAGTCACATTCCCATTTTGTTCATTTAGCACATGATCACTCACTTATTTGCATCAGACTCTCTATGTAGTGTGCGCCTAAGAATGTTGCTAACTGCTAATATAAACTACTAAATGGTTACTTAAAAATAAGACTTAAGGTTACGACATAATAGTATCCAAATTCATTTGCATAATTGGGAGACTTAAAGTGTTGGGTGTAACACCCTTTTCTATCCCACAAATATAATGACAAATCAATCATATTTATCAGAGTAAAATATTGAACGTAATAAAATCATCTCAAAAGGACGCACATTTCTCAATAATTCAAATATAGTCAATGCTCCGTAAACAACGGGTTTTCCCAAATTTTACTCAAAATGTTACTCAAAAGGCAGAGAAACTCAAAAAGGTAATAATCCAAAGTTTTCCTTGCGCCGCAAGGCAATCAACATAACAAAACTCAATAAAATATAGTTTAACTTAAAGACCCCAACCCGATGTTACACTATCAGAGTAAGACCCTCTAAGTCAACCACAATGGCCAACGACCCAAAAACTTTAAAAGTCCTCGACAGCATCCACGACTAAACCTGGTCATCTGCACGTTACCCACGTGGAGGAAACATTCAAACAGACAGGGTGAGTAAAACGATTAATAATAATCAATATAGGAATCAATATATAAAATGACGTCATTTTCATATTCAACATCATCGTAATCATCAATGAACATCAAAGACCACAACATTATAAATTACATCAAAATGTCACATAAATGCAAATGCAACAAGACTCATGCATGGGGTACCAATCAAAAAAATTCAATGGACACTGGATTATCAACCCTCCATAGATCCACAACAGTAGGATCAATTCTACTCGAGAACCAGAGCATAACAAAATACCTCACATCCGCATAATGGGACTGAAGCCACAAAAATCAAGGTCCTGAACCGAAGTCTGGATGCATATGAATGCATGATGCACACGTCAATATCATACTCATAATAATCTCATTAGGTGCATCATCATCCATCAAAATCATCATAATAATCATATCATCATATAATCATAAAATAAAAAAAACTCATGGAATCAACATCATAAATCATCATCATTACTCATAGGAATCATCATACAATCATGTAATAATCACAGGAGAATCATAGACATACTCATGGTAATTCATCAAAGAAATCACAGCATCAAAACATCAAGACATCACTGCACGAGATCATAATTCACGAAACTCTGATACATTCGCTAGCAAGTTCGTTGTGCAAATCTGGGATGAATGTTCGTCGTGTGAAGCATTCTTCATTGTGCGAATTCGCGATTACACCAAATCGCTGTTACGCACCAACACCAAAACCAGACCAAAAACCTCTACGATTTCCTTCCCCAGTCCCCCAAAAGCATCCCTAAATCATTCCTAAGGTATTACAGCGATATAGGCAAAAAATCTACGACTTATTAGACCAATCCCGTATCATATTTATGCCTCCAATTCAAATAATTTCCTTAAAACTATCCCACATTCATTAGAGTTCTCACAATCCAATTACCATATACGGCTAAAACCTCCACAACAGATTCTGGCCACGAAGGCCTGATTTCCTTTATCTCAAATCAGCCTCAAACCTATCATACCGTCAGTTCAAATCTCTCAAACTCATTGACCTCACCATCCGAAAGCAACAACAATTTAATCAAAAATCCCTAAACCCTTAAATCAGCTTTAAACACATTGAATCACATATTAAAAACTATGAAGGCAATACTCCTCATACCTTAATTGCCGACTCTAAGCCTTTTCTCCTTGATTATCGGAAACCTTGAGAAGCTTTTGCCTCAATCCTCTTCCTCAGAGCTCTGGCCTCTATTTCTTCCATTTTCACGGTCTAACAAGAATGAATCCTAATTTCCTCAAAATTCTTTTTTGTTAAACCTAACTTTGGGCCTTAAAATTGGGCTTTCCAACTCCGCCATCACTAACTCCCCCTCAAATGTCCATTTTCCCTTAATTCACTTAAATTTATTTAAATTAATAATAATACTAATATATTCATATTATATACTATTATTTAAATAAATACTCAAAATCCATAATTCCCAATATTCGCACCAATAACCGAAAACGTGAATATTCATATTTAAATAAATTAAATAAATATTCCAAGAATTTTGGGGTGTTACAACTCTCCCCCACTTAAAAGAATTTTTTCCCTCGAAAATTACCTCAAGAAAACAGAGTCGGATACGACTCCCTCATCTGATCCTCGCGCTCCTAAGTCATACTTCCTCCAGCTGGTCCTCCCCGAAATCTCTTTACCTCGCAGTTGCTTCACTTTTCGTTCATCAATCCGAACTGGCAATGCCTCAACAATCAAATTATATCTCACTTGTACATCATCCATCTGAATCACATGCGACGGATCTGGAATGTAATTCCTCAACTGAGACACATGAAACACATCATGCAAATTCACAAGCGACGGTGGTAAAGCAATCTGATATGCTACCTCTTCCACCCTCTGTAAAATCTGATACGAACCAACAAAATACGGTGTGAGCTTTCTGGACTTCAAAGCTCGACCAACACCAGTTACCAACGTAACTCTCAAAAACATGTGATCTCCTTCATGGAACTCAAGTGTTTTCCTTCTCTTATCATGGTAACTCTTCTGACGACTCTGTGACACTCTCATCTTTTTTTGGATCATCTTGATCTTTTCAGTCGTTTCTTGCATAATCTCAGGTCCGAGTACAACACTCTCACCTGACTCATACCAACACAATAGAGTCATACACCTCCTACCATACAATGCATCATACGGTGCCATTCCGATACTAGAATGGTAACTGTTGTTGTAGGTAAACTCAATATACGAAAAATGATCCCATGATCCACCTTGATCCAACACATAAGCTCTCAGCAAATCCTCTAAAGACTAGATAGTTCTCTTTGTCTATCCATCCGTCTGCGGATGATAGGCAGAACTCAACCTCAGCTTAGTACCCAAAGCTGTCTGCAAACTCTCCCAGAACCTCGATGTAAATCTCGGATCTCTATCAGACACAATACTTGAAGGCATACTGTGCAGTTTCACAATCTCATCA
This sequence comes from Lathyrus sativus, assembly GCA_963859935.3. Taxonomy (NCBI): domain Eukaryota; kingdom Viridiplantae; phylum Streptophyta; class Magnoliopsida; order Fabales; family Fabaceae; genus Lathyrus; species Lathyrus sativus. The sequence goes on from OZ012738.1 coordinate 475,463,664, forward strand.
ATATACAATTCGGCCAGCTTCTGCAACGAATAATTGATCCTTATCGGTATAAAATGAGCCGATTTGGTCAATCTATCGACAATTACCCAAATTGAATCATATCCCTTCAAGGTTTTCGGTAGACCTGTCATAAAATCTATAGAAATGCTATCCTATTTCTACTCTGGAATATTCAACGGTTGCATCAGACCCAATGGTCTTTGATGTTCAATCTTTGACTTCTGACAAGTCAAACAAGCGTACACAAACTCTGCAACTTCCTTCTTCATCCCTGGCCACCAAAACAATTTCTTCAAGTATTGGTACATCTTTGTGGCACCCGGATGAATATTTAACCCACTTGAGTGACCTTCCTCAAGAATACTCTTCTTAATTTCTGGCACATCTGGAATACACACTCTACCTCTGAACCTCATCTCACCATTCTCATTGACCTAAAAATCACCTATGTTGCCTTGGTTGATTAACGTGAGACGATCCACCAACCTCAAATCATATTTTTGACCTTCTCTGATTTATTGGAGAGTACCACTAGTCAACTTTAGCATACCCAACTTCACACTGTTAGGAGTCTCTTCACACACTAGACTCATATCTCTGACTTGTTCAATCATTCCTAACTCTCGAACCATAAGCATCGACATATGCAAAGACTTCCTACTTAATGCATCAGCTACAACATTAGCCTTACCAGGGTGGTAACTCAATTCAAAATCATAATCCTTCAGAACTTCAAGCCATCTCCTCTGCCTCATATTCAACTCTTTCTGATCAAACAAATACTTCAGGCTCCTGTGATCACTGAACACTTCGAACCTGGACCCAAAAAGATAATATCTCCAAACTTTCAACACAAACACCACCGCGGCCAACTCTAATTCATGCGTAGGGTAATTCCTTTCATGAACCTTCAGTTGTCTGGAAGCATAAGCAACAACCTGCCCATTCTGCATCAATACGCCACCAAGACCCATCTTCGATGCATCACAATACACTACAAAAGACTCACTCAGATTTGGCAAGATCAACACTAGAACACTTGTCAACTTTTTCTCAACTTCTACAAAACTCTTGTCACATGCAACATCCCACACCTAAGCTTGACCCCTTCGAGTCAACTGAGTCAATGGCAACGCCAACTTCGAAAAGCCTTCTATAAACCTACGATAATAACCATCCAACCCAAGGAAACTTCGAATCTCAGTAGCAGACTTCGGAGTGTCCCACTGCAACACAACATCAACTTTTGACGGATCAACAACAATCCCTCCACTAGAAATCACATGGCAAAGGAAACTCACTTCCTTCAACCAAAACTCACACTCGGACAACTTGGCATAAAACTTCTTGCCCCTCAAAACCAGCAATACAACTCTTAGATGTTGTGCATGTTCTTCCTCGGACTTCGAATATACTAAGATATCATCGACGAATACTACCACAAATTGATCCAAATAAGGATGAAAAATCCTATTCATATACTCCATGAATACACCAGGTGCATTAGATACTCCAAATGGCATCATCGTATATTCATAATGGCCATACCTTGTCCTGAATGTTGTCTTTGGAATATCATCAGGCTTAACGTGAATCTGATGATAACCAAACCTCAAATCAATCTTGCTAAACACACAAGCACCCATAAATTGATCCATCAGATCATAAATCCTCGGAAGTGGATACTTATTCTTGACCGTCACTTTATTCAACTGTCGATAATCCATACACAATCTCATGCTACCATCTTTCTTCCTCACCAACAAAACAAGAGCACCCAATGGAGAAACACTCGGTCGAATAAACTTCTTCTCAAGCAAGTCTTCCAACTGTTTCTTCAATTCTTCTAACTGAGATGCAGGCATCCGATAAGGAGCCATCGACACTGGACTAGTGCCCAGTATCACATCAACAGTAAACTCTACCTCACGCTCAGGAGGTAAGTCACTCACGTCGTCTGGAAACACCTCTGGAAATTCCCGAACAACTGGTAGCTCCACGCTCACCGCTTCATAATCAAATTGAAGTGATGCAAACAATGCAAACATCTGAGCCTCGTCTTCTAAAAGTTATTCCACTTGCTTAGCAGATACAAACATCAGCTCTCCATAATCACCAAACTCTGGGAACCTCACAGTATTGTTGTAGCAATCGATATAAACATAGTTGAACTCCAACCAGTTCATTCCAAGAATAACATCAATTCGATACAAACAGACCAAGTGCATCACAAAATTCTTATCGTAAATATTCAATGGGCAGCTCAAACAGACTAACACAGTAGTCACAGAACCATTAGTCGAGGTATCGATAACCATACTCCCAACCATAGAAGATAATTTCAAATTCAATCTCGCAGCACATTCAAGCGAAATAAATGAATGGGTAACACCAGTATCAATCATAGTAATCAATTCAAAATCATTAATAAAGCAAGTACCTCTGATCAAGTCATTTGTCTTGGGTTCTTCTACGCTGCTCAAAGTAAACACTTTGTCGTTCGTCTGAGCAGCAGTAGCAGTCTTCTTTGGCTTCTGGCACTGGGTACTGATATGACCCTTCTCTCCACATTTGAAGCAAGTAGGAGCTTCATCTTTGCAGTTAGTAATTCTATGACCTCTCTTGCCACAACGATGACATCTCAGCACCTAACAAACCTCAGCAAGGTGACCTTGCTCGCCACACTTATAACACTTTCTTGGAGTAGTAGCCGCTCCCTCACTTAACTTTTTCCCATCTGAAACCTCCTGCTTCCCTTTACCACCAAAAGTTACATACGGTTTCCCTCTATATTGTCCTTTCTCTTTCTTCTCACTCAACTGCTTGTAGTGAGTAGATCGAGCTCGACTATTCTCATCATAAATTCTACTCTTGCCCACCAGTTCCATAAACTGACGAATCTGTTGGTACCCAATTCCCTGTTTAATCTCTGGTCTCAACCCATTCTCAAACTTGAGACACTTCGACATCTCTGCATCAGCACGATTATAATGCGGACAAATCTTCACTAAAGCCTCAAACTTTGCCGCATACTCAGCCACAATCATATTCCCTTGCTTCAGCTCAAGGAATTCCACCTCTTTCTTGCCCCGAACGTCTTCAGGAAAATATTTCTTCAAAAATTCTTCCTTAAACACAGCCCAAGTTATTGCAATGCCAACACCACTCAATCTCTGATGAGTGTTATCTCACCAGTCCTCAGCTTCTTCTGCTAGCATATGCGTACCAAACTGCACTTGTTGGGAATCAGTGCACACCATATCCCAGAAAATCTTCCTAATCACTTTCAGCCACTTATGCACACCATCAGGATCATGAGTGCCCACAAAAGTCGACGGATTGTTCCTCTGGAACTTCCCTAAAACACGAAACTCATTTGGAGATCCACCATTCTGGGCCATAACTTGGGCAAGCGATTCCAGCGCATCAGCAATAGCACGATCATTTCTTCCAGCCATCCGCAGCCACCAAAAGGGTTAGAAGAAAATGACTCATCTAACAGTGTTCTCACACTATTGACTGACAATGGATTAACAACATAAAAACTTGGCTGGACTGAACGACCTGCTCTAATACCACTAATGTAACACCTTTTTCCACCCCCACAAATATAATGGCAAATCAATCATATTTATCAGAGTAAATTATTGAACGTAATAAAATCATATCAAAAGGGCGCACATTTATCAATAATTCAAATATAGTCAATGCTCCATAAACAACGGGTTTTCCCAAATTTTACTCAAAATATTACTCAAAAGGCAGCGGAACTCAAAATGATAATAATCCAAAGTTTTCCTTGCGCCGCAAGGCAATCAACAAAACAAAACTCAATAAAATATAGTTTGACTCAAAGACCCCAACCCGATGTTACACTATCAGAGCAAGACCCTCTAAGTCAACCACAATAGCCAACGGCCCAAAAACTTTAAAAGTCCTCGACGACATCCACGACTAAACTTGGTCATTTGCACGTTACCCACGTGGAGGCAACATTCAAACAGGCAGGGTGAGTAAAAGGATTCATAATAATCAATATATAAAATGGCGTCATTTTCATATTCAACATCATTGTAATCATCAAGGAACATCAAAGGCCACAACATTATAAATTACATCAAAATGCCACACAAATGCAAATTCAACAAGACTCATGCATGTGGTACCAATCAACAAAATTCGATGGACACTAGGCCATCAACCCTCCGTAGATCCACAACAGTAGGATCGATTCTACTCGAGAACCGGAGCACAACAAAATACCTCACATCCGCACAATAGGACTGAAGCCACAAAAATCAAGGTCCTGAACCGAAGTCTAGATGCATATGAATGGATGATGCACACGTCAATATCATATTCACAATAATCTCATTAGGTGCATCGTCATTCATCAAAATTATCATAATAATCATGTCATCATATAATCATAAAAAAAACTCATGGAATCAACATCATAAATCATCATCATTCCTTATAGAAATTATCATACAATCATGTAATAATCACAGGGGAATCATAGTCATACTCATGGTAATTCATCAAAGAAATCATAACATCAAAACATCAAGACATCGTTGCACAAGATTATAATTCGCGAAACTCTGCTACGTTCGCTAGCAAGTTCGCTGTGCGAATCTGGGGCGAATGTTCGTCGTGCGAAGCATTCTTCGTTGTGCGAACTCGCGATTACAGCAAATCGCTGTTACGCACCAGCACCAAAACCAGACCAAAAACCTCTACGATTTCCTTGCCTAATGCCCCAAAAATATCGCTAAATCATTCCTAAGGTATCACAGCAATATAGGTACAAAATCTAAGACTTATTAGGCCAATCCCATATCATATTTACACCTTCAATTCCCATAATTTCCTTACAACTACCCCACAGTCATTAGAATTCTCATAATCTAATTACCTTATATGGCTAAAACCTCCACAACAGATTCTGGCCACGAAGGTCTAATTTCCTTTATCTCAAATCAGCCTCAAACCTATCATACCATCAGTTCAAATCTCTCAAACTCATTGAACTCATCATCAGAAAGGCAACAACAATTTAATCAAAAATCCCTAAACCCTTAAATCAGCTTTAAACACATTGAATCACATATTGAAAACTATGAAGGCAATACTCCTCATACCTTAATTGCCGACTTTAAGCCTTTTCTCCTTGATTCTCAGAAACCTTGCAAAGCTTTTGCCTCAATCCTCTTCCTCAGAGCTTTAGCCTCTATTTCTTCCATTTTCACGGTCTAACAAGAATGAATCCTAATTTCCTCGAAATTCCTTTTTGTTAAACCTAACTTTGGACCTTAAAATTGGGCTTTCCAACTTCGCCATCACTAACTCCTACTCAAATGTCCATTTTCCCCTTAATTCACTTATATTTATTTAAATTACTAATAATACCAATATATTCATATTATATACTATTATTTAAATAAATACTCAAAATCCACAATTCCCAATATTCACACCAATCACCGAAAATAACCGAAAATGCGAATATTCATATTTAAATACATTAAATAAATATTCCAAAAATTTTGGGGTGTTACATTGGGATGATATCGATTTTGTCGAGAATTTCCCAAGTCTCTCAAACATAACCAATACACTAAAACAACCTATATACTTTTGGAGTGTGTCACATCATAAATCATACAAAAATTTATTTATGCTCAATTTTTAAGGAGACTTTAATAACCGATTAAACCATGCATAAAAAACTCGACATCACATGCATTGACTCAACTAATATAAAAATTAAGCTAAAAATTGCAAAATTCAAATTAAAATAAAGAAACTAGCAAAGCAAAAGGAAAAATCTAAACTAGAAAGCACTAAATAGAAAGTGATAAAGTTCTTCCACCGTACTTAAACTGAACGTTGTTCGCAATGTTTCAATAAAGTGGGAAAAGGAATAAGAACCTGGTGAAGAAATCAGTGTCGGCCACAGCTTTAGCCTCGTCCCCTGGGTTGTCCATAGTGAGGAGGTGGAGGTGGCGTACCCATACCGTGAATATAGTGTAACATATCCTCCATAAGGTTATCACAATAATTCTTCTGCTGAAACTTCCTATAATCTTCTTGTCTAGACCCACCTGTAATCCAATTATCAGTCCGGTCATATATGATATCTGGTGCTTTATCTGTTCCGCATAGTTATGTTGTTGCTCCTGTAATTGTTGCACATGTGCCATCATGTCAACTACTATTGGCGCATAGCTCTGAACAACTGGTCATATTCGGCATCAATGTCATTCCAGTGGCGCATCTCTTTAAGGACATCATCTAGGGTGGTCTGCATAGCAACATAGTCATACTCTTCTCAAGACTGATGTCCGAAAAAGGTACCTGCAAAATCGTTAGAAAAACATGGTGTAGTGTGTGCAGGTGGATCAACAATATGTGGGGAATGGTGTGGTGGTGGCTCATGTGCATGAGAGTCTTACTTTCTCTGATTATACTCATAACCGGTGCCCCCTTGCATGGAAATTTTCAGGAATGTCTGTGGGCACCAATCTGACATGTAACAACCCGTATAATATATATATATATATATATATATATATATATATATATATATATATATATATATATATATATATATATATATATATATATATATATATATATATATATATATATATATATATATATATATATATATATATATATATATATATATAAAATACCAACTATATATATAGCTGGTATGATATTATGGCTGGTAATGACACAACATAAGAGCCTAATGACATCATTATATACACATGTCCAAACTAAATACATCTATGTCGCATGTTATACAGTAAAGCTTAAAAATAAAATCTAAGAACTACGTACAATATCTTTATTATACACAAATCCACAACAAAAAATCACAATAACAAGCATCCCTTGAAACATCAATGTATAGTTTCTCTTGTTGGTATAACCTGCAAACAACACCTGAAAAGTAACAACAATATTGGCGTGAGATAATAATCTCAGTGAATTCCTCTATCCTATGCGTCCACTCATCTCTACAGGGTTCTCTAATCAAATTCTAATTCAATTCTTTATCTCTCATTACTTGTGTATCATTCACACAAGATAACTAAGACTTAAGTGTCTAAAGGTTATTCGCAATGTATGAAAACATGCCACTGAGTTTTCATAACTCAAACAATCACTATTCGAGGATGAAAACTGTAATACAAGGGTGATTAGCCCAAACCGATCACAAGGATCTAATCAATTATCCATCAGATATAGCCAACGGCAGTACCCAACCTCCATTATGTAGAATATATTATCTACCAAATATTTCCATGAGTACTCCTAGCCTCCATTGTGTGGTGATAGCCAAACCATAAGATATTTCCAACGACAGTCCTAGCCTCCAATGAATTGATATACAATCCATCATATATGGCCAACGATACTCCTAGCCTCCACTGAACGGAATGCATTTAACAGTGTTACAATTATTCATCAAATACCAGGTGATCATATCCACCCATCACATGTTATTCCAAATGTTCCATACAAAGCATATCGATTTATAATCAGGAGAATACTTGTCTGCGATACACACTGAGGTACCTTTGTGTCTAAGCATAACCATAACATTTATTTCCATAACCTATGTTATCTTCCTAAGTTATTAATTCAGTTACGCTCCTAATGTTTCTGGACTTATCATCATAAGGTTTTATCATGTTATTACACAACAATACAATAATCAATTCACAATATAAAGCAAGCATCATGATACAATTCATGACCTACATAAGGCACACATGGTAATATAACATATTACAAAACCAACTGCAATATTATCACCCAACCCGCCTCAATCTAACTTATCCACTTCCAAGTCTCATACAACATTTGTCTGATCATCCTATAATGGGGGCTCACTAGACTCAAAGGGAAAATATTCAATGGAATGAGTCATAGAGACATCTCTCTATATCATAGTCCTCTATGATAGCTTTCTAATTCATTCATTCTCGTATCAATTGGATTTAGCATTCCCATTTTATGGTGGAACCAGAGAATAAGGTATTAACCAACTCCAATATTATCATATAATACATGATAGTTATCATCACTATCCTATCTATAAATGGCATAAAATTATTATTTTTTCATTTCCTCATCTAATATAACATTGAATTAGCTTTCCAACACATTCAACCGTGCGTTAAACGGAATTAAGAAACTCAAGTTACGTTGCAAATAGTGTAGAGGGAAAAACACACAAATCAGACAACCACGCTAAGCGCCACCAGTGATAGAAAATTGTCCAGAAAGTGATCGAAGGTGCGGTGAGTGCCCTTAGGTTGGGCTAAGAGAGCATAGCAGTACCTCCAACATTTAGAACTGATGAAATTCCATTTTTCTTCACCCAAATCACTTCCAAACTATACCACATCAACTATAATCATGTACTAACATACCCAACTCTCAAATACCATGAACTTCATCATTACCCAACTCTAAGAAATAACAATATCATAGTTTCACCATTTTATTTGTAACATGAACATAAAAATCAATCCAACGATTGTACCCGTAGAACACAATAATCACGTGATAAACACGACATCCATGGAAGCAAAACAACAACATAGAATCAAGCACAACAACAATATAGAATCAAGGACAACAAAAATTTATCATGGAATCACATAAATCCTAATTCTCAATCATGAAATCCCCCCTCCGCTCCCCGAAAGCTAATGTTATATATAGAACTCACCTTGTTCAAGAATAAGATTATGAAATGAAGTTGTTGATGATGATGATATCCCTTCCTTGGCCTTCCTCTTCTTTTTCACTTCTTCTTCTTCTTTCTTTTCTTTCTCTTTTCCTTTTTGTCTCTTTCTAATAACTCTTTATTTCTCCTTCTTAGTCTTTATCCACTTTCTTATTCTTATCCATATTTTGAAATCAGATTGGGTTTTAAAACTTCTCTCTCTCTCTCTCTCTCTCTCTCTCTCTCTCTCTCTCTCTCTCTCTCTCTCTCTCTCTCTCTCTCTCTCTCTCTCTCTCTCTCTCTCTCTCTCTCTCTCTCTCTCTCTCTCTCTCTCTCTCTCTCTCTCTCTCTCTCTCTCTCTCTCTCTCTATCTATCTATCTATCTATCTATCTATCTATCTATCTATCTATCTATCTATCTATCTATCTATCTATCTATCTATCTATCTATCTATCTATCTATCTATCTATCTATCTATCTATCTATCTATCTATCTATCTATCTATCTATCTATCTATCTATCTATCTATCTATCTATCTATCTATCTATCTATCTATCTATCTATCTATCTATCTATCTATCTATCTATCTATCTATCTATCTATCTATCTATCTATCTATCTATCTATCTAGTTATCTATCTATATGTGTATGCGTGCCTGTATGTGTGATTTCTATAATGCTTCAAGACTTACTCTTGACCTTTTATAAACTAATTGATCACTCTAAGACGTTAAGCGCAAAAAATAAAATGAGCTTTCACATTTTCACAACTTCAAGTTCCCTTGCTAGATACATCAATAGTTTAACACTTCAATTAGAACTTAAGTATTTTGATTAATGAGACTTGAGATTTCTTCTTCACCATGTGTCATCATTATAAGCTTTTACTCGATAGTTGAAATCAACTCCTTATATCACAAGGAACTCTCATCTTCCAAATGTCATTTAACTTAGGGAGTTGTTATCTTTAAATATACTTCATTAGTTGTCATCATCAAAACTAATTTAAGGTCATACCTACAAGCACATAAATCCACAAAGAGCTCAAGGGGTTTTTGGGCGGGCTTCAAAGTAACTTTCTTGTGAACCGGTTGGCTCTAGCTTACCACTTTGTTATTTCACATCTTGGGTTATTTTCCCTACATTAATTTCTTCTCCTTTGATGTAGCATTCTGCCCTAGCCATCTTTCTTCCGTCGAGGACGCTAGTTTTTGGGCTATGGACTCGTTAAAGTTCCCGACCTTTAATACATTTTGAAAAAGCCCCCAAGAACATATTTTGGTTTGGATGGATGACATTGATGGTTTATTCGTTATACTCTCTTCACAACTCAGAATAGCCTTATAAGACATTGAAAAGACTTGTGGTGGAAACCTTCTAGTGTTTATTGTCCGAGAACTAGTGGATCATCTTCTTCATCAAGTCTTGGTAGCTAGTTATGGAGAACCTCAAGAGGCTCATATACCACTAGAGGGATGATTCTTTTAGTGTTCCCACCATCAACTTTCATTTAAGGGACTCATTCGCCCCGATAATGGCCATTTGAGTGTTATTATCAATGATATACTCTTGAGGGTCATTTTTTCCATCAAACATTACTAAGTAGGGTGATTTAAATTTGTTTGGAATCTATGTGTCCAAAATCTTTGTCGCTAAAGGTTGAGGATCTATGGGGTTTTCCTGCTGGTCAATTATTGGTTGTAGTTCCTGCTGTTGTAGATCACATATTTTTCTTCTAATGTCTCATTCTGGAGATCGTAGTTCCTCCATAGCGGCAAGTATATCCAGTGACGGATCCAGAAATTTTAATTAGTGGGGGCAAATTTTTGTTACTATAATTTTACATAAAATTTAATTTGTTTAACAATAATGATTTTATTATAATTATTGTTTCTGTCCTTAAGTTTATTTTCTATATCAATAAAAAATAATATAAATTGTACAGTTTTATAAATTTTTTATAAAATTATTTATTTATTTAAATAAATAAATAAAATGATAAATACAATAATTTATAAGAAATTTTAAAAAGTTATAACAAAAATACTTATTATTATCTATATAGATAATAGTATTTAATATTTGCTAAAGAAAAGAATGGGAGAATATTTAGTGGGGGAAATAACTAATTTTTTATGGTATCAATATAAAAATTATTAAGCATCTACTAGACATACAATTAAATGAGTGGGGGCAGGTTATCGTTGTTGTTGTTGAGAGATCGACATTACCATTGTAGGGAGATAAGGGGTTGATATTAGATATGGCTGTGTGGTCCGAGCTAGTTTTATTGAGCCTCATGGTGGATGTCAAATGTAAATTTTTGGTACACTAATTGATAACTCTACCAGTGTTAAGCCACTAAGAGTCACAAATGTCACTTTAGGTATAAGTCGTATGGAAAGAACGCGTATGTCTATTCCACTTAGGTTGTCATTTTACATACGGTTTCGCAGGCTCAATCTCCATAAGAGCAATAATTGGGTCATAAAAATTAATGTATCTTTGTCTTCCTAAGATCAATCAATAGAAATCAATTCCTTTTCCTCTCTGTCTGGGACCGTCCATTTATGATTGTTAATATATCTTTAAGGCTCTGTCTATGTGTTGATGCGTACTAACCATTACTCGAATGCGCCGAATTTGGATCGTCCTATTCAACTTGATCCATTTATGTTGATCCTAGTAAGCCATGCCCCCATGGGATGCCTTGAAATCGCGAAGCTCCTAAATCTGAATTTAGAACCGACCCAAATTTTTGAGCATGTACACGGTCCTTCAAACATGATGTTTGTAGGGACGATATACTTTATGTGAGAAACTAAATTCTATTGAAATATGTAGCTCAATAATAAATAATAATAATAATAATAATAATTATTATTATTATTATTATTATTATTATTATTATTATTATTATTATTATTATTATTATTATTATAACAATAATAATAACAATAACAATAATAATAACAAAATAACAATAATAATAATAATAATAATAATAATAATAATAATAATAATAATAATAATAGCAATTTTTTTAAAGTATTAACTTAGAATCTAAAAAGGTTTAACTCAAATTTTAGATTAACCATCAAATTTATTTATAAAAATCGATAATTTCTACTGTCAGCAGAAAAAAAATAGAAAAAAAAAAATAAAGTTATATTAAAAATTATTAATTTTCAAAATATATTTTATAAAATGACAAATATTGTGTTTCTAAATAAATTCATCTAAACACCTAATTTGTGGATGATAAAAGTCAACTAGGAATTATCATGAAAAAGGGATTTTACAAAGAAAAAGGCCCACTAAATTACTTTAACAAAGTAGTGGGAACATGTTGATGATGGTGATGCTACTCACCCAATAATAAAATAAATTATGATCAATGGAGTGGGATACTTGCCTTGTGTGGATAGCAACTACCACTACCACCATTGCTACTCTCTTGCTCTTAGGTCACAAAATATAAAATACTATTTGTGTCCTTATACCTAATACCTCATTCATAAATATATAAAAAGTTGATAAAAAAAAGTATTTTGCATTGATTTCTTTTAAATATATAATATTTACTCTTATTTCAAATTTTAATCTCGATTTTCATTAATCTAATGATTTTAATTTATTATTTATATATAAAAAGTTCCAAAAAAAATTAAATTAAATGATTAATTAAAGCCGATAGATTAATAAAAATAAAAAATTAAGATTTGAAGTGAGTCTTTTAAATTTATTTTTAAATAAAAATAAAGGTTAAGATTTACAATAAATCTTTTAAATGTATTCTTGATATAAAAATATCTTTTATAAAGAAATCTCCTACTTTTTAATTCTCATCATTTAGTTAGGTGTGAGTTTGTTGAAAATTTTATTAATAAATTAACTTAAAAATTTAAATAAAAATCTTATAAATTGACGATAAAATTTTACAAATACTAATAAGTGCTTTAAAATATTGTTTAATAGTCTTAAAAAAGATGAAAGGTGGCTTATTTGAATGGTCTTAAGTGGTATGATCCTAGATTTTGATTTTAGGAGCTTTGTTAATAGGGAAATTGTCACCCCTAAAGTTCAAGATGTTTTAACAATTTTTCATTTATGTAAAAATGTTCAGAATATTGAAGTAAAGTTTGACCTGATTGTAAACAAAAAGTAATTTTTAGTAGTTTAAAATTAACATATATTTAAGATTTTCTTTTAACTATTCTTATCAATGGATTAGTTCAACATATTTCACTAGTAAAGTAGCATGTGACTCTATATGTTTAATAGATTTAATAAGTTTTAATGCTCGCAAAGAAATAATGTAATCAAATCATCAGCATCATCAAAAAATAACAAGATTGAAATAAATCAAAAAGTGTAGTTAAAAAGTTTTAATATTTGATGCAAAAGAAAGACAGATGCTATGATCAATATCAAAGAAAATGAATTCTTTGAAAGTTTGTCTGATTATGTGTTTTAGTTTTTTTTTTAATTTATTTACAATAAATAGTATGTAAATTAAATGTGAGTAACTCTCAAGATATTAAATAATACACACGCAAGCTTAAAATGTTATTTCTTACAAATTTAATCTATTTCAAAATACTCATTAAAATTAGTTATGACTTTTATCCAATCTATTAGGAAAGTGAAATCTCATTTTCTAATCGATTAAGGAGTGACCCCGCCTCCTAATCGACCAAGACCCTTTAAATAGATTAGACTCTGAATCTAGCTAAATTATTTACCAATTATCTAGGTTAAATCGATTAGCATTGTAAGTTAATCGATTAGAGAGTGGCCTCGGCCCATAAATTATTTTCTTTCTTGGTCATTTTTATTCTCTTATATAAATGAGTCTTTATGTTCACTTCTAATCATGAAAATAATGATTTTATACTTTTCTTTCACGCCCACTCTCTTCATATAAATTGTTTTATATACTTGTCATTATCTTAGTGTTGAGAGAGCAAAAAATTTAAAGTAAGAGTTGTATAATTTATTGTTTGATCAGATCAGGATGTAATCATAATCTAAGAGTTCAATTCTCTCGTGTCATTGTAATTGATATAAAGGTTGTAAATTGAACAGGAGTAAAAATTTGATGTAATGATGTTGTTGGATTGATCATGTGATAAAAGCTCATGGTGATAGTGGAACTCTTAAGGGAAAGTTCTTGGAGACTAGAGTAGACCGCATGGCTTAAGGCTGAACAAATATACGTCATGGTGTGGTTTTTGTAACTTTATTCTTTTTGTATTTTATTTTATGCACTTTAATCTCTGCTTCATCTTCTATATTTAAAATCGACCAAATTAAAATCAATATTTTTTGTCAAAACAATTCAAAAACCATATAACGCAATTCACCCACTTCTATTTTGTGTTTGAAGTCACTTGGTCAACATATCATACTATCATTAGATATTTACTCATGATTCCTTTATTTCATATTGATGAGGTTTATATTGTTTGTCATAAGGCGTGCTTTAGTAAATTCAAGGAACACATAGTTCATTGTAGGGAGCTTCAAATATTCAAATATCGACATGACTTTGTTATGCATGTTTTGTTTGATATATTTTTGCGGACAAAAGTATCTCAGAAAAAAAAAGAGGTTCATGTCAATTTCTTGACAGACCCTCGAGATGAAAGATCAACACTTAGATCAGAAGATGTTATGATATATGGTTGAGTAAGAGGAAAATATACATATGCGCACTTGATTGAGATTTCCTTACTTGTGGGACAACAACCTTCAAAGTTGTTTCAAGTAAAGTGGCTAAATATGAGAAAATGTGTATGGACAATCAATATATTTTTATACAATTTGTATTTGACGTTTTTGACTTCCCAACACTAGAGACATTGATATTCTACAAATAGTAAAAAAAACTCTTGCACAACAAGGTGTGTCTCCTACAACTATGAATATAGTTTTTTTAAGCTGATTGAGTTTGTCCTTCCAAAAAGGAATAGTGATGCAACTTGTTGCTTGCTTGCCATTTACATGTAATTCATATTTCTTTAATCATCGAAAACGATTGAAAATTGTAATATTTAAAATTTTAATGAATAACTTTTTTTTATTAGAGATTTTTAAAGAGTATTCTTAGAAAGTTTGAAATTTTGTTCAGTTAACACAATATGTCACACACAATATTGAGATAATATGTGAGACAATATGATTTGAAAGAAGCGAAGAAAAAATAAGCAAATCAAATAACACAGCTAATTGGTAATCCAATTCGATGCAATGTAATTTACGTCTAGAGAGTTGTAGTCCAATGAAAGGAAATTTATTAGTTCAAGTAGTCAACTAGTACACGGCGGTCTCATATGAACTCTTATAGTTCGGTGCTCTTTTCTAATATAACCCGTGAATTTTAACTCAAGTTTCCATGAATCTAAAATCCACTCACTTTCACTAAAACACTCTCCGAAGTGTTTACAAGAAAACAATTATATATGAACTGATTCAAATTATAATTACATACCAAATAATCTATTCTTCTAATATTAAAAAGGCTCTCAAGATAGAGAGGGTATTACACAAGAAAACACAAAATATTCTACTTAGACAAAATTATTGCACTCAAAACAAACCTTCAAAAACATGTGAATCTTCAAACAAAGAGAACCTTCTCCTTAAAAAGCAAATGCGACCTAGCAAAAATCAATTTGAATTCCAAAACAACAAACCAAATATTTTTTAATAAGACCAAATCCAAATATTTTTAATTAAACCATATCTAATCAAAATATTCTTCAATTATATATTTTAATAAAATATTCTTCAAATTTGATTTAAAATACTTCATCAAATATTGAATAAATGCTTAAACAATTCAGAGCACACAGAAAGCGCACGCCAGAGTCAATAAAAAAAATCTCATAATAAGTCAAATCATCTTAGAGCATCTTTAGTGAGAGTATCTTAAGTGGGTAAATTAAGATATTTTTTGTAGGCTTAAAGTGATTTGTAGGATTTAAAAAATTTATAATTGATTTGAGTTATTTTTATTTTAATGATAGTTGCTTATAAAAAACTAAAATTTAACCCTATATTTTATATCTTTTTAATTATAATTATTTTTTTATTGAAGTTACCATTAATTTAATTATTTAAAATCAAATATATAAAATTGTCAAAAATTAAAAAGTTGGTGAATTAAATGTCATGTCATAATCATTCCAATTATATAGCATACGTTATCTATATAATTGCCGGAAACTAAAAGTGAGTGAATTAAATATCATGTCATAGTCATTCCAATGCAAAATCTTTATAATCATCGTTAATTATAAAAAATTTAACTATTAAAAATGCTCTTACTTAATAACTTGTTTATAAAAATTAAATTAATCATTTTATAATAACAAAGTTCAATAGCAATAATAATAATAATAATAATAATAATAATAATAATAATAATAATAATAATAATAATAATAATAATAATAATAATAATAATATTTTAATTTGACAAAGAGCATGATCGATTTTAGAGGATACACATTTTTATCTACCATTTCACTCATAGAATAATCTACAACTTTATTTGTTTCGGAATGAAATTTTTCAATTAGGTGAGTTCAAAAACTCCTTATATTTTTTTGGAAATTTTGACAAGGTGTTAGAGAAATACATGTGATGTGATGGACTAAGAAATTTTCTCTTTATTAATGAGATAGTGGAAGATTTTATCTACCCCAAAATTAAACATAGTACTTTCAAACTTTCATAATTTTAAAATTGTCTTGAAAAATATTTAAAGTAAGTGAAAATTTTTTTTCACATTATTGAAAATTTTGAAATTTCTGATAATGTGTGGAAATTTTCAAAATTTTAAAATTTGTGGTACTGTATCGAAAATTTCAAAATTTTCAATAATGAAAAATTTTAATTTTTTTTTACATTGCCACCAATTTCAAAATTGATAGTATAGTATCGAAAATTTAAAATTTTGAAATTTCTGATAAAAAATAAAATTTTCTAAAATTTTTGGTATATATCACGAAATTTCTGATATATACCTATAAAGTTCATAATTTTCGAAATTTTTTAAAGGGGAAAAATGAAATTTCACCATAATTAAAGTGGTATCTGTTGTTTTCGGATTTGAAAAATTGAGTTTGGCACAAGGAAATTATCGGGACGAGTCGCGTACTAGGTCGCTTTCTTTAAGACGTTTCGTCGTACTGCCAAAATATGCAAAGCAGTCGATTTACGACGACGTCTCCAGGATAAAACAGCTCGTTCAATAACGTACGATTGATAAATCGCTCTAGAAATACACCTTTCTAAGTCACAGTATCTGGTGAAAATAGTCAGTCGAAAAAACAAGAAAAGAAGGATTTGTAGACGAAGAGAATTAAGGGAGAGAAGATGGAAATCAAAATTCGTGTGAACTTTTTTGAAATCCGCTACTTCACTACTGAACTTCTACCCTGTATTTATAGGCAGCTAGTAAGGCTGAGTAGGGAGAAATTCGTGGTGAATGGAGAAAATCGTGGGAGAATGGGAAAATACTGGATCTAGTCAATATGGCAGTTACTGACCAATTATTTTCTTAATTAATTAATATTTATTATGAATTAATTTTCCACCGAATTATATTAATTAATTAATGATAATTAAATTCTATAAATTCGGGTCCAAAAAATAATTCATCTAGATCGAACCGAACCGAGTCGGCCGGCCGGACGGCGGCGGCGGCGCGCGCGTGTGTGTTTTGATGGGTGTGTCCTCACTCCTTTCACAAAATTGGGTGCCCTTTAGGGCCCAACCCAATTGACCAAGTTGGAATATATAAACATTACTAATATTTCCATTCCCTTCAATGTGGGACTAAAATGAATCTTTTCAAATTCACTTCTATATTGGTTCTTACTTGTGTTCATTTATTGCCCATTAATTGTCAATAAATCTTTCCAATTCTCACTCTAATTAATATAATTCCAACATTCCCCCACTTGAATTTAAAAGAGATTTTAGAAGTACGTCAGACGTTTCTAAGATTGAGCATAAGCAAAGATGTCTACGACTTGAACCTTAGCGTAGCGAGTAGGATTCTGATTCAACAAGAGTGACACATTGTCTTGAACTCTATCTCGGACATCAGACCCGCACACAACCTTTCCGTAAGGTGTATTCTTGTAGCCCATGCTTTAGTGGCCTTGCACGTGTATCCCGGTTTAGTGAATGCTCTAGGAATTCTGCCTCGAATTTCCATAGGAACCGGCCTCAGTTCCACAGTCACATAGGTGAATCTATCAAGAGTACTCCTGTAGCCTAGGTACTCCCTCATACAGAGTATAGATCTCATTAAGAGTTTCTATTATCTCATCCTCTCATTACTTCAGGATTCATGCTTTACTTGCATGATCATTTTCATATTACTCATAACTTGTTATTACCCATTGAACCTAAGTCTTGGGATCTCCAGTCATTTAGGTCGGGTTACCATCATGAGTAACTAATTGCTTTATAGGCATTAGTCCCATCTTTTTGGAAGTATTATGGACTTTCTCTCTAGCTAATCTTTTCGTCAAAGGATCTGCTAAGTTCTCATCAGTGCGTACATGATCCACTCTCACAACCCCTTTAGAGATACAATCTCTAACAGTGCTATATTTTCTTCTAATTTGACGTCTTTTACCATTATAATAACGGTTCTCAACTTTTGCAATAGCCGCGGTACTATCGCAGTGGATCAACACAGCTGGTATAAGTTTTTCCCATAAAGGAATCTCAGCTAGCAAGCATCTTAACCAACTTGCTTCTTCACTAGCTGTAGCTAATGCTATCATCTCAGACTCCATTGTGGATTGTGCCATAATGGTTTGTTTCTTTGATTTCCAAGATACAGCTCCTCAGGCTATACTAAATATATAACCACTAGTAGCTTTGGAATCATTCGATAAGGTGTTCCAATCTGCATCACTATACCCTTCTAGTACAGCAGGAAATTTCTGATAGTGTAGGCTGAGGTCCATAGTCCTTTTAAGGTACCTCATTACTCGCTCAATAGCTTGCCAATGTTCGTTACTCGGCCTACTTGTAAATCTGCACAACAATCCTACGACATATGCAATGTCGGGTCTAGTACAATCAGTGGCATACCTAAGACTGCCATTGATGCTCGCATATTCTGCTTGTTTGACACTTTCTCCAGTGTTCTTAAACAGTTTCACACTTGGATCATACAGAGTGCATGCAGGTTTACAATCAAAGTATTTATATTTCTTTAAGATCTTCTTCACATAGTGAGATTGATCCAAAGAAATTCCTTGGTCGGATCTCGTGATCTTGATACCCAGGATCACACTTGCTTCTCCGAGGTCTTTCATATCAAAGTTATTGCATAACAATGATTTCATATCATTAATGGCCTGAACATTTGATCCAAATATAAGTAGATCGTCTACATATAGACATATGATAGTACAAATGCAATTCTCAGATTTGTAATAAACGCACTTGTCACTTTCATTCACTTTGTACCCATTAATTATCATTAAGTTATCAAACTTTTCATGCCATTGTTTAGGGGCTTGTTTCAGTCCATACAGAGACTTATCTAACTTACAGACCTTGCTTTCTTGTCCTTGGATTACAAACCTTTCTGGTTGTTCCATATATATTTCTTCTTCTAAGTCACCGTTTAAAAAAGTTGTTTTAACATCCATTTGGTGTACTATTAAGTTATAAATGGCTGCTATTGAAATGAGTACCCTAATGGATGTAATTCTAGTGACCGGAGAAAAGGTGTCGAAGAAATCTATATTTTCTCTTTGTCTAAAACCCTTGGCTACAAGGCGAGCCTTGTATTTCTCAATCGTTCCATCAGATTTTAGTTTCTTTTTCAAAACCCATATACAACCAATTGGTTTGCAACCCGGGGGTAAGTCTACTAAGTGCCAGGTCTTGTTAGATTCTAGAGAATCTATCTCATCATTAATGGCTTCTTGCCATAAGTCTGCATCCATAGATGACAATGCTTCTTGAAGATTTATTGGATCTTCTTCTACATTATAGGCCGCATAATCGGCCCCATATTTTTTAGCAACTCTTGTTCTTTTACTTCTTCGAAGTTATGTTTCTACATTGTCGCTGCTTTCAGTGCTTTTTATCACAAGAATGTGACTCGATTGTGAGCCCCCACTATTTCTCGATCTGAAAGGAAATTTGTCTTCATAGAATTCAACATCGTTTGATTCTATGATTACTCTGGCATTTAGGTCATAAAACCTGTATGCCTTACGGTTTGCTGCATACCCAATGAATACACATTCATAGGCTCTACTAGCGAGTTTAACTCGTTTCGGATCCGGAATTCTGACATAAGCCAGACAGCCCCAAGTTCTCAAATAAGACAAATTTGATTGTCTTTTCTTTAATATCTCATGAGGTGAGATCTTATTTTTTGACTTGGGAACTTTATTCAGGACATAGCAAACAGTCAATAAAATTTCCCCCCACCAATGAGGTGCAGCACCAGAATTTAACATGATTGTGACTACAAGTTCAGTAAGAGTCCTATTCTTTCTTTCTGCTTTACCATTCATTTCAGGAGAGTATGGAGCAGTCGTTTCATGTATAATACCATGTTCAGCATAAAAATCATTAAACAAGCTAGAGTCATATTCGGTTCCCCTATCACTGCGAAGTCTCTTAATCTTCTTGTTAAATTGATTCTCAATTTCAGTTACATACATCTTAAACATGTCAAGCGCTTCACTTTTATTCTTCATTAGATATACATAAGTATAATCAGAGCAATCGTCAATAAAAGTGATAAAATAACGTTTATTATTTCTAGTTAAACTTCCATCTAATTCACATATGTCAGAGTGTATAAGATCTAGGGGGTCAGATTCTTTTATAATTGATTTATGTGAAGTCTTTGTTATTTTTGCTTGACTGCAAAATTCACATTTATTGGAATCATTGACATTTAGTTTGGGGATTAGGCCTATGTTGCTTGCATTAGAAATGATTTGTTTATTAACGTGACAAAGTCTACCATGCCAAATATTAAAGTCACACAAAGAGTAAACAGAAGGAGAAATTTTATTCAAATCAACATTTAACTTAAACATGCCATCAGTGGCGTACCCTTTTCCTACAGAAATACCATTCTTTGCGATGGTGTACAAATCTGCCCCTAAAGTTTGACTAAACCCAGCCTTATTCAAAAGAAAACCAGAAACAAGATTCTTCCTAATTTCAGGAACATTCATGACGTCCTTCAAGATCAAGGTCTTTCTTGAAGTGAACTTTAGCTCAACATCTCCAATTCCAGCAACATCAGTGGTGTGAGCATCTCCTAACAGCACTTTCTTATCTTCAGCATTCATGTATACATAGCACGATCATAGCAGACATGACGAGTGGCGCCAGTATCTATCCACCAACCATCACTTCCACCAACCATGTTGATTTCAGTGATCATGGAAATGAGTTGCTCATCAGTCAGGTTAACCTGAGCATTTGAGCCAGCTACAGGTTTAGGCCTGCTCCTACATTTCTTTGTCATATGGCCCGGTTTCCCACAGTTGTAGCAAGAGAAAACCGGAGCATCATTTCTTTGAGGTGGTGGTTGTTGCCTAGCAAATGGAGTCGATGAGACCCTGTGTAAGGAGTTGTGAGTGTGAGAGGTCGAGAGTTCGAATCCCACCTTCTTCAATTGCTGTTTTCGGATTTGAAAAATTGAGTTTGGTACAAGGAAATTATCGGGACGAGTCGCGTACTAGGTCGCTTTCTTTAAGACGTTTCGCCGTACTGCCAAAATATGCAAAGCAGTCGATTTACGACGACGTCTCCAGGATAAAACAGCTCGTTGAATAACGTACGATTGATAAATCGCTCTAGAAATACACCTTTCTAAGTCACAGTATATGGCAAAAATAATCAGTCGAAAAAACAAGAAAAGAAGGATTTGTAGACGAAGAAAATTAAGGGAGAGAAGATGGAAATCAAAATTCGTGTGAACTTTTTTGAAATCCGCTACTTCACTACTGAACTTCTACCCTGTATTTATAGGCAGCTAGTAAGGCTGAGTAGGGAGAAATTCGTGGTGAATGGAGAAAATTGTGGGAGAATGGGAAAATACTGGATCTAGTCAATATGGAAGTTACTGACCAATTATTTTCTTAATTAAATTCTATAAATTCGGGTCCAAAAAATAATTCATCTAGACCGGACCGGACCGAGACGGTCGTCCGGACGGACGGTGGCGGCGGCGCGCGCGCGCATGTGTCTTGATGGGTGTGTCCTCACTCCTTTCACAAAATTGGGTGCCCTTTAGGGCCCAACCCAATTGACCAAGTTGGAATATATAAACACTACTAATATTTCCATTCCCTTCAATGTGGGACTAAAATGAATCTTTTCAAATTCACTTTTATATTAGTTCTTACTTGTGTTCATTTATTGCCCATTAATTGTCAATAAATCTTTCCAATTCTCACTCTAATTAATATAATTCCAACAGTATCAAATATAAATGAGGGAGTGGCAAGTAGAATCCTGAAGATAGTGTGGTTGTTGTTGGAAGTAAATTTGAGAGAATAAAGAGATTGACATAGTGTTTGTTGTTGTTGTTGGACGCTACTCGGAGAGAATCAATGAGAATGTACCCAACCCAACATTTAGGTTGAGTTAGATATGCTATTAAAATCGACTTAAACTTTGAAATATGAAAGAATTTTCATAAATTTATATGTATAAAATAGTTTTCAATCTCAAAATATAGGTTACTTTAAATGTTTACCGATTATTAATGTGGTTAATTTGTTTGAATAAATCAGTCAAAGACATAAATGTAAAATTTGATATGATCCTATGATAATAAATAATTTAATTGTTTGCAAGCATCACATACTAATTATTTTTTCTTTATCATTTTTATTGATGGGCTAAACCAATATATGTTGTAGAGTATAGTATTATCTGAAGATATCATTTTATGATTTATTTATCTTTTATTGATGAAGTTTGTCATATTTGTCATAAGGTGTGTTTGGATATATTTGGGGAACACTGATTCATTGTAAAGAGTTTCTAAATTTTAAATATTGACATGACTTTGTTAAGTATGTCTTGTTTGATATATTTCGGCGAGCGAGAGTATCTGTGAAGAAATAGACGCCTGAATTTCTTTACTAACCCACATGTGAGGAGATCGACACTTAGGTTAGCAGATGCTCTCGCGTACAAGTGGGTAGAAAAGAAACATGTTTGTGTGGACTTGATTGAAGTTTCTCAACTGGCGAAACTGATGACTGGTGGTTTTACTGTGGTACATATAACTTTTAAAGTTGTTTCAAATAAAATAGTCAAACATGAGAAAACATGTTCCCACAATCAACATGTTTTTATATCATTTGCCTTTGACATTTTTGATTGAATTTCTAGTACCTAAAACAGTTCTCTTACAAAAAATTTAAAGACTTACGAATAACAATATTATATCACTTAAGTCTATGAATATAATTTTTAAAATGATTTATTTTATCATTAAAAAAGAGTAACGACAGATCTTGTTTTATTTGTCCATTTACCTTTATTTATGTATAAACATTTAAATAGAATATATATGTTTTAAAAAATAAAAAATGTTTATTTATCAATATAGAAAACCACATATAATGAAATATTTAATTAACTAGAACGATATATATTATGAAACATATAAAGTGACTTTTGGTACATATTAAATTTACTACTCCAACTCTAACAATTGAATCTTGTAATGGCACTCGAGGATCATCAATACTAAAATAACTATAGATGAATTAGGTTTTCATAATTATATAATTTTAACTAAAATAGAGTGGATGTATTGAGTCAACTAATGTATATTAATTGAATTAAGTGAAGATAAATTACTGGTTTAAGATTGGATATTTGACAATTGTTTATATTTGTATATTAGGGCGAATAGGTTTTTGATAATTATAAATCAATAACTTATTTACAAAAATAAGGTAACTCTAAAATTATATTATTTATGTTAAAAGTTTAATATCGGATAATATATAATATAAATATATGTTTATAAGTGAGGACATTTTTTACTCTACCAATTAATTTTGTAGAATTGAATTAGACACAATTATATTTCTTAACAATTTAATATACCAATTTTACTTTTACAAATAAGTTAACAAATTTCATTATATATTTCACTCTAAAAAACAGAGTCGACCATGATCAAAGTAAAACCAACCCTTAACATAGGTCCTTCAAACTTGGGGATCCTCAATTAAGATTAAACTCTGAAATATATATTAAACAAACTTGTATAAATATATAAAAAAATATGAAAATGTAATATACAATGCTAAGTGGCCTAATGGTTGAATAGTTCTAAAATAATGTAAATGTAATATACAATGTTAGGTACCGATGAATATTCGATTATTATTGTTACTCAAATTAGAAGAATTTGATAGAGATTTATTATCATTCATCAAGACATTGTCACAATCGATTATAGACTTGATTATCCCTTATCTAATTGATTAGGACTTTCATCTAATTAATTAGACAGTAATAAAATTCTTCTAATCAATTGGACAATTTTCTAGTCAACTAGTTAGGCTCCAAACGCATGTTTGGTGATTTTAATTCAAAATAGAGGCTTCAAAAATAGTTTGTGTGTGTGTGTGTGTGTGTGTGTGTGTGTGTGTGTGTGTGTGTGTGTGTGTGTGTGTGTGTGTGTGTGTGTGTGTGTGTGTGTGTGTGTGTGTGTGTGTGTGTGTGTGTGTGTGTGTGTGTGTGTGTGTGTGTGTGTGTGTGTGTGTGTGTGTGTGTGTGTGTGTGTGTGTGTGTGTGTGTGTGTGTGTGTGTGTGTGTGTGTGTGTGTGTGTGTGTGTGTGTGTGTGTGTGTGTGTGTGTGTGTGTGTGTGTGTGTGTGTGTGTGTGTGTGTGTGTGTGTGTGTGTGTGTGTGTGTGTGTGTGTGTGTGTGTGTGTGTGTGTGTGTGTGTGTGTGTGTGTGTGTGTGTGTGTGTGTGTGTGTGTGTGTGTGTGTGTGTGTGTGTGTGTGTGTGTGTGTGTGTGTGTGTGTGTGTGTGTGTGTGTGTGTGTGTGTGTGTGTGTGTGTGTGTGTGTGTGTGTGTGTGTGTGTGTGTGTGTGTGTGTGTGTGTGTGTGTGTGTGTGTGTGTGTGTGTGTGTGTGTGTGTGTGTGTGTGTGTGTGTGTGTGTGTGTGTGTGTGTGTGTGTGTGTGTGTGTGTGTGTGTGTGTGTGTGTGTGTGTGTGTGTGTGCGTGCGTGCGTGTGCGTGTGCGTGTGCGTGTGTGTGTGTGTGTGTGTGCCTGCGTGTGCGTGTGTGAGTGTGTGCGTGTCTGTGCATGAGTGTGCGTGTGTGCGTGCGTTTGCGTGTGTGTGTGTGTGTGCGCGCGCGTACGTGTGTGTGTGTGTGATATTTAGCCATAATACTTCCGAAAACACCCTAGTGCCTATAGTACGATGATCACTCAAACGGACATGATCAGATGAGCTTTCACACTTCCTCACTTTCATACTCTGAAGCTTCAAGTTCTTTTGCTGGATATATCAAATCATATAAGCACTTCACTTGAATCTTTTATTGAATGAGTATTAAGATATCTTCAAGTTAGTCATCATCATCAGAGAGTTGTAAAGATATTACTAGTGATCATAATTTCATAAACACTAATTCTTTAGCTTAATTCGGAGGAATATCTTGATCAAATGCCTTTGACATCTTGGGGTAACTTTAGTCATTACTTGACTTCATTCGTTGTTAACATCAAAAACACTTCAAGTGTTGTTGCAGCATTAGGTGTTGTCATCATCAAAACTAGGGCAACATCAGGGCTAAACAGATTTTGCTTATCTATAAGCTTTGATCACTTCTTGATTATACCTGCAAGGACATAGTTCCACAATACTACTCTGTCCAGGATCCAAAGTATTTTAAGCAACCACTATGGAATATATATATGAAACATAATAGCTCAAAACCCAAGCTATTTTGTTAATCTTAATCCTTCTAGGATAACCTAAAGTTTAACCCAAATATCTTACGAAGAACATCCTTCTAGAAATATATATGAAATGTATATGCACTACAAGAACCCCAAATGTCTTACAAAGCCTACAAGCTACTCACTTGTACAACCTCTTAAAAGATCATCACATCCATCTATCAACCCATTCTTACTAGCTTCATTCATGTTCAATCTCACCCAACATGAAGGAGGATGAGGAGTCCACCTTATTCGCTTAGCCTATCGATCCAACTCCATCTTACTACCATGCAGCTTCGCATCCAAAAAATACTCATGAGAAACTTTAGTAACATACCGCCAGAGAATTCTAGGTCTTAAAAAATTATCATTGCATTGTTCCTTATTCTTCCACATCCAAAGTTCATGGCAAGAGGTTACCCAAAGTTCCATCCATGACGGATCTCCACTAATACCAAAATCCAAACAAAAATTAGTATCCACTCATTCCTTAATATTGCTAATGAAAAAAAAGTTCCTCATATCCAACTTAACCACATTAGTCAAAATAGCAAAAGCCAAAGGCAATCATGTCAGACATGCATAATGTATTCCGCCTCTGTTCCACAGTGATTACAACAAGACCCTTCAAGTCACATTTTATTTTTCCTCTTATTGGTTTTTATCCTACCAAGACACACCAGCCAAATAAACGCCATTATTCATTCAGGGACTTTAGCTTCTATATCAACCTCCAATTATCCTCTTCATTTTACCTACAAAAGTTACACAGTAATTTATACCTTTATGAAATAGTATACTCATTTTTTTTATCGCCTGGCTAACAAAAAATATCTCTTCCACTATTACCATCGGGAGGGAGAATCACTAGAATTTTATTACCACATTTTAAGGAAACAAATGCTCTAAAGGATCCACATTCTATTGACCATGTTGATCTAATAAATCCTCTAAATGCTGATAAGAAGTGGTATTGATACCATCTTTATTAATGTCCATGAACTTCATACCTGGTTCAACCCCAAAATGAGACCAAACATATATATTGGCATCATCTCATATAGACCAAAATGCAAACTGAGCAAACTTAGGCCATAAGTTCTTGAAATTCTTCCACAAACTAGAATCATTTGCCTTAACAATCACATCTTCATAACCAACATTGTTCTTCATATATTTGCCACACATAACTTCATAGCAAAGAGATTGTTCATTACTTCAAACGGCCCAACCAAACCTCAAAAGAAAAACATTATTCATAATATCCAACTGACTAATACCCTATCCTTCTATTAACTTTGGCAGCAACATCACATCCAAATTCACTGATTGAACTATTTTATGCTCCTCGTTGTCACCCAAGATAAAAGAAGTGTGTAAATTTTGAATCTCATGCAAACAAGCTTTAGGAATGCAAGTAGTCATCATAGTATAAATATGAAGGAATTCAATAATAAATTAAGAGAGAGTTACCTAACCTACAAAATAAAGGTGTCGAGCTTTCTAAGAGGCCAACTTCGACTTAAGTTGCTCTAAGATATTATTAAAATCATATCTTCCTAGTGCTATACTGAAGAGAGGAACACCCATATATTTTCTAAGTGATTGTATTTCACGGAAGCTAGATATAGTAGCTCATTTACGACAAATAGACACATAAGTGTTTCTAGCGAAAAGAATGCTTGTTTTTATTAATACTCGCTTGCTGACCAGAAAAAAGGAAAAATTGATTAACAATTGGCTTAATATCCTTTTTGGTCCCGTGTGTTAACCTCAAAGTTTATTTTGGTCCCTTAACTTAGAAAAGGTCCATATTGGTCCTTTAACTATTCAAAACATACCATGTTAGTCTTTTTCGTCTAACTAGAAACGGAAAAACTCAAAAATCGGTCGCTAAATTTGCCGCTAATTAGATAAAAAAGGACTAACAAGATATATTTTGACGAGTTAAGGGACTAATATGGATCTTTTTTTAAGTTAAGGGACCAAAATGAGTCTCAAGGTTAACATACAGGACCAAAAAAGGTAATAAGCCTTAATAATTCAAGCACACACTAATTTGATCCTCTATAAACATAACCAAACAATAAAAGATCATCTGTGAAAATCGAGTAAGATATGAAAGAACCATATCTACCCGCCTTCATAGATTTCCAAAAGCCTTGCTCCACAATATGAGAAATAAGCTGAGACAATGTTTCCATACAAACAACAAAGAGGTAAGGAGAAATAAGGTATCGTTGTCTGATACCTCTCTGAGGTTTGAAAAAAGATGATCTAGTTGCATTCCATTTCACATTAGTAATCACAATTGTAATTAAGACCATAATAATAGAGCTTAGCTTTAAAGGTCACTCTAGCATATCATATTCTTTAGTTAAATCAACTATAATCACAAAATACCCCATCTCCCCTTTCATCTTATGCATGTTATGAGCCATTTCTTGTGTCACCACAATATTATCATGAATACTTCTCCCTCGTATAAAGCATGTTTGAAAAGGAGGGATAATTTAAGGAATAATAATCTTTAACATATTTACAATCACTTTGCTAATAATTTTATACAAATTATTGCAAAGGGAAATTGGACAGAACTGATTAAAAACTCAGAATGTGATACCTTAGGAATTAAGAAAATATATGTTTGATTAATCTCAATAAACGTATCTGAATTAACCCACATTTTTTGACAAAATTACAAGTATCTGATCCAATGACTTCCCATGTTTTTTTGACAAAAAACTGCACAATATCTATCTGTTCCAGGTGATTTCTAAGGCCCCATATTAAAAATTGACCGCCTAACCTTTGTATAATTCACATCAACACTTAGAATATTTAAAGACTCTTAAGAAACTCTAGGATAAGAAACCGGTGTCTGGAACGGGAACCATGTATCCTCTCTAGCAGTTATAGTAAAAAGATTCTTTAAAAAGAAGTTGTCATAGATTGAAATTGGTGTTCATCTTCCACCTACATGCCATTAGTTTCATGAAGCATTTGAACTTAATTTTTCCTTCTCCTATTTACATATTTCAAATTATAGTACTTCGTATTACAATCCTCATCATGAAGATACTTAACTCGAGAGCGTTTAAGCCACATAAGCTTCTCTTGCTAAAGAGTTTTTGATAGATCGCATTGAAGCTTGAACTCTAATTTATGGAGAAATTTATTCCCTCAACCAGCTTGCACTAGCCTTTGAATTCCATTAATTCAAACCAGTAGTTCTCACTTTTGACCAATTATTATACTAAGATTAATATTCTTCCAGTTCTTGAATTTATCTTGTACATGTTTCAAATTTCATTAGCAGCAGTAGAAGGATCTCATGCCTCTTTAATCATATTAATATAAGTAGCTTTTTTTATATATGCACTTTCAAAATATTTTACTTTTGCTCGATGAACATTACCAAATGGCATGATTAGAATGGGATGATGATTAGAGAAATTCACACGAGCAAGAACTTTGACATACGCTTCTGGAAAGTTAAGCCTTCAATTATCATTATAAAAAGCTCGATCAAGCTTTTAAAATATCCGGTTATCACCTTAAAAAATAGAACCTCTCCGTGTATATTTAGAGCAAACTGATCCCATATCCATAAGGATGCAAGCATTAAACCTCTCCCCAAATTTACCACACCTGCAAGCAAAAGCTGGAGCTCTTCCACTTTTTCTCCTGAGTCAGTTGCAATATCATTAATATCTCTTGCGACCAACCACACACTCTGCATAGAAGCTGCAATATTCCTCTGGTTAACCCATAAACTTCTTATATTATATTCATGCGGACTAGCATAAACTGCTGAAAAAACCAACCAGTGTGACTTGTAAACACGCCCCTCAAGTGGATATATTGAAATATTTTCTAATAAATCTCATACTAACATCACCTTATCTCTACACAACCATGATACCTCTCGCATAACCTCTAGCATCATTGACATGCCACCTATCAAAACCTAATAATTGAAAAAATTTCTTGAGTTTATTAGGATCACATCTAGTTTCCATAATCACAAGTATATTAGGACAATAAATATCCACATAATATTTAAAAGTATGATAAAATCCTGAACTCGCTGACCCACGACAATTCCATATAATAATACTATTTTGCTGACTAATCATAACAAATAATTAATCAAAAACATCGAAACAACTTGTTGCCTATGGTTAGAGGGATCCAAAGTCTCTAGAACCACTGCTATGTCAGAATCTTCAGTACTTGAAACACCTTTGTCATGAGAATCCATAAAATTTTCTTTCTCCAAACCCTCTTGGTCACTTCCTATCTCGATGTAGTACCTGAGAATTACCTTTTTTATCATATTTATTTTTATACGATTCTGTACAGTAATTCCGCATTCTTCCTAGAAAGCCTATTTATAATCTTTCTTTTTATGTTCTTGCGTGATACATTCTCTCTTTGTCAATTACGGGTGATCTTTTGCAAGATATGCTCTTCCATTATTTTCTCTTCCTTTAAATTACCAACTCCATATTTGGGATATCGCTATCCAAAATAGAAAATCTTGATCCCATTGGTTTCACTCCAGTATTAATTGCCATCGAAACATTCATTTGACCACCATGCACCACCGTTAAATCATTCTCCTTATTTCTCCTTGGACGTCATTGTTTACTAACAACTAACTGTAGACCCTCTTGCACCTTACTACCACCTTGAATACCATTGGACTCAACATTTCTCCCCTATGGACATCATTTCCCTCTTTAGCTATCTGTGTTGCTTTCTTTTCATAAGTGACCTAACTTCCCACAGTCGAGACATAATAAATGTAACCCTTTATATTCCACCTTATAGACTTTATCTTTAATCATTAACATAACAAGTTGATTTTTTATAAATCAACCTCCATGCACAATCTCACATTGTTCTACCAATTATGTTACCAATGAATGTAAGAACTTTTGCATCATAATATTCAATTGGTAACCCTAAAAATCTCACCTAAACCATCACCTTCTCAATTTGATCACAATTTGGATGAAAATCAGGACTCAATTCTCTAATAGATAGATAATGCTAATATATTAACCAAGGATCATCCATTAAAGCATGATATTGATCATCTTTATCGAAAAAAGTCACAAGAAAATAGTTCGTACTCAGATCTATAATATTGATAATTTTATTCCTCACCGACATCTGTTTCAAACGAGTTTCCAAGGCCTTGTATCTAATCTTCCTAGAAATTTTTAAAAAAAAAACTCCTGATTTTCATGGTTTAGCAATTATTTCCTCTTCTTTTCCTGAAAATATGAAAGTTGGGCAATCATATTGCTCCATATTCCTTTCTTATACCAGCAAACACTTTTCCTCATAATCCCTTGAGATATTTTCTATTTCTTCATCAGTCAAAGTAACAATCATAATACCAGTATTCTGCTCGTCTCCATTAGAACTCCCTGTCATTGAATCCTTATAGGACTTTGTGGGTGCATAAATTTCTTGACCATTCTTCTCTGTTGCAACCATATCCATATACACCAAATGCATGCTTGAGCCTTATTCGAAAATTTGATCACTGTCTTTGACTTTTTTAAAGCTATGCTCCATGTTGAGAATTGATGTCATCAAGAACAAATCAAAATATGAGAAAAAGATTGAGTTTCTTGAATAAACACAAGAAACCCTATTAGGTTTTACAAAAATTAGAGAAGAAGGAGGAAGAACAAGAATAAAAATTGGTTAAATATATTTTTCTATTCACTTTCTCAATAAGGATTCAAAGATTACATGTGAATACTAACAATTAACCTTTCTCAACAACCTGAGAGAACTAGTCTATTTATACACTACTAAGCTAACTTAGGATACAAGATAACTTAACAATTGGGCTTACAAGCAAGGCCCAATTCGACATGCTAACTTAAACACAAAGCTAATATATTTCAACAGCATGCTTGAACATACTCTGACTCCAGCATGCACAAAATCCTATCGAACCATAAAACTACCCTTGTCGACACTAGAGTTCGATCAAAAATACCACAAATCTGCACCTTGGAACAAACTCTACACTAACAAGGGAACAAACTAGTTTTCATCATGCAATTTTATCAACTGCATATAGTGGAAAACATGTTACTCGACAGTGTCTTGGTGATCATATCAACAACATTGTCACCAGTCGAAACCTTCAGCACTTGGACTTCTCCACGCTCGATTATCTCTATTACGAAGTGCAGCCTCATATTAATGTGCTTTGTTCGCTCATGATAGTTTGAATTCTTTGGCAGGTGTATTGCATTTTGACTATCACATTTAACAATGATAACTCGACCTTGAAGTTTCAGTTCCTTAGTAAAACCCTCAAGCCACAATGCTTCTTTCACAGCTTCAGCGAGGGAAATATATTTTCCTTCAGTGGTCGATGTGGAAATAACCTTTTGAAGTGTTGTTTTCCAACTAATTGATGTGTCGATCATATTGAGCACATATCCAAAAATAAATTTTTTGGAATCCATACAACTTGCATAATCAGAGTCGAAAAATCCTTCAATTTTGACTTCGCTATCATCACATAGGCTCCACCATAAATCATGACTCTGCTCAAAGACCATTGATGTACCTAAGAATCCACTTTAATGTTTTCCAGTGCACCTTTTCAGGATTGGCCATATACCTGCTTACAAGGTTCATTTTGTACGTTATTATCTAGCGTCGTACAAACCATAGCATACATCAAAGAACCTATTATACTTGCTTATGGAATGTTATTCATATAGTCTCTTTTAGATTCAGTACCAGGACTTTGAGTCGAACTCAACTTGTACTGAGGATTAATCAGTGTTAGAACAGGCTTTGAATTTGACATGCCAAACTTGTCGAGAATCTTCTTTAGATATGCCTCTTGATATAAGCATAATCTCGACTGCTTTCTATCTATTAGGATATCAATTCCAAGAATTCTGGAGGCAGCTCCCAGATCCTTCTTGTCGAACTCCTTATCCAGTTCAGCCTTCACCTTCATAACATTTTTGACACTGTTGCTTGCTATAAGGATGTCATCCACATAAAGCAACAAAATAACAAGTGAATTTTTAGGTCAAAATCTGAAGTAAAGACAATGGTCAAACTAGCTTCTAGTGACACCAATGTGTACCATGATCGTCGAATCTCATATTCCGTTGTCGAGAAGATTGTTTCAGTCCATACAATGACCTACTCAGTTTGCACATATAATCTTTCTTTCCCCTTTCTACATACTCTTCAGGTTCGCTCATCAGGATTGTTTCATCTAAATCACCATAAAGGAAGGTTGTCTTCACATCCATCTGTTCAAGTTCTAGATCGAACTTTGCCACCATGGCTAACAACATTATAATGGATCTATGTTTTACAACAATTGAGAATACCTCATTGAAGTCGACACCTTTTTTCTGAGTGAATCCCCTAGCAACCAACTTTGCCTTAAAACGCTTCGAGATCACTCCTTCGATTCCTTCCTTAACCTTGAAGATCCACTTACAACTGACTAACGTGGACCCTGCAGGTTTCTCGATCAACTCCCAAGTGTTATTATCATGGAGATATTTCATCTCATCATCCATGGCTTTTATCCATTCATTCTTATTCCGACTCCTCATAACTTCCTTATAGTTTCTAGGTTCTTTGTCAAGAACCTCACTTGTAGAGATTAAGGCATAAGCTATGAGATCTGCATAACTAAGTCCCTGAGGTGGCTTGATAACTCTTCTCGACCTGTCTCTTTCCAGCAAGTGGTCATTATTAGTCTCCCCATCTTCGACAACAGCTTATTCTTCTTCTTCGACTTTATTTAGGTCATGCAATTCAGTATCATTATGCTCCACCTCAACAAGAATCTCTTCCTGTTACAACTCTTCTTCAGAGACCTTCAAACTTCGACCAATGTCATCAGTTTTCTTGAAAGCCATCTCAGCTTCATTTAAAACTACATATCAACTTGTGATACACCTCCTGTGACCTGGCTCTAGGTACCACAGCCTACAAGCTTTGACTCCTTTTGGGTATCCAAGGAACATATATCTCAAAGCTCTAGGTTCGACCTTGTCTTGCCTAATATGAGCATAGGCTAAACAACTGAATAATCTAAAAATTTTGAGACTAGGTGGATGTTCCAACCAGAATTCTTCAGGTGTCTTCATTCCCAAGGTTGTCAAGGGATACCTATTTATCAAGTATGTTTTAGTCGCAACAACTTCTTCCAAAAACACCTTCTTCAATCATGCACTTACCAGCATGCACCTCACCCTTTCCATAATGGTTCAATTAAACCTTCCAGCCAAACCATTTTGTTGGGGAGTCCATGCAGTAGTTTAATGCCTTGCAATATCATACGTAGCAAAATAGTTGTCGAAAGCCTCATTGCAAAATTTAAGACCATTGTCGGTCCTCAACCTCTTGACCTTCTTGCCAATTTGGTTTTCGACCATAGTTTTTCAACTTTTGAACTTTTCAAAAGTTTCATCCTTAGTCTTCAGGATGAATACCCATAACTTTCTAGAGTAATCATTAACTATAGATAGAAAATACTTTGCACCTAAGTGTGAAGGATTCGTTGTAGGCCCCTAAAGATCGGCATGAATGTAATCAAGGGATCCATGTGTTCTTTGTTTACCTTTTCTAAACATCATTCTACAGGATTTACCAAATACACAAGGTTCATAAAACTCCAGCTTTTCGACCTTGTCACTACCCAACATATTTTGTTTCGACAATTTGACCAGGCCTCCTTAACTGACATGGCCAAGTCTTTTGTGCCATAGCTCAGTCTTTGACACAGGTTTCGTGGATACCACATATGCTAAACCACTTACAACTTTAGCCTCAAGGGTATACAAGCCTTGTTTCTTCACGCCTCTCAAGATTTCATTCAACCTCTTCATTGCCCTTAGGATGCTTTGCTCTCCTTTAAAAACATATCCTTTCTTGTTGAATTCACCAAGAGAAATCAAATTATTCTTAAGATCAGGTACATACCCAACATCAGTCAATAGCCTTATTGACTCATCATGGAGCTTGAATCTCACAGATCCAATACCTATAATTTTGCAAGCTTTGTTGTTTCCTAGCAGCACTGATCCACCATATTAATCACACAATTCCTCAAACACATCTTTGTTTGGAGTCATGTGTCAAGTTTGTCCAGAATTCATAATCAACTCCTCGCTAGAGTCGCTGCTTGAAACCACCAGAACATCAGACGATTCATAACCATCTTGCACAATGGTTGCATTACCATTATCCTTTCCACCATGATTGTTTAGATGATCAGGACATACTTTTCTTATATAACCCTCCTTCTTACAGTGATAACACTTAATAGTAGGAACATTATTACCATAAGAATTTTGTATAACTTTACCCTTCTTCTTCTCAAACCTACTATCTTTCTTCAAGAATTTTCCCTTAACGGACAAACCTTCACCAACAAAATATGGCTTGTGCTCCTTTTGTCCGTTCAAATCCTTAGAGTACAAGGCATATTGAACATCTTCAAAGGTTAACAACTCTTCCATACAAGAGAGTTTCTTTGAAGTGAGCATGAGACATAGGGAAAGAGCACAACAACAGTAACGCTTGATCTTCATCATCAATCTTGACCTCGATATTTTCAAGATCAAGAATTAACTTGTTGAACATATCCAGCTGCTCAGCCAAGGTTTTATCTTCACTCATTTTGAACGAATACAAAGCTTGCTTTGGATAGAGATGATTAACCAACGATTTCATCATATACAAACCTTCAAGTTTCGTCCACACACCAACTGCAATTTTCTCTTGTGCATTTGTCGGAGAACCTTATCACCAAGGCTCAACACAATGGCACTGTGGACTTTATCGACCATTGTTGTCTTCTCCTTCTCCGATAGGGCAACATCCATCTTCTATGATCCTTTCAACGCTTCTAATAAATCATGTTGAACAAGAAGGGCTTGCATCTTCAAGCGCCACAAACTGAAATCATTCACACCGGTGAATTTCTCAACCTCATACTTTGTTGATGACATCTTCTCCTCCACGCTCACCATACCAGTTTGTTGTGAATTGATGTCGTCAAGAATAAACCAAAATATGAGAAAAACATTGAGTTTCTTCAACAAATACAAGAAATCCTATTAGGTTTTACAAAAGGGTGAGAAGAAGGAAGAAGAAAAATAAGAATTGGTTAAATTTGTTTTTCTATTCACTTTCTCAATAAGGATTCAAAGATTACAAGTGAATACCAACAATTTACCTCTCTTAACAAACTGAGCGAATTAGTCTATTTTTAGACTACTAGGCTAACTCAGGATATAAGCTAACTTAATAATTTGGCTTACAAGTAAGACATAATTCAACATGCTAACTTAAACACAAAGCTAACATATTTCGACTGCATGCTTGAACAGACTTCGATTCCAACATGCACAACTTCTGTCGAACCATAAAACTACCCTTATTGACACTAGAGTTCGATCCAAAATATCATACTCCAAAAAATCTTACTCATCTTATAAGATTTGATGTTCTTCAATCACAAACTCTTAAAAATAATTTTTAGATAAGAAAGTTCTTGAAATATAATTAATTGCTATAAAATTGGAGGATCTCCACTAATACATTATACTTTTATTTGTTAATAATGTTATCTCTTAATTTTATTTATTAACTTATAATTACTACCTAGCGTATATTTGGCTTGTTTCTTTACAAAGTGTATGGTTAAAGTATTGTTTCTGCTAATTTCACTTTAAAATAATTTAATTTAACTTATACAATGATTAGAATTAGTGTAAAATATGTTGATAAAATTATTTAAAAAACAATTAAGTTTAAAATTAACAACTAGACATTATAGATAAAAATGTTGTACTTCTTTAACAGAATTTTGTATTTCTTTATAATAGGCGTTTGGTTTTAAAGTTTGAAGACATTACCTTGACAGAATATAAAGAGATTAATTGCTAGTGTAAATTTATTTTTACACAATCGATGTATATTAATTTTATACTATTAATATATACCTCAATTAAATTTAAAAATGAGTTATATTTTTATACGGGACATAACGTTATTATGTTTTTTTTTAAATATAAAAACGTCGTTATGTTTTGTATTTCAAAAAATATATTATATATTTTAAAGATATTTAATAAAGTATTAAATAATAATAGTTTATGAACTTAATTTATTTAATTAGACTTCTTACTTCCAAGACATAAATACATATAATTGTGGTTAGATAAAATCTCATAAAAAATTTGTCATGATTAAATTATAATATAGTTAATATTTATTTTATTATAACGGAACAGTAATTAGTTTATATAGAATTCAAAAACTTGAAGAAGAGTAATATGTTCTATTTCCAAAATGGGAGAGTGGACTGTTTGAGAAAAATAAAATTTAAAAAATAAGAAAAAAAATCTGTCTTGAAAATAATTTCCCGTCTTAATTATTTCACGGGCAAGGCAAGGCAACAATTTTGCATGTCATTTTCTTGTTTTAATTGTTTGGTCCACACACGAAATCATATTTACTCAATCTTCTGCCAAAAATACAAGAATCCACAAAAGTTGTTTGTGTGGATTTGTATTATTTTATCCACTTCTTTTTTAGTCATAGTATCTTATCCACTTAAACTCTACACTATCATCAATCATTGCATTGCATTGACTTATTAGTTGATAATATAATATCTATGTCTTAAAATGGTCTTTACATTCTTGCCAAAAGAATCTTCACATTGCAAAATCTTATTCATGTTCATCCATATGCTGATATTTTAAGGGATATTAAATTAATTTGATATTAGGTGAATATACAAGTATAAATATATTAATATTATTTAAACTTTAATATGTTTTTTTTTTAAATCTTGATATTCGACCTTGTGACGGACTAATTCAAGAGGGATATGGTTCCTTCGTCGACATAATTATTTAAAAATAAGAAAAATATATGAAGAGCAAATGAAAATCTCAAAGGGAGATGAGTCTAGATTTACAACACACATGTTAAGCAAGCTTCATAGGCTCCTGATCGTACCTGATCAGAGAGATCGTTGGGCTGCCACGTATCTGAGTTGTCGAACTGTTGACTTGACGGACAGAGGAGGGTGTACCTGAAACACACTCTGATGTCAAAGTAAGCGACGAGCAGAGTGATAACAAGTATAGGAAAAAGGAGTGAGAATTAGATTACCTGACCCTCTAGTGGAAGAGGGTATTTATAATGAGCCCCCAGCGTAGGGCCAACGGTTACCATGCGTTGGGCTGGGCTGTTAGGCCCAACGTTGGTAACTGCTAGGGCTGACGTGGCGTCGTGAAGACCAGCATGTGATCTTCGCCCTAATGTAACTGTTTTGTGCTATCTAGGAGGTGGAGGACCTAATCATCAGGACACAGATAGTTACTTAATGATGTGTCTCCTCGTAGCGGACACGTAGAGAACGTGGGGGGAGGTCTGAGAAGCTTCCCGAGCTGGATGGGCTATGCCCGACCGTGGGGCAGAAGAAGACTAGTCGGATAGCTATGAAGGTCTTGCCCGACGGCTGTTGATCTGTGTCCGACGGGAGAAGATGTTCTGCCCGACGGATCTTCTGTTGTTGGTCGATAAGGTCTTATTGGGCCTTCCAACCCAGTGGGGTTTAGGCTTGCTCGACTATGGCCCAGGCGTCATCCCAGTCCAGAACAGTAGCCCCCCAAGTCGTTGCTCGCGGTCAAGCGAGCTATGACTTAAGGTGCAAAAGAAGTCGGGCACATCGCTATGTCGGGCAGGCCGCGACTATATTGGTCGAGCGAATCTATGATGTACGGGAAGCCCGCGGTCCAGGAGGGGAATCTGAAGAGACGCAGGGAAGGCGGAGGGCCGCCACGTGTCCTCCTGTGGAGACTACGGGCTAGGTACTTGAGTGTCTATCGACACTTTGTTTCCCGTGCTAGGGCATATATATACGCGGATCCAGGTCGTCTTTTCGTTCATTTGTCTCTTTTGTTGTTGTTCGACCTCTTGAGTTGTCTGCTCGGTGTCTTCAACCTTTCTGCTTGACACCTACATTCTCCCTGCTCGACGCGACAACCTTTTTTACCCCCAAATCACATAAGTTTCTGCCTCCCTACTGGTGTTTTTTTAGTATTTCTGGCGGCTCCGCTGGGGGCGTCGGGGTGACCGTGGGCTTTTCCGGAGAATACGCCGGAGAGTCCTCCAAAACTAGGGTTGCGACTAACTGTCCCCGGCCCTTGCGATGAGTGGCACGGGGAGGATCGACGAAAGTTTGAACGTCCTGAGGGTGGTCGATGAATACCCCGGACAAGATTGATGAATGCGTCAACGATAAAGATTACATTCCCCGAGCACATCGAAGGGTTGGGTTACCCAAAAATGGTCTTCTAAGCGCCCCGACGACCATGCCTTTTCACTTGAACTACGGTGGAAGGTTGGATTTGATTTGGCTGTCAAATTCACCAAGTTCCTCTGCTTTTCAGGTAAATGGCCGATCACGAAGAAGAGGAGGTGCAGTGGTATCTGTCTGACGACGAAGAGGATCGTCAAGACGAGGCCGCCGTGGATCCCCCGGATAGACCAGTAGCGGAGTGGGTCGGGGACGAGCCCCTCAATTATATGTCGCGGTTTGTCCTCGACGATTCTGATGCCTTTGGCCGTGATTGAAAATAGGATGGTCGGGACTCCCCGTCAGTTTCGAGCATGTCGACCTTGGGAATTAGATCGGATATGCTCTCGCTATGACGGG
The DNA here is from genome assembly GCA_963859935.3 of Lathyrus sativus. Lineage (NCBI taxonomy): Eukaryota > Viridiplantae > Streptophyta > Magnoliopsida > Fabales > Fabaceae > Lathyrus > Lathyrus sativus. The sequence continues at coordinate 475,503,176 of OZ012738.1, forward strand.
GGTCGTTTCCCCATGTATGAGTTTGCTTTCAAGGAGGTGGGGATGCGCATGCCGTTCACGGGCTTTCAGCAAAGCGTGTTCGACCACTTAATGTTGGCACCGCCTCAACTTCATCCGAACTCCCTCGCCTTTCTCTAGGCATTTGAAATCATTTGCAATTACCTCGAGCTAGGGGCCACCATCTCGTTGTTCTTCTGTGTCTTTCACCTGCAGCAGCAGACGGTGTCTGACCGACACAATTGGGTCTCGTTGAAACAGTCGATCAGGCTCATCCGAGCGTATACCGACTCGGTACAGGGGTTCAAGGACAGATGGTTCATGGTCATGCCAGTGATGGATGAGGCCTACGATACAATGTTCCGGAGAGAGGTCACTGTCGTGGGCGACCAAACTGAGGAGAGTTGTGAGTCCAACTTCCCCCTATAGTGGATGAAGTTGCATTTTCTCTCTAGTACCGAGAGCTTCATCTACCGACCTAACCGCCTGGGCAAGGAGGATAGTCTAGCCTTTAAGAAGTTGGTCGACTTCGTCGGACGTCTTCCCCCCTCCCCCCTGGAAGTGCGTGACCCCAGACGGGGAGTACATCCGTGATGCTGACAGGGAGATCCTGACAGAAACTCGATGTATCAACACGAAGGCCCTGCTCGAGTGCCGGACAGAGGTTGAGGCTCATCGGTTCCTAGGTAGTGGGACGCTTCCTCGGCCTTCCTTTATTCTTTTGACTTTATGTACTAACTATTTTCTTGTGTTCTTCTTGCAGGTGATATGGGTTTAATGGAGGAACACGTGACGAAGCTGCTGAACAGGGGTGCCCAACGTCCTGCGGGGAGGACTGTTGATGTCCGGAAAGAGGTCGTTGCTGGACCAGTGGGGTTGGCTTCGTCCCTGCAGGGGAGTGGCTCCCCGGCCCCACTGTCGGCCTCCAAGAGGCGACGGGAGATCAAGGCGTCCCCGATTGACTTGACGGACAGGTCTATGGAGCGGAGCTTTGTTCTTCCCCCCTGCTGTCTTCGACCAAATTTTTTTATAGGGAGAATGTTCCTACTGTGGCTCCCGAGGAGGCGAAGAGCATCTTGGTTGCGGGCAAGGAGGCTCGTGGGAGGATGTTATCTGAAGTCCTGACTTCGATGGTGAGGGCATTCGAGATGGCTCTCGTGCTGAACAATGAGGGGTGTTCCTCGACTGATTTAGCTACTTCCTAGAGTGAGATGGCGTTATTTGAGGAAGTCTGGTCCAAGCTGGTGGCCGATCAGAAGGAGTACCAGAAACAAGACAAAATCCACCAGGAGAGGATCCAGGAGCTTGAGAAGAAGCTGAAGGACGGGGAGGAAGCGTTGGTCGGGGTCAGGAGTCGAACGGCTGAGCTCAAGGATCTGGCCGCCCCCGTCGAGGAGGAGTTTGAGGAGGAGCGGCTGCTTGTGTCTCGGCGGGAGCTGGTGGAGAGGATTCGTCTGCTGGAAGAGGACTGCTTGGGGGCCGTCGAGGTGGGCTTTAATAGTGTCGTCGACCAGCTTCGACTCGTTAATTCTGGATTTGATTTGGTAATCGATGGGATTGGCCCCTATCATCATATCCAGAGCGACCGTATTATTGCGCCCGGTGGCTCGGAGAACGAGGAGGAGGACCACGCTGCCAGGGACGAGGAGGACCACCTAGACTAGGAGATGGCGGCCTACGTGCCCCATTTTTTATTTTGTCGTCCTGTGTGCCAAACATTTTTCGGCCTGCGTGCCCTGCTTTGATTCTTGTTCGGGCTGCATACCCTTTATTGTAATCTTTTGACGGCCGGGCATGTGCCTGTTTTATGAAATTTGATCATTTTTCTAAGTGTTTGTGTGTGTTCGTCTATTTACCCATGTATGCTCGATCGCATGTTTTTACATGCTTGGTTGCATGTTTATTATGTTGTTTGGGAGTGTATCTCGACGTCGTTCGTTGGTGTCTGGTAGTGCAGGGAACTGACCGGCTGACCGGGGTGGTTACCCGGTCGGTTACGAAGATGGACCACGGTCGGGGACCTATCTTCGCAGTGTGAACGTCCCATCGCGATTTGGGTGTTCTTCCAATCTCGGTACGTCGGTGATGACTCTCGATCGAGGGGTCTCCGTCAAACAGAGCGTTTTACCCTCACACACAAAAGGCAGAAGCTTGTTATCTCATTGAGTTCAGGGAGACACGATTGTACCATGTCGTGCTCTTGTGGTCGGAGGTGTGTCGTCGCGGGCAGTGTTTAACTGTAGTATTTTTTTAGCTTCTCAGCGTTCCATGGTCGAGCTATCTCGTCCCCGTGAGTTCTCGAGGTAGTAGGCCCCGTACATTGTCTTGTCTCAGACACGGTAGGGGCCTTCCCAATTAGCGGTGAGCTTGCCCTCACGTGAGTCCTTCTGGTTTCTTCGTAAGATTAGATCGCCGATCTAGAATTCACGCTTTATGAACCTGCAATCGTAGCGGAGGGCAATTTTCTGTGTTAGTGCGGCTTCCTGGAGAGACGCCCCTGAACGTATTTCCTCGACTAGGTCGAACTCATCTCTGAGGGCCTCTTCGTTGGCCTCCTCCTCGAGGTGGGATTCATTTCTTCTAGACGGTTCCCTTATTTCGACCAGGATTACTGCTTCGGTCCCGTATGTCAACCGAAAGGGCGTTTCCCTGGTGGTCGAGTGGGGTGTTGTTTTGTATGCCCAAACACATTGTGGAGCTCCTCGACCCACCTCTTCTTGGTGTCCCCGAGTCGGTGTTTCAGGCCTCGCAGAATGACTTTGTTCGCAGCCTCTTCCTGGACGTTTGTTTGCGGGTGTTCAACTGACGTGAAGTGTTGCTTTGTCCCGAGTTTGGTCACAAAGACTTGAAAGTTCTTGTCAGTGAATTGCGTAGCGTTATCAGTCACGATGGCCATGGGCACGCCGAATCTGGCGAGGATGTTCCTCTTGTAGAAGCAAAGTATGTTATGCACCATGATTTTGGCGAGGGCCTCGGCCTTGATCCATTTGGTGAAGTAGTCGACGCTGACTATCAGGTACTTGTTCTGATAGGAGCCTAAGGTGAACGGGCCGAGGATATCCATCCTCCACCAGGAAAACGCCCAGGGGGAGAGGGACTTGAGCTCGCTCGGGGGGGGGGGGGGGGGGGGGGGAGGTGCATGTCCATGTGCCGCTGGCACCTGTCGCACTTCTTTACGTGTTCCTTCGCGTCTTCTTGCATCATCGGCCAGTAGTATCCATCCCGCAAGGCCTTTCTCACCAAGGATCGTCCTCCTAGGTGTCGTGCATTGATGCCCTCGTGGACCTCTTGTAGGATGGTTAGCGCCTGGTTTTTGTCGACGCATTTGAGGAGAGAGATCGAGAAGCCTCTTCGGTATAGCCTGTTCTCGAGCAGCACGTAAGAGCAGGCTCGACGTTTGACCATACTGGCCTCCTTAGCATCGTCAGGGAGGCGCCCTGTGCTAAGGTAGGCGTGTATCAAGGTCATCTAACAATCGCTGTCCCTGATGGCATTGACGTCGAGCATCATTTTCGCCTTCACCGTACTCGGTTGCGCGAGGACCTCCTGAAGGACGAATTTGTTCCCGCCCTTCTTCTTTGGGCTCGCCAACTTTGAGAGGATGTCTACCTGCATGTTCTCCTCGCGGGGAATATGTTGTACTTCGGCGGACTCGAAACCTTTCATGTGTTCCCTTATAAGGGCCAAGTATTCGGCCAGGTTGTTGTTCTTCGCTTGGTACTCGCCCCAGACTTGGGATGCAACCAACTGGGATTCCATGAATATTTTTATCTCCTTGGCTCTGAGGTATTCTGCCAGGCGGAGTCCGCGCAAGAAGGCTTCATATTTGACCTGATTGTTCATCGTCAGGAAGGTTAGGGTCAGAGAGACTTCCACGATCGTGCCTTCCTCGTTTACCAAAATGATGTCCATGCCGCTCCCCAAGGAGCTTGAAGCGCCATCAACGAAGATGGTCCACTTGTGGGCTCTAGGGATTGGTTCCGCGGTGGGGGTCATCTCGGCGACGAAATCGGCCAGCACTTGGGCCTTGAGCGCTTTCCTGCCTTCGTAGATGATGTCGAACTCAGATAGCTCTAGAGACCACTTCAGCATGCGCCCCACCATGTCGGCCCTGCCAAGCAACTGTTTGATCGGCTGCTCGATTCTGACTATGATGATATGGGCTAGGAAATAGTGTCGGAGTCTCCTGGCTGCGTTGATGGGGGCCAAGGCGACTTTTTCGATCTGCTGATACCTCACTTCGAGATCGTGGAGGGCCTTGCTCGTGAAGTAGATCGGCTTCTGCCCATCAGGGGTTTCCCAGATTAGTACGGCGCTCACGGCCTCGGTTGAGACGACCAGGTACAGGTAGAGGGTTTCCCCGACGCCAGGTCCCGTTAGGATAAGTGGCTCTGACAGGACACGTTTGACGTGGAGGAGGGCCTACTCGCATTCCTCCGTTGATTCGAACGCGGCCTCCTTTCTTAGCAGTTTGAAGAATGGGAAGACGTGTTGCGCGGATTTGGCGACGAAGCAGGACAATGACGTGAGCATCTCGTTGTGGGATTGTATCGACTTCTTGGTGCTCGGCGTCGTGATCTCAGAGAAGGCCCTACATTTGTCTGGGTGTGCCTCGATCCCTTGTTCAGTCAGGTAAAACCCGAGGAACTTCCCCGCACGTACACCGAAGGTGCACTTCTCCGGGTTAAACCGCATCCTTCACTTCCTCGCTGCCTCTAAGACTTTCTTGAGGTGGACTATATGGTCGACCTCAGTGCTTGATTTGACGATCATGTCGTCCATGTAGACTTCGAGCGTGTCGCCAATCTCTCCTCGGAAGACTCTGTTCATCATCCGTTGATAGGTGGCGTCGGCGTTCTTTAGGCCGAAGAGCATTACATTGTAGTAGTAGTTGCCCGACTCGGTCATGAATGTCGTTCTCTATTTGTCAACTTCGACCATGGGGATCTGGTAGTATCCCGAATGGGCGTCCATGAAGGACAGAAGTTTGAAACCCTCCGAGTTGTTGACGAGTTTGTCGATGTTAGGGAAGGGATAGGCGTTCTTGGGACATGTTCGGTTGAGATCGGTGTAATCAACGCACATTCTCCAATTTCCATTAGATTTTTTCACAAGTAGAATGTTGGACAGCCAGGTTGAATACCAGGCTTCCGAAATAAAATTTGCCTCTAGGAGGTCTTTTACAGCTCTTTCATCCGCCGCCGACTTTTCGGGGACTGCATACGTCTATGTTGTACTATGAACTTCACGGCCGGATCGATGGAGAGCTGGTGGCAGGCGAAGAGGTCGGCATTCTCACGGAGGCAGGCTTTCAACTACTTCCTCGCCAAGTCGGGTAGACCTGCTCCAATCTTCACCGAGGACTACTATCTGGAAGTCCCTGTCTGGAATGGGGCGTGTTAGGTGGAGGGGCTGCTCGTTGATCTTTGGATGAGCGTGCTCGGCTTTGTCCTCGTGGTTCGGATCGTTGGGGAAGCGGAAGTCGAGATCCACGGTGTCGACGTGGCCCTTTGGCCTGTTCTTCTGGACGGGCGGAGGCTTGGTCGCTTTGGTCGGGGGACCGATCATGCTGAGGCCCTTCATTGCTGCCTCAAAACAGTGGGAGTTGTGGAAAGCTTTTAATGGTTGTATCATGAGATGTGAAGTATGTGATGGAACAAGCAATTGGAGGTTTTAGAATTTTTATTTGGAATTTTTCTTCTAATATTTTTTCTCTAGTTTTCTATATATCCTGTCTCTATTCTTATTCTCCTTTTAAAACAATAACTCTGATTAATTTTGGGTATAATCATTTGTCGTTTTGTCAGTTGTACATAGTGGTATTGTGGCTGGTTTGTATGGTTTATGCCGTTGTTGTTGGTTTTGCAATGTTATCTTGGCTCAGATGGTAGCAGGGTTCGTACGGTAGCACAGTTTGCAGGTTTTCTCAAGATGCAGAGTTTGCCGTGGCCTAGCGTGGGTGTTGCAGGTCCATACAGTGGTAGCAGGGGTTGTGTGAATTTTGGAGTGGGATGTTTTTGGTGTAGGCTTGAAGCGTGTTTTTGGCAGAAGGTGCGGGTTTTGTCGTGGTTGGGCAGGCTGGTAGTATGAATTTGGGTTGGCAGTGTAGCAATATGTTAATAGCAGCATAATGTTGTTTAGGCTTGTAAGGTTTGTTTGGAAAGTTGGTACCATGCGTGACAGTTCTCATGGCTTGACTATCAAGTGGCTGGCTACCTCTTTTTTGGAATTTAGTGCTTAGTTATTTGGTTGTGACTTTTGTAACATTTTTTAATGGACTTTCTAAAACTTGGAATTATGAATTAATATGAACTTAAATCTTGCATTTGAAAAGGCATGAAACTAGAATCCTTGGATGGAATTGAAATTTGAAACTTGAAAAAAAAATTGGAAGTTAATTTGAATTTGAATGAAGTTGAAAGGAAATTGAAATTTTGAAAGGAAGTTTGAAATTGGATTATGGATTGAATGTTGGATTTTGAAAAGGAAATTAAAATTTTGATGGGCCTTGAAACTTTGTCATGAGATTTATAATTTTGCCATGGAATTTAAATTGAGAGGAATTAAAATTGAACTTGAATTTGCAAATTGAAGGTTAAATGAACTTGAAACCCGATTATGAATTGTAACTTGAGTGAAACTTGTAACCTTGATATGAAATAAATTACAAATTTATGGATTCGAAGTTTGGATCTTGAATTGGAATGAACTTGATTTGAATTTTAGAATTTGTAATAGAACCTAAAATTGAAACTTGCAAATTTGGAAATTGATATGAAATTTTGGAAGAAACTTGAATCCTTGATTTAAATCCTGAGAAAATGGCTAAAATGAACCGCTTGAAACAAATCTTAAATGAGTGATACCCTCGACTTGAACCAAAGTCATCCTCAAATCCAAATTTCAGCATTTTAAACTCTCCAAAAATGTATTGCAATCTTGAGACAATTCCATGAGGAATAACACCATATCCTAATTCCATCTTGAAATGGTTTTTGAATTGAGTAGCAAGCTAAAATCTCCCATGACAATAGCATGAATCACATAATCAAGACTTGAAGTAACTTGAAATATTGACCAAATATCTTGACTTTTGAGGACTCTGCAGCTTGACTTTAATCAGATAGCTAGAACTTTGCATAAAACCCTTATCTGGATTCTCAAACACAAACACTTGAATTCAATTCACACATGTCTCTAAAATAGCCACTGACACGGATGATTTGAGATCTGAACTGCATTGCAACTTTACCGAAACCCTAATTAAAATTCACATAACCCTGATGATTATCCACCTTGAAACAAACCGCCTTTGTCACAGCTCAATAACTTGATAATTGAACCAGCTAGCCTCAAATGAAACTCAAATGAACGACACTTGCTCATCTTAAACACAAAGGCTGAGAAACCCTAATCTCTTCCTTGCGTATGCACAAATGGCTTCCTGAGAACCAAATGCCTAAATTCAAAACATTTGCCACACCCTGATAACCTGGTACTGAAGCAAAACATCTGTTTTACCAAGATTAGATCAAACATCCGTTGAATTTCAAACCAAGACTGCACTCGTTCTTGACTTGATAACGTATGCCTGATCCTTGATTCAATCTTGTAATACCTGAGCTTAGGAGACAAGAAAATGAAAAGCAGCAAAACACGCATTTCCAAGGCATAATGGTTAGATGACGTGAATAATAGATATGATGCAGAAATGATGAGAATGATATGCCAAGTGTGGTCTAGAGACTCAGGGTCAAAATTAGGGTGTAACAATGGCCCCGGTGGAAGTGGCAGAATTTGGACTTGTCCACGTTGGCCTTGGGGGTGGCGGTTTGGGAAAACTAACACCTCCCTGACGAACTCCGAGTTGGCGCACTCATCCAGTATGCGCTCGCGAGAAGCGACTAGGGCTGTGTATTCGGTGAAGCGGACGGCGGGGCTCTTCTTCTCTCAGGGCTCTCGGGGACGATCGTCTCGTCGTCGGTCTCCCCCACGTCCGGGGGCTGGCACTCCTTTTTCTCGGGACCCGCAGAGGGTTTCGCGGTTGTGGGATTCTCGGGCAGAATTAGCAGCCTCAGTTTCCTCGTACCGGATGTAGTGGAGGGCTTTCTCGAGGAAGCCTTGCAGGATGGTTGGTCGGTGGATCGCCACTACCTCGTAGAATTTGGAGCCGTAGCGTAGGCCTTGCTCCATGAGGTAACGCTTCATATCGTCTGAAGTCGTCACCTGGACTGCCTCCCTCGTGAATCTCTCAATGTAGTTTTTGAGAGGTTCATCTGGGGCTTAGATGATTGCGCCCAGGGCGACCTCCGTCTTCGGATGCCGTCGGGACGTCGTGAAATGTTGCAAGAAGAGATCCTTCAGGATCCTCCACGACATGACGGACTCAGGTTCTAGGATTTTGTACCAAGCCATGGCTCCCTTCCTTAGTGTCGTCGGGAAGAGTCCGCACTTTATGGCTCTTAGGCATTCCTGTAGTCGAGCATGGCCTTGATGTCTTCTAGATGGTCGTCTAGGTCCGAGGTACCGTCGTACATGGAGAGAACGGGCGACTTCTCCATCCCGTGGAGGATGGGGGTTGCCATTATTTCTCGCGATAGGGGGATCCTGTAGTCGTCCTCATCGCTATGGACGGGGGAGCGCGAGGGTGATGGATTGTGCCGAGGGGGTTGATTACGTCCCCTCAACCTCTTTCCTGGGGCTTCAGGTTTGTTTGCTCTTGGGACTGGGGAACGCCTCTCCTGTCGGGGAGGTGACCGAACACGCTTCTTGGAGGCCACAGGTTAGGGTCTCTTCAATTGTGGTCGACACCCCCGTGGACGGGGAGAGGGGCTCCGGGAGTCTCTGCGTTGATTTCTCCGTGGGGGAGAGCGAGACGAGGTATCTTACTCCAGCATGCCGATGCGCTCATTCTGCTGGAACAACATCAGATTTGTTTGGTTGATGGCTGCGAAGAGAGCAGTCATCGTTGGGTCCACTCCAGCTGGTGTAGGAACGGGCTAGAAGACAGTCGAGCTCCTTGCTCGAGGTGCGACATGATGTATCGCTTCCTCGGACGAAGGAGAGGAAGTCTAGCCGTCCCTGATGTTGCCCTCACGGGCGTGGGATGTCTCCGCTTGGTCGTCGTCGTTGGTGATTAAGGCAAAGGCGGAATTGTGGAGAGCATCATTATGACGCAGGCTAGTCATGATCTCGGAAGTTGAAGTTGGAAGCTTTGTTTCTTCTGCTCGGAGGAACGGGGAAGCTTTAGATTCCCACAGACGGCGCCATTGATCGTACCTGATCAGAGAGATCACTGGGCTGCCACATATCTGAGTTGTCGAACTGTTGACTTGACGAACAGAGGGGGGTGTACCTGAAACACACTCCGATGCCAAAGTAAGTGACGAGCAGAGTGATAATAAGTACAGGAAAAAAGAGTGAGAATTAGATTACCTGACCCTCTAGTGGAAGAAGGTATTTATAATGAGCCTCCAACGCAGGGCCAACAGTTACCATGCGCTGGGTTGGGCTTCCAGTCCCAACGTTGGTAACTGCTAGGGCTGACGTGGCGTCGTGAAGACCAGGACGTGGTCTTCGCCCTAGTATAACTGTTATGTGCTATCCGGGAGGTGGAGGACCGAATCATCAGGACACGGATAGTTACTTGATGATGTGTCTCCGTGTAAGGGACACGTAGAGAATGTGGGGGAGGTATGAGGAGCTTCCTGGGCTAGATGGGCTTTGCCCGATCGTGGGGCAGAAGAAGGCTAGCCGAACAGCTATGAAGGTCCTGCCCGACGGCTGTTGGCCTGGGTCCGACGGGAGAAGATGTTCTGCCCAATGGATCTTCTGTTGTTGGTCGATGAGATCTTATTGGGCCTTCCAACCCAGTGGGGTTTAGACCTGCTCGACTATGGGCCAAGCGTCGGTCCAGTCCAGAACAGCTCCCAAACAACCAGAGCCAGCAATTTTGGATGAGCTTTATTATGAGATGGCTCCAAAACCTCCAACATAATCTCTCCTTTACACCATTCTAACAACATGATGGTTACTTATATGTCTACCAAAGTTGACTTCATAGTTGAGCACTTAGCAAATACCAGAGTATTGGTCCCTCCTAAGTTTTTGGATGATAATGACTGTGAGACCAATCAATAACATTCTTGTTGTGTTTTTATTTGTTTTCTTATGTGTTTTCTTCCTATTTTTCAAGCATTCTTCTTATAAATCCCATTTGCTTATATTTTCTTAATATGAAATATAATTTGTTATATATGTTGTTTATTTGTTTATGGTCTTCTTCTTATTCATTTTTATTTGTTGTTTGATAATACTAAAGAGGGAGAAGTATACTCTCAGAAAAATATAGTATAATTTCTTTATCTATGAAGGGGAGTTGACAACTCCAATATTTTTTATTTTAATATTTATGTTTTATCACATCCCGAAAAGATGAATTGTCATCTTCAAAAAAGGGAGAATGTGATTTTTGTGTTGTGCAGATAATTCTGATTTTAATGATAAAAAAGAGAACATAATAATCATAATCATAAGTACTATCTAGGAAAGAAAAAAATTGAAGTAAATAAAAAAGTGAAGCAATGAGTTTAATTTATTTGGCGCAAAGAGAATCAAATGCTAAGAAAACCATCAAAGAAAATGAAGTCTCTACAAGCTCTCTTATGATTCATTGTCTAATTGTTTTTATCTATTTAGGCCAGGATCATTAATTTCTAACAAGTGTGAGTAACTCTCACATTACTAAATTAATTTTTAAAATTCTTTTAAAATTAATTTGGTCTAAAGTTAATCGAATAAGAAGCGTGCTTAATCAATTAGGAAGTGAAAATTCTCTCTCTAATTGATTAGAGCATGTGTCTAATCAATTGTGAAACAAACTATCCATGTGATCGATTAAGAAGCCTCTTAATTAATTAAGCTCCGAACTTGGAATTTTTTTTGCTAAAAGGCAACTCATAACCAATTATCATTGTTGGCTAACCATTTAGAGAGCTACTCTAACTCAAAATTATTTCTTTTTATGGCCAAAACTTTTCCTATATAAAAAGGACTTATGTTCACTTCTAAACAACACGAGAAACCAGATATATTACTCTTCTCTTTTAGTCACTCTCTTATTAGAAATATATTCATACATTTAAAATTATTTTAGGGTGGAGATAGCAAAATAATTCAGTAAGAGCTTTGCTTGTGTAACTTTTGTTTGAATCAGATTGTGTTGTATTTGTAAATTATGAGTATCATTTTCTTGCAACATTGACATTACTATAAAGGTTTCAAGTTAAACTTGAGTAAAGTTTTGGTGTAAGAAGGTTGTGGGTTGATCCTGTAATAAAAAATCAAGTTTCTAGTAGAACTCTTAAGGGAAAATCTTCGGGGGCTAGAGTAAGTCGCGTAATCTAATTCTTCTCTTTATTTTCCACACTTATGTATATGTTCCATCCCTCTTATTAAATCGTCCAAATAAAATAAATCAGTTTTTGTAAAAAAAAGTTTTCATAAACCATTTATCATAAGTGATATCATAACCTAACTTTTATTATAAGACTAATAGGAAGAAGATGAATTCAAACAATTCTTTTAAATGAGAACTTTTTATGAACAAACCTCTATCTTTTGATGGTTAAAGGTATATTCTATAGAAAGCTAGATTGAAATTTTTTCTTAAAAAATTTAATTTTTATGTGTGGGATTCAATTAAAAATTATCCTTTTATTCTCACTCATTTCATAAAGAATGAAGTGGTGAATAAACCTAGAAATATATGGACACAAAAGAAAAATACATAATGCAAAAAGGTTTTAAAATTAAGTACTTGATGATAAATGTATTAAGCATTAGAGAGTACAATTATATTTTTAGTTGTAACACAACTAAAAAAGTGTGAGAGACTCTTAAAATGTTCTATGAAGGTTATACTAAGATCAAAAGGAAATGGGTGAACGCACTATATCAGGAATTAGAAATGTTCTATGAAGGTTATACTAAGATCAAAAGGAAATGGGTGAACGCACTATATCAGGAATTAGAGATACTAAATAAAAATAAAGAAAAGATTCAGAGATGACTCTCAAATGTTAAAAATTTTGGTAATATTTTCAAAATTTGCATCTCTAACAAGTATTTAATATTTAAGGAGTGACATTGAAAACATAATCCAGTATTAAAATCCGAAGATACAAATTATGTTAGTAATTTACAAGAAACATTAAATGAGTTAAAGATTAATAAGAAACTAAAAGAAGAAGAAACTTGCAAATACTCCAAAATGAGATAGAAAACGAGGAAATCACAACAAAAAAATACAAACGCATATGAATAATCAAATGAAGAGGTAAAAATTTGTCTTATAACAAAATGTGAAGATGATGATGAGGTACCCACTCATTCCTATAAACAAAATATATGATTTAAGTTTAAAAGTTAGTGAAGAAAATGATGAGTTAGAAAAATTATTAGGATATATATAAATATCAAATAGAATTTTCCTTACTTATATTTCTAATAAGTTCTAAATAATAGCTTTAAATCATTTAGCTTATTTTTTTACTAACTGGTTGTTTAAGATTGTGTTTATAAGGAAAAGGTTCAGACACTTAAAAGAAGTACACATAGGAAATTGGCTCAAAGCTCTTGTCAAACCTAAAAGGGTGGTGGAATCTCTTTTTTTTGTCTCTTAATCGATTAATCGTTAAGGTTAATTAATTCGTCCTTTTTTAAAATTCAAATCCAGCATCCTCTAATCAGTTAAACCATATATTGAATCCATTAGAAGTTCAAGATCTACAACGAATCTCACCAGCCAATAGGAAATCAATTACAATTAATGTGTTAGTTGATTAAAACATCCTTTAATTTATTATAGAACAACTATAAATAGGTTCTTTCATCATCTATTTTTTCATTTAAAAAAACTATCTTCTTGTCATTTGTGTTATCTACTTGCTTGTTTTCCCTCATCATCATCAAACGACACCGAATATGGTTCATTACTTTTCTAACACATCATCAAGTGTTTAAGAGTGTCAGTACTTCGCTTCTCAAAGCCAAGAGGATTAATTCACCAAGCACTTCTTTGAACGCCATTTTCTCAAACATTTCTTCCTTGATGAAAGTTTTTTATGGAAAATTTGATTTCTTCAACAACTTTTATCACCCAAAATTCAAAGATTTCATTAGTAGCGAGTAAGAAAAAATGTTTTCCAAGTTGGTAAACATGTTTTATGATAACCTTAACTTCAATGAAGGGTAATCACTTATAAGGTATGTAAAACTAAAATTTCTCTCACATTTTGGGGAAATATATTTCACCTTTTTCTGGCATCCTCTATTCTCTTGATGCTTCATATGTTATTGATAACTTCAATTTTCTCTCTTCTACTTAATCCTTTCTCAATGTTCTAGCGGTAGGTAAAAGATTTCTTCTCATTAAGGGATATATGATTATGTCTTATCGTCTCATTTTATATGTGGTGTCCTAAGGGTAATTGTTGCATACCGATATTATTGTCACATGGCTACTAGCCCGCAGCATTGAGACCGACTAGGTTAGTAGGGGTAATTCAACAAATGTCGGATTTCCAAGAAGTGATAGTGATTGGTTACCATAAAGGGGTTTGATCACGAGAATACTAATTCATGAAGTTATTTTAAGGGGAATTTCCTGACTTAAACTGCTCAATGATTGAAATAAACATACTGAGTCACATGTAGATTATAGTTCCTTTTGTTTGGTTACATTAGGTAAGACAACATATGTACAAGATGTATTTTATGCAACATGTGAAATAAAATGTTCTAACATGTGCTCTAGTTTGACAGAATCAGTTAAGAAAGAGTTATTCAACTAAAGTGCTTGACATAACTAGTTAAGCAAGAGGTTCAACATGTGAGTATGTATCATCTCATAAAACCAATTAAGCAAGAGGTTAAACATGTGAGTATGAGTATATATCATCTTGGCATAAGGTTTAGGTTCTGACTATCTTCAGATGTCCTTTAGAAGAGTTGTGGTGTTTACTTCTTCAAAAGATCCAGAGGTTTGCTTCTAAGAAGAAGATTGTGTTGTTAATCCAAAATCAATTTGAAAAGATTTGGATTTGATTCAATAAAAGAATATTTGATTAGATACACCTTGAAGGAAGATTTGGTCCAAGATTTACTCTACAAAGAAGAAGAAATTTATTTTAGATGCTCTAGTGTAACATGTGGAACATGATATTCCAACATGTGTGCAACATCTGGCCCTGACTCAACAGGCCAATGTTATTGCATTTTTAGAGCTAAAATCTAGTTAGATTCAACCAGATTTAATTCTATATTTTAGAAATACGTTTGTGTGATTTGTTTAAATTGATATTTAAATTTGAATTTGAATTAATAACAAATCACATCTTTTGGAGATTTTTGTGAAGCAAATTAAATCCAATAGATTCGGCTATTATGATGGATGAAATTAAATCAGAAGCCCATTGAAAAAAGCCCAGAATTGCATTGCTATTTAAGGAGACTAAAACATCGCGTTTGAGCTGCGAATGTTTTGAAGATTCCTTGTGTTAGGGTTTATCTTTTGAGTCTTTGTTTATGGTATTGTTGTACACGACTCTAGCGCCTTCTTTCATATCTTAAAGAATATAGTTTGGTTAGATAGTTGAGTTGTAAAACTTTGTCCCAAGATACTAAGTCTATAAGCTTGAGAAAAAATTGTTTGTGTACACCACTTTATATTTCAGTAACTTAGCATAGTTGTTGATTTGCCTTAGTTGAGTTTTAAATTCAACAATCGTTATGTTAATGATCAAGTTGACTACTAGGGGTTAGTGATTGAGAGAAAGTGAGAGGGGTTCTCATATTTAGGGGTAGTCCTAAATAGAAATCCACTAGGATTAGGAAGAGACATTGAACAACATGGGATTGTTGTTCCTATAAGACTAATTGTACTAATCCGAAGTAGTAAATTTGCTTTCTTGGGGGTAAAGTGCCCTTCAGATGTAGGTGTAGTTTCACTGAACTAAGTTATCTATCTCTTTTGTTCTTTATTGCTTTTTCGCTTCATCATCTTTTATAAGCTAAATTGACATTACTTAGTAATTTAAACTGGTTTTTATTCTAGTATACAATGTCCCAAACATCATGTCTGACATTTGTCCTTAAAATTTATCATCTGTCATAAACTAGTTGTTTGTTGTCTTAGGCATCTGGTCCAACATATGTCCTCTCAAGAACAGAAATTCTTAGATCATAGATAAAAATGGGGCCTTAGATCATGTTAAGCAATCTTTTTAACACCCAAGTTCAACAAACTTAGA
The DNA here is from genome assembly GCA_963859935.3 of Lathyrus sativus. Classification (NCBI taxonomy): domain Eukaryota; kingdom Viridiplantae; phylum Streptophyta; class Magnoliopsida; order Fabales; family Fabaceae; genus Lathyrus; species Lathyrus sativus. The sequence goes on from OZ012738.1 coordinate 475,518,484, forward strand.
AGATTTTTATTTTGAGATTTCCCGCGCACTCATAGAATTTAAGCTCTGGTGACCTCCATCCTTGAAAGCACCTAAGACTATAATAGGATACACCGCATCACTTCATCTGATGCCTGCTCAATTAGCTTTCTTGCAAATCATCTATATAACTTTGGAGTACCAATTTTCTCCTAGGTTGTTTAATGATGATGATGATGGCAACAATGAGTATTTGTGTTGTTGGATTTGTTTTCATGTTTCTATATGTGTTTTATGTTTATTTCCTTCATTCTTGTTTTGTAATAAATACTTTTTCTTATCTAATATTCAGCTTCTTTTGCACCTAATTACTAGTGTGTGATATATTTGTTCTATGTGTTTTTTATTTATTATATCTCTATATTTTTCCATTTTTTAATAATGACAAAGGAGGAGAAGTATAAACTCATGGAGATTAATGTATAATCTATTTTTCTTTGAGAGGAGTTAGCTATTCCATTTCTTTTCATCTATACTTTTCTAGTTTACCAACTCCATTTTAAATGTCTTGTATCATTGAAACGGGAGAGAATGTGGTGTATGTTGTGCAGATTAGAATTTTATAAACATTTTTATGATGACAATTTAAAATTGAAAAGATAAATCCAGATAATCATTGGTCAAAAATCAAGCTCAAAGAAAAGTATTCAAGTTCCTCTTTGAAGATCAAAAAAGAATCAAATCAATAAATTAAAAGGAATTGAAGATGTGAAAGCTTGCATGTTCATGTGCATAATCTTTTCCACGAATGTTATTTATATATTAAAGAATGACAAGTAGAGAATAATTTGCAATGCTAACTCCTTTATAGATGGAAAAACAACATTCACATATCTAAGAGACAACACTTCTATGCATAAAATTTTAAACTCTTGTAAAATATTCATTGACTTTAGTGTTAGGAGCCAAAAGTATCAAACATAAATAATATAAAAATATGTTGATTATTTGAACACACTTTCTCATGTTCGACCCCTTTTCTAGAAGCATATTTGAGAGTTTTTTTTCCATTGTAAAACCTCTGGTCCTCAATCCCACAAGTGGATCCATATCCACACATGTACGTTTTTCTCTTACCCACACGTACACTAGATCATTTGGTGTCCTAAGTGTCGATCTTGCCTCTTGTAGGTCGGTCAAGAAGTTCACGTGCCCTTCTTTCTTTATATATACTCCTGCACGATTAAATATATCAAAACTAACATCCATACAAAGTCATAATGATATTTGAAGCATGAAAGCTCCTCACAATAAACTGTTTGAGTATCTTGACACGCTTTAAAAGAAACATTACAAACCTCATCAAAAAAAAATATTAAAATCGTGAGGCAGTATCTAAAGACATTGCGGTATTCTATTAGTGACATGTGATACGCAAACCCCTCAATATAAATAGGTAGAAGAAAATCACGAGCATGCGCTGCTTTCAAACACTAAAAAACAATTTTATATAAATAAATAAATAGAAGAAAATCACGAGCATGCGCTGCTTCCAAACACTAAAAAAATAATTTTATGTGGTCGTGTCAAACTTAACTTTCAACAATTTTATGAGAAAAAGGGCACTTACCATAACATATTAGATATTAGGAAAGACAACATCCTTGCTAATAAAACTGTTAAAGTCAAAATTCGGAATCATACTACTAAGATCGTTCAAAGCTCTATCAAAATCAGAGTCCATACCACATATCACATTGTCTCTCAATATATGAATTTGTAGTACATAAGATGGACCCAAAGAATTACAAAAACATATGAGACGGTCTCTACTTTTAGCACAAACCAAATCTCTTAATCCTAATAGGCGAAGAAACATCTCTCAATTAAAAATCCCTAAATAAATGACCTCCACCAACGACAACACTTCAATCACCCCTCGCAACTCATTATCAAACCAAATAGGTGTCTCTTCCATGTGAATCAATTGACACATTCTCAAGCCAAAAAAAATTTGGCAGTATCCACGAAAGATCGAAGTAGCTCTACAAATCTCTTAACTATCAAAGAAGATGCATCAACTCAACAGTTCTAAAAACATTCTTTATGGGCAACCCCTCAATAAAACTTTTTGCAATTGTCATTGATCATATGAATAAGAGGGTGTAACATAATAGTAAGAAGAAGAAACCTTCCAAGAATCACATTGTTTCACTCTATTGACTAACGTAATATATTCGTCTCAAGGAAAAACATTGTTGCTTGGCCATAAAATAAAATAAAAACTCAATCAAAAAAATAAAAAATAAACGTCTCACAGTTACCACAACAATAGTGTCGATCGGTCCATGTTAAGAGCATTCGGTCTATGTTAAGAGCATTCGAAAAGTTTATTATAATGATAGCCAAAGAACCATCTTCAAATCCTTTGTTCAACACTAATATGCAATATTTTTTATATGTTAGTATTTCAAGTAAAATTTGAACTACTAGGCTATTAAAAAAATTGCACTCGTTTCCATCTTCTCATACATATTTCTTTTATTTTTTATTATTTGAGTTTATATATATGCAATATTTTTTATATGTTAGTATTTCAAGTAAAATTTGAACTACTAGGCTATTAAAAAAATTGCACTCGTTTCCATCTTCTCATACATATTTCTTTTATTTTTTATTATTTGAGTTTATATATAAATTTTGTAAAATTGTTTTTAAAAATTATGATTTTTCATAAAATTTTCAATTTAATTAAATTTTTTTATAAAAACTAATGACACATACATTGAACCGGTGCTCTAAACAATTCTCCAGTTACATGAAATATCAAAGGTCTTTAATAAGAGGTCAATTTATTTGAAATAACATTTAAAGATGATTGTTATTGTTTCTATATATAAAATTAGACAAATTAAAAATTAAATAAATAAGTATTCATGTCATTTGGCATTCATAAAAGAACAAATTTTTCAAAATTTTAATTTTAATAAAATGTTTTTCAGTTATAAATCACCACCTGTTTTAATTTTTAACTTATAAAATAAAAGTAATACTAAGAAATAAATATAGAAAATAATTCTTAAAAATTGTATAATAAGTGCCCTAACAAACAAATATAAAAAATAATTCTTAAAAATTGTATAATAAATTTAATATAACTTTATAATTAATGACTTTATTATTTTTTTCATAAATATTTTTATTTATGAATGTTAATTTCATAAATATTTTTATTTATGGATTTTTTAACATGTGTCTCAAAAACCTAAAATAATCATGGAATTCTACCATTTAATTTGAGCATAATTTACCGTGGCACAAAACAAATCAAACTGAGGATTGGATATGTGATTTGAGCCAAGTGAAAAGAACATAGTATATTGACAAAATAAATAACAGAAGCAGTACTAAATAGCTAAAATAATAACTTACATACTAATATTCTCTATAGAAAATAAATAAATAAAACTGAAGCACGATGTACTCAAGGATCATTAGTAGTTAAGCATACTATTTACAATCTTCATAATAACAGAAACAGTTATTCAAGGCTTGGTCATACTACATCAGATTAAAGATTGTTCATTTCATAATGCATGCACGGTTCTATCTTAATTAAGGAGAAGAGAAAGTGTCATCATGTTGGAGCCACTTGTGTTCTTGGGCAGTGTTTGCCTCGGTTTTCAAAGTGCCTAGAAGAGTTTCAAAAGCGCTTTTGGCTTTGTTATAGGACTTGCGTTTCTTGATGCGACGAAGGACAACATGTTTATCAAATGTTTGGGAAAAGGATTTTAACTGGAGCTGGCTTGAGATTCCATCGTTAACTGTCAAAGAGTCCTTACTATTGTCCCCTTTGTCTATGTTGTGGTCATCCATTGTACTTCCCTTCTCCCTCTCTGCAGTCAAAGCTGATTCTGATTCAGATCTCGAAACCGTAAAAGCCATTCTCGTTTTGTTGATAACAAGAATAAGAATATTATTGTTGTTAGTACTATAGTCTATGGTATATAGCTAGCAGCCTAGCACGATGTTATATGGTGGTAGGTAGTGACACAAACAGAGACGGTGTAATAATTAACCTTATTATTTTTATACTACATTTATTGTTGTACTGCTGAGCCAAAAATATAGGTGCAAGGGACAAAGAGCACGTGGCGAATGACGAGACCGAAAAACCAACGGAGAGATTCTGTTGGCTCTGCTAAACTATGTGTTGTCAAGCTTGCACGATGCCACATTTCACTTTTTTCTACGTGGATAGTTTGTTATGCTGAATCAACGTGCATTTCATTTGCTATATTACACTACTATAATACTCAAGCATTTGATTTAATCATATTTAACAATGCATCAGCTTGAAAATAAAAACAGGAAAATCCAAAGCAAGGGAAGGGTCAAAATGTATTATCCTACCAACAACTAGAAAAATCTCCTGTGATATATAGAAAACAGACATATAGGCTAATTCATTTGAACTTGACACTTCAAGTAAGTCACACTGATATTCTGATGCACAAGATGAGTTTGTTTCAGCATGTCACGCCACAGACGGAGACTTCATCCATCACACCCTATTGCTTTTTGCGAACATAGCTTGAATAGTGGCAGTTGTAGGGTTACTTTTCATGACTGTGATCAATGTAACTTAACATAAAGCCACTAACTACTCTCCGCACTATAGGATTGGGAATACTACGACATAATCGGCCGTCAATATATGCCAACAAACCGGACAAGATAAATTTGGCGATCCCCCATTTTTGAATGAAATTCCCTTTCTGCACTTTCTGAATAATAGAGCTTGCAGGCTCATCAGCATGATCACCAACCTCAGGCTGCTTTTCCCGCTTAATACTCAAAACGAACTTGTTAGCCTGCCTTCGCAGTATGCGTATTGCAAAGCTAACAAAAAGATGTTCGCACAATGTCAATAATGTTGGTCCTATTCGCCATTCCTGCAACAAAGAGTTCCTGAATCAATGTGTTCGTACATAACTGGGAAGACTATTTAAGGATTGTACCATTGTTGATTGTATACAGCATGAAGCATACAAATTACCCTTTTCAAAAACAAGTCAAGCACACAATATGGATTAAACTTTAACTGAAATCATGAGTAACATTTTGAAGCACCTCCAAACTAAATAAATGCATTCCAAGACTGCAAAGTATTAGTTTGGGAAGTGTTGATAGTAACTTAGTACATTTTGTATTTAAAATTTGATTTTTTGGTAGGACACTAGACTCCTTGGATAGTACATTTTGTATTTAATATTTGATTTTTGGTAGGACACTAGACTCCTTGGATAGCTGATTTTGTTTTAATATGATTGTAATATTATGGGATTGTATTTGCTTTGCCTCTTGTGTATATAGACTTGTTCTCTTATGAATACAATGACAAATATCCAGGTTCAAGTGGAAGTTCGACCCCAAGATCTTACATATATTAACACATAAAAAGAGACCAGGATGCTTTAAATTAGAAGTAGCGAATCATTCATAATCATGAAATGTAAGAAAAGTGATAAAAGATGACAAGAAAGAAAACATAGATACTAAAAAAGGAAGAAAAAGATGCAATAAAATGATAATAGAGCCATGCTCAATAGAACAGAACATACAGTTTCTCCACGAAGACGGCGTAAAGGATGGGAAATAGTTGAGGGGTCTCCTTTTAGCAATGCCTTACTCATAAGGAACTCCTTAACATGATCGGTAATGTCATTGATAAGAGAAAGATTTGGTGGTAGGTTCTTCAGGATAACCTAAACATCACAACCAGACAGTATATGGATTATTTTCTTAAATAGGAATAGAAATCCATTAAGAAAGCATAGAATTACATAGAAAAAGTATATGTCCTCTACAAGAAAAACTAATCGAAAAATTTGCAAAGAACCTGCAAACCTAAACTCAAGAATAACAATGCAAAACAGGCATCCCAATCTCAATGGAGTTAAGATACAGAAACCCCCTTAACAAGATGTTCTTTGTTAGGGATTCTGTACAAAATAAAAGCAGATAATGAAGTGAAAACATTGTAATACTTTTAGTAATTAAAATTGAAAATAAACAAAATGTAAATTAAACATATCGTTAGCCTTTCCCATTCCCCCAACAGACTAGTCACAATGCCTAACATCCTTTCATCCATTGTTTAATATATATTTCTATGCTTTCCTGTGGTAAGATCGAGCAATTATATCATGCACATGTATGCGAACAACATTCTCAAAACTAGGTTTTCGCTTAAACTTTCATTCCAAAGAATGTGCTATTGCTCTTCCAAGACATGAAAATGTAAATTTCCACATAAATGCCAAGTTTCAAAAAACCTCCTATGCATACTTCACCATCTATATGTACACATAACTTTACTATTACCTGATTGTCGATAACTCTGACTCTAAGATATTCTTGTCTATAAACTGTATCCAGCATGGCTTGGATATATCCTTCAATGTATAACTGCAGCATGCCACACATCCAATTAGTTACGGTGGACCTCATCAGAAATTCAAAAATTAAATGAAAAAAATAAAATAGGTTTTTTTTGTTATACACATGCATACAAATGTGTCACAAACTGAAGTCATTATCGTAATTTAACAAAGGATATTCTAAAATGTGCCTTAGAACTAACTAGTAGACTATTGAATATTCTATTTTAGGAGTAAACCATTAATAAAACTACAACAGACACCACCACATAGTATACTGATAACAATTACTAACCGAAGCTATAATTACAATAAGTTTGACGAAATGTATAAAGATATTTATATTTATTGCATAGTCATAAACAAAAATAATTTCTCTTTTATTTATTTTGTATTGATTGCCTTTAACCTATATAAAAATATGACTTCGCTGTGTTTTCACTGATTCAACAAAGCTAAGATACTCTATCAATTCCTAATAGAGGAAGACGCCAGAAAGTTACGTCTTATAATTTTGGTTCGACCTAACTCATCCCTATAAAACCGCCTTATAAGGTGAGAGTTGCCCAAGCTTGCAACGAAGGCAAACCAAATGTCACAATTAAGTCACTAGCGGCAGATAACAATAGGCAAAATTCCAACACATACCCTCATGCTCGGGCCTCAATAAGCGCGAAGATGAATGAAGCCCAACAACAGATCTAGGATAGGCTTCTTAAAATTCGAGTAACTTGGGCAGCTCTCACCATAGAAGCTGCAAGTTTTATAAACACTGATCATATCTCTAAGTAATGTGGGACTAAATTCATCCCTTCAAACACAACACAAAGTAGGTGTTGGAGGCTGCGGTAAAGGCAAGTCAAATGTCACAATTAGGCGACTAAGGGCGGTCCACAATAAGGCAGAAATTCTAGCACACCCCCTCACGCTCTAGCCTCAATAAGTATGAAGCATGGGCGATGCAGGAAGCCCAACAACTAATCTAGGATAGGCTCTTATACCATCTTAGAATTTGAGTAGGGTCTAACTCATCCCTACAAAACCGACTTGTAAGGTGAGCGATGCCTAAATTTTAACACTACACTTGTCATATCTCTAAGCAAATCTATAAGCAATGTGAGAATAACACCCTCTCAAACTTAACACAATATGAGCGTTGGAGGATGCAATGAAGGGAAGCCAAATGACACAATTAGGCGACTAGGGAAGGACCACAATAAAGGTGGAAATTCCAACACTTTTGTTGTTAGTTTATTCAGTTAATTCATGAACCGACCAACGGAGATTAATTTACAAATTGCGCTTTGAATTGTACAATATTTGAAAGAAACACTTGATAGAGGAATTTTGTTTTAAAGGAATGGGAGTGTGGGTCTTGAAGCATATATTGATGCCGATTATTCAGTCAATTATGGATAGGAGATCAACTACAGGTTATTGCACTTTCCTAGGTGGAAATTTTGTGACTTGCAAGAGTAAAAAACAAAGAATGGTATCAAGATCTAGTGTTGAAGCGGTGTTCAGGACAATGACACAATGGATAGTGAACTACTATTGTCAGCTCAACAACCCTCTACTTTGACTTTGAGCCTTTTCCTCAATCAACCAACCCAAAATGCCTTTTTCCGTCTTGCAACCACAAACCAGCAACAGAAGCTACCCACACTCTGCCGCCACCCACTGCAGTTTTCCTTCTCCTTCACAAAGGGACCCACTGCAGTTCTCCTTCTCCTTCACAAAGGGACCCACTGCAGTTCTCCTCCGCAAAGGGACCGAAAGTATCACAGTTGTGCTCTGCTATGACCAGAGGTCAGCGGCCATTGCCCTCCTCCACCAAGACCCAGGCCTTCCTTGCCACTACCAAGAGTACCCTTCCCTCTTACTCTTAAGTCTCAATCTCTGTTTCATCTTAGCCTAAGTCTCAATCTCTGTCTCATCTTAGCCTATGTTGACCTATTTGTGCAGTAAGCACAACAAACCCAAGCTCTGTCGCTGCTTCTGCCAGCTCGAGTGCTGCTGACTCTTCAAGAACTGCAGTGACTTTTAATTACACCCCTTCTTCAAATAGATTTTTAATTAATATTCTAAAGGTAAGCATATTCAAACTAAACAAAATTATCTAATTCCCTCATTTTTTCACTATTTCTATGCTTAATATGAGCATACATTCCTTACACCCTGAAAATAAGTCTGAAATATTTTTTGTTGATATAGAAAAACAATCAAAAAATACTCTTCCGTAAAAGCATACAATCAAAGGGAGAAAAATACATATATTTTCAACATTTTGTTTATTCATTCTTAAAATACCGTAGATACAACAAGATTATTCAATACCTCATCAACTCCTGGACTCTGATCAAGCAATATCTTTCTATCAGGACCACCTTCCATCAGAGCAGTTCCCAGAACCGATGGCTCCATAGCCAATTTCAGAATGCCTTGGTGAAATCCACTCACCTTGAAAATCAAATTTGTCAAAATAATAATCAATGTAAAAGATAATATATCCCGGCTTAAGTGAACCTAATCAAATTTAAAAAATAAAACGAAAGGTGCTGATTCTGTACCAATCCATCAAAGCCATTTGTTTCTGCACCTCTCAGAATTGAGTCTGATATCTCTGCTACAGCTGCAAAAGCTATATTGGAACCTGCTGATTTCAACTGCGGAGCCATGACAAATTGATTTATATCCTGATGCTCCATACTCAAATATTTAATTCAATGGAATGTTTATAGTCAACAAGGAACTAAAAACCTACAGTTTTCCCTAGATCGCCAAAGTAGCGTTTTGTCCCTGAAAGTCCTTCCCCTTTGACACATTTACTTATCAATTTGAAAGTACCTGATAAACACAAAAGTAGACAAAAGTAATCCAAAAAATTAGAACAAAAAATATATATAAATTCTGTCCAAACACTGTATCTGAAACAGTCGATGTAGTAACTATCTGTCTGTTGCACATATCAGAGAAATTAATTGAGAAATAAGTGTTCCCAATTATCTATATATTCTCAGCCCAGTCGACACTCAATTCAACTAAAGAAGTTTTTTAAAAAATGTAGAATTGGGAAGAAAAAAATGAAAATTTATTTTAAAAGTGAATAGAGTACATACACTTTTATGTTTAAATAGACATAATTATAGAATATACATAATTACTAATATCCGTATTTACAACATCTCAAATTGCAAGTAAGTTGGCTGAAACCCCTTTGTTAGCACATGTGTTAGTTGATGCCCTGAAAGAATGTAAGATGTAGCTATCAAGCCACCGTCCAACTTATCCTTAATGAAGCGACGGTTTATTTCTGAGTGCTTTGCTAGGTCATAGCTAAACATGATTATGACAATATCAATAGTCAATTTATTGTCTAAAAATAACTTCATAGGGTCTTCACATTGCATCGTCAAATTATTCAATACAATCTTCATCAGCAGTAACTCTCAAATTTCCTGCGACATAGCTCTAAATTCAGTCTTAACACATGATCGGGCTACTACACTTTATTTCTTACTTCTCCAAGCCACAAGGTTCTCGTATAGGAATGTGCAATAGCACAAAGTGGATTTCTTCACTTATTGAATCTCATATATTTATTAAAACGATATTATTCATAAAACCTTTATTATAACTTATTAAAAAAAATCCTATTATTAAGTAAATCTTATTGAATCATATCTTTATTAAGAAGAGATTATTCATAAAATCTTTATTATAAATTGTTGATGAAATAACAAAATATTTATATTACTTAGACACCCAACTAATTAGTAAAACACCTTAATCATAAACTTAATCACAACTAGTCTCTTTGAATCCACCTTCTCATCTCGAATCATATCATTGTAGAACACGATCTACATTTTGCAAGTGCCTCACCCTCGGATCATGCATGAATTGGCTTACCAAATAAGTCAAATCAAGGCTAGTGTGTGCCAAGTAAAACAACTTCTCCACTAGTCTTTAATATAGAACTTGTCAATTTTGGCACTATTCAGAGCTCATCAAGGATTCAAAGAGAGTAAAATTCAAGAAAACTTCATATCTTTGAAAAGTAAAATCCAGAGTGTAGTTGCAAGATCAGATGTTGAGGCTGAAGACAGGATTGTGACATTAATAACTTGCGAGCTCATTTGGTTGAAACAGGTACTCAATGAGCTTCAATTCGAAGAGACAACACAAATGGCATTGATATATCTTAATCAAGCGAGGTTGCATATTTCCTCTAATCAGATTTTTCATGAGAAGAGCAACTATATTGAGATAGATTGCACTTTAACATGGAGAAGATCGAATCAAACTACACCACCACTAACTATGTCAATTTCAATGATCAATTGAAATATGCTTCATGAGGTCCTTGAATCAATTATATGAGTAACAAGCTAGATGCATATGATTTATATGAAAACTAGAGGGTGAGTAATCAAAATAAGATTGTGAATTGTATACTTATTGTGTAGGATATCATGTAAATAGGGATAGAATATTGTGTAGTTGTGAAAACTTAATAATATATCAGGGATAGAACATTTTTCCCAATACCCTCCTCGGGTGTGGATACTTTCGATACAAGTAATTCGTTCCCTTTATTCGAACCAAAGGCTCAAGATACCACTGTTGGACTTTCAACTAGGGAGCATTGAACATAGTGGGACTTTTTCTAGAGCAACCTTTGTGAGAGACACACCACATACTCACCCAAAACCTTAAGGTGATAGGTGTGTGGGTTCTCTTATTTATAAATGCTCAAGTCACCACATTTCTATCCAATGTGGGACTATTATCCACCCTACTCACACTTGTTAATACTTTAACTTTAACAGTGTGGACATATATGGTAGGTGGCCTGATTGGTAGGCTCTGAAACCACTTGGAGAGTCAAAAAAGTAAGAAGTAATGAAGAGATCAATGCTCCAAGATAATAAGAGAAAGAATCGTGACATCTCCAATCAAAACTTTACGAGATTAGGTATATGGGTCACCTATCTTATAAATCCAACATTTTATCAATTCATAGTCAAAGTGGGACTTAATGACTCACACTTACACCCAACAATCTTCCCTATAAATATGAGTCTCTCACATCCTATACGAGGATTCAACACAGGATTCAGCTCCCATGTACAAACATTAACTTATTTATATAGACTACTCAAATCTAATGAGTCTTACTATTAAACTAAAGGTCCAAATAAAAATTACTATTAACAATAATAAAACTAAATTTACAACAGTTATTATTTTATTTATTGCTTTTAAGTCTTATATAAAGAGGATTCAGCTCCCATGTACAAACATTAATTTCTTTATATAGACTATTCAAATCTGATGAGTCTTGCTACTGAACTAAAGGTCCGAATAAAAATTACTACTAACAATAATAAAAATAAATTTACAACAGTTATTATTTAATTTATTGCTTTTAAGTCTTGTATAAAGAGGCCTTGTGATGTGGTTCACAAGGTTTGACTATTTTATGCCTACGTTTTTTTCTCATTCAACAAAACATTACAAAGGTATTGTATTTTTTTTCCTTCTCTGTTTTGATTCTCTCTCCAAAATTTATGAATCCATTTACTGGTTCCCAACACACAGTGTGTTAGAAAATAAAAATGAGTGCAAATAGGAAATTAATAAAGCGCATCATATACCTAAAGTTAATCCTGGAAGATTTGGCAACCTATGTGACGGATCAAAGAAGACATCAAGAGATGACGAAGCCAGGTCATCAAAAATAGAAACAAAATCCGGAGGAAGCAAGGGACTTCCTTTGGCAATATATATAGCCCTCATAGCATACCTGGACATGCACTTGAAATTCAGCCATAACTCGGATAATTAAAAAAATAATAATAAAATATTGTAGGCTTACCATGAATAGTGTTGTGCACATTTAATAAATAATTCACGCATTGTAATCAAAGCATGGGTTATCAGAACCCCATTTAGTTCTACTACCATATTTTTTATGGAAGGCACCTGAAAAGAGAAAGATGAGAGTTAAACATGAATAAATAACTACATGAGTACATGCCATGGTTAAGAGAAAAATGGTCAATGAAGTATACAAAACAAACCTTAACCACACTATGAATTAAGGATCTTAGAGCTTCCTGCGATGAGCTATACGTTGAATGTGATTCCCCAGGAATAAAATTGGCAATGATCTATAAATTCAGGATAAATTACGAATTAGTTATTGAATATATTGTTGAATATTCTTAGAATTTAGACTTTAGGATCTTACTTCACTCACAATACCAACTTGTAAGTGAGACTAAACCCACCCTATAGGAGATATACAATACATTTGCAAATAGAAATGTGTTAACATTCCATTGTAAAACTGAATAATTGTAATTGATTTTGTAGTAATGAAAAATGGTTCAACAAAATTACAAACCAAATCTACTTTATCATTCTCTCTAATTTAATATAGTATCAACAAGCTAGTTTGATCCATAGCAGATCTCACTCCCCCTCTGTCACCACCACATCCATCACAAAGACTATACTTTCTTAACAACCACCTACCTACCTCACAAAAAGACACTCAACTGCCCCTTTACAATTAAAGATACCCTACATTGTTTTGTTCAATCAAAATCCTGACTATAAATTTCTTAAGGTCTTTGGGTTGCTTTTTCCTTTCCTTAGACCCTACAATAATCATAAGCTTGACTTCAGGTTTCATGAGTGTTTGTTTTTGGGATACTCTCCTTCTCACAAAGGTTACAGAAGTCTATCCCCTAGTGGTAGGATGTACATATCCAATGATGTCCTTTTTAAGAATCAAGGTTTCCATTTCTTGAATTGTTCGATAATCTCAATCATCAATCACTGTCCACCCCACAGATGTTACATTGTCTACTCTTCCTTATAATGTTCCTACACCTACTATTTCCATTCTACCTATGCATACTAGCTCTGCAAACTTTACTGAACCTGTCATATCAGAACCTCGTATAGTCAGTAGCTCACATGCATCTAGTTCAAATTCATCTACACACGCCCATGCATCAACTAATATTTCTGAATTTGATTCTACATACTCCCATGCATCCACTAATATCTTTGAATCTGATTCAGTTCAATTTGTGTCCATTACTCCTTCAACTCCCATCACACATCTCCTACTATAGATACTTCCGTTCCACCCAAACTAGAAGGTAAAGGAAGACTTGGAAACAAAGATAAATTACAGTCTCCTACTATAGATATTTCCATTCCACCCAAAATAAATGGTTAAGAAAGACTTGGAAACAAAGATAAATCAAGTGGAAAGAGACATCCAACTTTAGACCCCTTCCCGATTATCATCGCTGAGTGTTGATCGTGAACAAGACAACAAGACTTTGAGAACTATACTTGACAACCATTGTCAATTAATTGACCAACAGAAATGAGATTACTAAGACCAGGAGAAGCAAAAACATTGGGTAAAGTTGAAGAAATATCACAAGTACTTGTTAAAACGAAAACCTGAAGCCTATGTATTTCTCCACTTCTACTCTATGGTTAAAAATCAGTTTGGTCCGAGTCTTAAGAGATTTAGGTTTGATAATGCCAAAGATTACTTTAACCACGGTCTTAATTCTTTCGGGCAAAAAGAAGGTATCATTCATGAGTCTTCCCGTGTTAAAACTCTCCAACAAAATGGGATTACTGAGAAAAAAAATAGGCACTTGTTAGACCAAAACTATAAAGCCTTCCTCACAATTACGATAAGACATTTACTCAGACTTATTGTAATTTATAATTTATAATATATGCTCCCGCTTAATGGGGAATAATACGAGTTATATTATAAATTATAAATTACAATATTATATTATTAGGATTTAATATAAAGTATATAATGGGCTTAGCTCATTGTCATTGTCTTTCTGAGGTACTACTATTTTAACCTTAAATATGAGGGTTACTATACTACTATAGTAGTAGTGTATCTCATACATTATTTTTATTGCTTCTCTCTTTCTACAAACCAGAAACAATGTCTATAATTTTCAAGTAGTCATTAATGAAAAGTACTCAAAGTAGGGGAAAAACAAAATGTGGAAGGAAACCTTTATTGGATGGATTTCAAAATGATCAAAGTAAATCCGCTGACTCTCTGAGTCACTAAGAGATGTTCTCCAAAATGAAGCAAGTTTCATTAATGTCTCCTCATCAAGGTTCAAATCCATAGGCTACACAAAACAAAATGTCGAATCATTTAAGAGTACGACCAATTCATATGCGGAGCTGTTACATCCATATCTTAAAATTGAATAATATTAGAAAAAGCCAACGTCCAACTTTACCTGAAGAAAAATTGATGAGTATCTAAATTGCTTCACATTTGAACTGGACGTGAGTATAACAAAAACAACCTTCAGTACACTATCATTTGGTTCACTGCAATCCAATTGATGCCTGCGAAGCATTGATGCAAAAGGAGCTCCGGTCCGCTTAAGCTCCAAGTTCATGTACTAGATCGATAACAAATAGGATATGATCAATAAAGTCCTTAAACGAATTATTTTCCCTGGACTTGGTATAAAAAAAAAGTTGAAATGAATAGTATTAATCAGTCATGCCGTTGAATTAAACATGTTACCTGTATACTGAGCTGGTTATATTTCTGATGATTATTAGAAACAGTAACCATGTGAAGATTCTCAAGCTTCACAACTACAATTGGTGTAAAATCTTTGCGCTCATTTTCATCTTCCTGGAGCTTAAAAGTTGGAGAAAACAATTTATCATACCTTCTATGCTTCACTAAGAATTGAACACTGTAAAATATCACGTTTGCCAGGAAAAATCACTCACATTTTCCCGGGCAACACATTTTATGACACTAACTTTAAAATCTATCTACTTCTGGCAGTATTTGAAATTGAGCCACTGATAAATATCATATTTGATTTTATATATATATATATATATATATATATATATATATATATATATATATATATATATATATATATATATATATATATATATATATATATATATATATATATATATATATATATATATATATATATATATATATATATATATATATATATATATATATATATATATATATATATATATATATATATATGTATGTGTATATATATATATGTATATATATATATATGTATATATATATATATATATGTATGTGTATATATATATATATATATGTATGTATATATATATGTATGTATATATATATGTATGTACATATATATGTATGTACATACATACATATATGTATGTACATACATATATGTATGTACATACATATATGTATATACATATATGTATGTATATACATATATGTATGTATACACATATATGTATGTATACATGTACATACACATGTACATACACATGTACATACACATACACATACACATACACATACACATACACATACATATATATATATATATATATATATATATATATATATATATATATATATATATATATATATATATATATATATATATATATATATATATATATAATCAAATATGATATTAGACTTTGGTGGTCAAGCACCTGACAAAAGCTAGGATACCTGTGTTACATGTTCAAGTACGTGAACCGCAAGCCGAGAAACTCTCAGTTGAAATTTTGCATACAAATCAAGAACTGCATCCTTCTTGAAACTATCAGAGATCTCACAAATTCGCAAAACTCGGGTTGGCCCTTCTGCGTATATTTCATAGCCCACTTTTGTGATCTCAATGGCATCCGGCTCACTGATCGTATCTCTTGATCTTTTGTCTGAAAGCAAGCGTGTGGCCAAAACTCTTTGTTGACCAAATTTATAAAAAGCTCTCCATGTTCTCACCTTATCCAACTTAATCTCTCGTAATTGAAGACTATCTACAACAGAAATCAACAGCACTATTAGTTTTTCTTGATATTTTTTTCTTTTATGATGAGATGATTATTTATCCAAACCATAAGACTCTATTAGATTGATAGTGTAAGAAAATGAAAAGTCAGAGAGAAATTTAACTTATAAGAGTCTTTGTTGAGTGAGACTCTTTGTTTATTTATACAACTCAGAGAACGAAATATAACTTATACGAGTCTTTGTTCATATGAATAGATTGCCTTGAGAAGCTCAAGTTAACTGAACCATAACTCACATAACTACATTTATTAGGGTTGAGTGAGGTTCAATCCAAATTTTAAGAGTTACAATAGAACATTTTATTCTTTAATTTCTTTCCTTTTTTTCTTTTCTGTACATATAACCATGATACATGTAATTATCAGCCCAATATTTTATTTCCGTTTTTCTTGATTAGCAACAATTACGAGAATATTTATAATAATATTACTATTTATAAATCGAAACAGTAAGCGGAGCAGTCGTCGAAGCCACTGCCTTTGCCACCAGTAGAATCAGAAGCCACTGATCTGCCCCAGCTAGAATGCCACCAGCCATATATGTTACCCAGTGTGTGAATCCTGTGTGCTGCCTTCCTGTTGCTTGTTCGCCGCTTCGTTCCGGCCATCTAGTTCCTCCTACCTTTCTGGTTCATTTAGGACTCTTTCCAGCTTTTGGGTCTCACGTTTGAGAAGTGTTTTGGAGGTCTATGCTGGTGTGTTGGTTTAAATGTTTGATGCATTCCAGAATATTTCTCTGAAGATGTTTTGGTCGTTTATTGTTGTGATTCTATCTCAAGATTTGTTGGTTCAGACTTCGGGGCAGCTTGGTTGTTGTGTTTTGCATTTGTTGTGTATATCTGCTACTGCACGCCTATCACTGCTATTAGAGACAGTTTACGGTTGCTTTCGTTCATTATTTGTGTTTGTATTTGATGGCTGTCCAACATGTTCCATCTTCAACCACATTAACTCATTTCAGTATTCTACAGTTTGCCTATCTCACTCTGATGGTCATGGATTGTATATTCAGGAGCTTCGGATCATGCAGTTGGTAATCTCTCTCTTATAACTAATTTGTCACCTTCGAAAATACCGCACAATATTACCCTTGCTAAATGTTCTAAGACACGTTTTATCGGTATTGGTCAAGCTTCACCTCTATCATCTCAATACTTGGATTATGTGTTACTATTGCCTGGTTGCCCCTTTAATTTGATTTCAATCGGTGAACTTACCCACTCTCTTGTTCCATAACATTTACTTCAGACTACTTCAAAAAGAGAGTATGGGAAAGACAACCTGAACATGCTCTGAACCACAAGCCCCTTAAGCCCAGTTTGAAAGACACAAAAGAACTCTACTTTCTCTTGGTCATTTCTCAAGTAAATATTATACATCTCTTTTCTATCGTAAAACTTCCTAGTCCTTTCTCTTTATGATCATTTTTGTTATGAAATTATTATTACTGGTTCCTCTTTAACACATACATATTTAGAATCTCATAAAAATGTTAAATATTGTTCTTGAGCAATTAGGGCCTCTGGATTATTTCTTGGGCATCCAGATTAAACACCTATCTAGAGGATCATTATTGTTGTAAAAGACTTACTCCAGAGGGCTGACATGGCAGATTCTAAGGCTATGGCTACTCCTATCACTGGCAACTACACGTTATAAAGTGGTTTTCTTTTTTTGGATAAGCAACGTTATAAAGTGGTTAATAATGCTTGTAGAGTTCTCTATTCTAACTTGGGCTTAGGACCTAACTCATTAGGATAGCCCAATCCATATAAGCACTACAGAAACCATATCTGTAAGCGATATGGGATTAAACCCACCTCTCAAGCCAGCACGCTAAATAGTTAGAATGTTGCAATGAGGCAAACAAGTGGTCCAATAACAGACCATAGGGGTGACCACAATTAAGCCAAAATTTCAAACATCAAGCATTAACCTCACATAGACTTAACCGATTAAGTTATTCATAAATAAGGATTTTTTTGCCAAGATGTCATAAATCAATTTTTTTATAAAAGATAAATCAACTTTTCCAAACAGAAGCATGGCTCCATCATTATTGATGCTAAGAAGAGATTATAGAGTCTAGAACAAGATTCAAATGAGCACCATTGATGCGAACAACCAATCTACGAGGAAGAGTTAGATCATCCCAGACATAATCAGCGCTGCCTGCAGGTCCAAGAACCTCCGGCTCTAATGAATCCTGGAAATTTCACAAATGATGCAAGGGGCAGAGAAGAAAAAGAAAACAAGTGAATACAAATCCAAAACAAAGAATTGATGTATACCTTTTGATAGTAGGTTATTGATACATTAGACAAACAATTTTGAATTCGGTAAGGAAGACTTAAATTTGGTGGCTTGTAGAAACTCAAAACAAGAGTAGAACCTTCTTCTACAACATGAACAGCTGCAAATTGTATCATTCTGTTGTTTGATGATGCTGTATCTTCTTTTCTGAATTTCAGGAAAAAATGCCCTAGTGAAGCTAGACACACTGGCCCAGACCATCCCAATCCAGGCTCATTTGTTTGAAACTGAATATATAACAAGGAATTGTCACTGTCAATTCTGTGTTTTCTGATTAACCGCTCAAATACACTGAACTCTCTTTTCTTGCTCAATCCTTCCTTCAGCGGCAGTGACATTCTCTGTTTGCTGTCAATGGAGATTACACCTGCCATCTCATCCTTCACAGACAGCTAAATTAAGTAAAGGTTATACAAAAAACACACACACTCTCTTAAACTATTATGCACTCGATGCATACCTGGAAATAGTATTGGCGAACAGTAATACATTGTTCTGATTCATTACAAATAACATATCGTGGAACCAAAGTCACCGTTTGTGATGGCACGACAATCTCTCCTAAAGAAGGACCAATAGACACTCCAAGCTTCGTTACAGATTTAATCCCAGATCCTTCTTCTTTTTTAAAGCTTATTTCTGTAAGGCCTGATAACGAACCCAAGTCTAGCAGTGCCTCAGATGTATGGTCTTCTTGCAATTTCAGTTGCACTCTTTCAGATCTATAAACATTGAAGAAGATAAGAAACTGTAGAATAATGCATAATATAATAACTAGTAAACTTAGGTAGCATTACAAGAAAACACAAACTTGACATTTTAAACAAATAAGTTATGGACAATAACTAATCTTACTTCAAGAACCATGATTTGGTGGACTTAGGAAGCAAACATAATCCTAGCTCTGAAGGAATGTTTGAATTCAAATTTTCTAATTCAACTCTGCATATGGAGAGCCAACCATTGTCAAAATTGGGCAAATACAGCATTAATAGCCTATTAAATGACTACAAATGTAGGAATCACCTGGATAGAGGCCACCTTTTTGTTGCAAGAACATATATAGGAAGCTCTGTCTCATTCTTCATACAATAGGATGTAAAAACAACAACCTGCAAGCAGCTCCACAGATTCACATGATATATGAGTAACTAGACAAAAGCATGATATAGAACTTCACAGCTAGATGTCAGCTCTACTCAATGAATACAAAGGCAAACATGATAACCTCCAGCATGCCCCTGTTTCCCCGGTACAATCTCAAGGTTGCAGAAAATTTTCCTCCATCGAAGTCCAAATTTATATCAAGATGTTGGACTTCAGTGTTCTGCTTCAGTAACTTCTTCACACAATCCTTACTATTTACGGGCTTGGAACTTGAACTAGAAGAAGTTAAGGTAACAGTGAAGTATATAACTGCTGGATTGGCATAAAAATCAGCTGTTGAACCACATGATATTCTTGCTTGCTTCCCAATTTTCTCATATCCAACCAGATTCAGCTGATCTTAACCGAAATCGAAATCAAAAGTTAATGTAGTGTAAAATACATATATTCACTAAAACATGCATTTCTTTACCTGTTTCACTTAAAAGGACGTCTATGTCAGAATGCAATAAGTTTGTCAACCGTACAGTAGGAAGAAGATATATTTCTTTCTGCTCTAGCAATGAAACTTTTGAATTCCCATTTTTTAACACAGTGGCAGACTTTTCAGGTTGTGCAATAGGGATATCTTTAGCAATTGTCTGAATGAGAAAATGCATATCGGACACACATAAACCCTCAGACATGAGTTTGCAATGCACAGTGCTAAAGGAACATTTATCGGATTCTACAAATAATGCCTTGCGAACTTTGTAGTTTAATTTTTCAAATACTCCAGTTAGACGGACAGCTTTCCCACCTTTAATATAATCCGACCATTCCAGCAAAAGAGATGTTTCAGAGTTACTAAATTCCTCAGTCAATTTAGGTCTAAATGCAAATAAAAAGTTACCTGAAAATTAATCATTAAATCAAATCAACTCGGGATAAAGGTCAATTGATTCAACAAAGTATTCGAAAAACAAAACAGCATGAAATATATTAGTTGTAAATGGTTAATTTTACTATTGTAATTTTTAGTATTATTAGTAGTTCAGGTTTGGACCTTTAGTAAGGCTCATTAGGTCAGAATACTCTATTTAAAGAGATTAGTGCTTGTTTATTCATTATCACGGAATAATATTCAGATTTAACAATATTGATATAGAGAAAAATAAGCTGCATATTTGTTTAAAATTGAGGTTGTGGTGGGTTTGGTTTTTATTGTTTAAAAGTGATATTAATGGAATCTTGGTTTGTGGGGTTCAAATGGATTTTGGTTTGAATATGAAGCATCTAAACCAGAATCCGAGGCAACCTCTTGCACTGTAGTTTCTGCATGTAGTGAAAATTGTGTAATGCCGTGGCACTATAGACTAGGCCACCCAAATTTTATGTACATGAAAGAAATACTTCCTAAATTATTCAATAAAAATCAAAATTTGTCAATTGTCCAAACATACACGCAGCCGATACCATATTAGAGTTTGGCCTAACACAACCTTACAAAACTGGTTGGTAAGGTGAAGGGTGTCACTCTATATAAACTATTTCAATACTCTATCTCCAACCAATGTGGGACTTTTAGGATCTTTCTAATACACCCCCTCATGCCCAGCACTCTTTTTGGGTTTGGTGCGTGGATTTAAACGGTGGGCTGCTCAAGGTCCGATCGATAGGCTCTGATACCATATAGAAGAAATATGTTGTATATTTCATTGTGATTGGAACTCTTACATTGTGAGGTATAAATAGAATACATAAATTGTACACTAATTTGTTAATAAACAGAGAAATAATTTCTATAATTGCTGCTACCTAAATAAGGAAATAACAACTAGCTAAATAAGAAAATAACAATAATAGATAATAAATCTATTTACACCACTGTCTTGTAGCAAATGGATTTACTCAATCGTATGGAGTAGACTATGAAGAGACTTTTGCACCGGTGGCCAAACTAAACTCGGTTAGAGTTATTCTCTCTTTGGCTGCAAATTTAGATTGGCCACTCCATCAACTAGACATCAAGAATGCCTTCTTAAATGGTGACCTAGAAGAGGGAGTTTATATGCAAATTCCTCCTGGACTTGAATCATCTAGCACCGCAAATATGGTGTGCAGGCTCCGAAAATCCCTTTATGGCCTTAAGCAGTCTCCAAGGGCATGGTTTGATAGATTGACTCGAGTTGTCAAGAAAAACGGGTTCAACCAATGTCAATCAGATCACACTATGTTTATTGAACACTCCATGGAAGGAAAGGTAGCTTTGTTTATTGTTTATGTTGATGATATCGTTATTACAGAAAATTATTATGATCAAATTGATCATTTAAAGGGACTCTTGGCAAAGGAATTTGAAGTTAAGGACTTGGGACAACTTATGTATTTTTTAGGGATGGAAGTTGCTCGAACAAAGGATGGTATCTATGTATCACAAAGGAAATACACCCTTGACTTACTTCAAGAAACTGGAATGCTCGAGTGCAAGGCAGCTAATACACCAATAGAACAAATTAAAGGAAGAGAAGATGAAAGTCCACCAGCCGACAAAGATAGATATCAAAGTCTAGTTGGGAAACTAATCTACCTATCTCACACTAGGCCCGACATTGGGTTCGCTTTAAGCTTGGCTAGTCGCTACATGTCAAATCCAACTGAGTCTAACATGAAAATGGCGAATAGAACCCTCCAATACCTCAAAGGCACACCAGGCCGAGGCCTCCACTTCAAGAGGAATTCAAACAGGGACATTGAAGTTTATACAGATTCAGACTGGGCAGGATGCTCCACAGACAGAAAACCGACTACAGGCTATTGTTCATTTGTGTGGGGGAACCTAGTAACTTGGAGAAGTAAGAAACAATCTGTAGTGGCGAGGAGTAGTGCAGAAGCAGAATTTAGAGCTATGGCCCTAGGTATTTGTGAAGGAATGTGGCTTAAGAACATGCTAGATGAAATCAAAATTCATGTCAACCACTATGTAAGGTTACTATGTGATAACAAAGCTGCTATAAGCATTGCAAAGAATCCAGTCCAACATGATAGAACAAAACATGTGTAAATTGAGTGACACTTCATTAAAGAAAAAATTGATCATAAGATTATAAGTATTGATCATGTCCCATCATGCAAGCAAACTGCAGATATCTTAACCAAAGCTCTTCCAAGGAATACTTATGAAAATATCAAATCCAATCTGGGTATGATAGACATCTACCACCCAGATTGAGGGAGAGTGTTGAAGATTAGCACATATCAAATCATAATCATTTGATTTTGATTTGTCAAGCTGTTACAAGACAGTGGTGTAAATAGATTTATTATCTATTATTGTTATTTTCTTATTTAGGTAGTTGTTATTTCCTTACTTAGATAACAGCAATTATAGAAAATTATTTCTCTGTTTATTAACAAATTACTGTACAGCTTATGTATTCTATTTATACATCACAATGTAAGAGTTTCAATCACAATGAAATATACAACATATTTCTTCTATAGGTGGGTTTCTCAAGCATGGTCCTTGTCTTGCAGAATCATCTGTTGTCGCTCTTGTTCCTCTTGTTCTGGAGGAACCTATTTCTACATCTGAGTCACTTGTTCTTGCTCAAGTTCCCCCTTTACGCTCTAAGTCCCCTATTTGTGTTCATGTCCCTCCTTTGGTGGCCTCTACTTTGCATGAGCCAGTACCTTCAGCACCCGTATCAGAAGTAGTGAAGACAAAGGCCAGTGAGCCAACATTGGTGTACCAAAGAAGATACTCAAAACAAGACATTTTATCTCAGAGGAAGTATAAGTATGTCTTTGATCTTTTACAAGAAACGGACAAACATGAATGAAAATCTGCAAGTGTCCCTATTGAGCAAAGTTCAATATCAAAGACTAGTAGGTAAGTTGATATATTTAGCCCACACAAGATCGGAATTGGCATATGGTTTTAACATTGAAAATCAGTTCACGCGTGATCCAAGAGCCAGACACTTATGGGTTGTAGATCGTGCTTTGCCGTATCTCAGACAATTATGGGTTGTAGATCTTGTTCAGTAGTATCTAAGTCACTCCTAAGAGAGGACTCTTGTTCAAGAGAGGTGTAACTGTAAGTTCGTAAGTCTGAGTATGGAGGCTTATACTGATAAAGACTATGTAAGTTCAGTGAATGGCAAAAGATCCACGTCAGGCTATTGCACATTCTTGTGTGGAAACGTGTTGTTTGGAGAAGTGAGAAGCAAGGTGAAAAAGCTTGATCAGCTATTGAGGCAGAGTTTAAAGTTGTGGAACAAGGGATAATATGTGGGTTATTGTGGATGGATATTGTTCAATTGTTTTGTGACAACAAATCAGCTATCAATATTGTTCATAAATCATTTCAATTTGACAGGACAAAACACAATGAGATAGTCAGAAACTTCATTAAGGAGAAGTGTTGTAAATAACTAGTAAAATTTGAAAGCCTTATTTTTGTATTAGTTTTCACAAGCCTGTGCGATAAGTACTTAGTTTATTAACTAAATACAGATATAGATTAGCGCTTGTACGTTGATTATTATCGATTAAGAAATATTTTCCACATTTAACTTTATATGGATCATGTTTACATACAGATCATATTTGTTGCTTAATATACGGATTGTGTTTGTATACTTTCTGATTGGAACTTGCATATTTGGGGTATTATGGATGTTTGTTGTTTTGAATATTGAGATAGTAAAATAATTTAGTCTTTAGTATTTTTTCCCTTCGATTTTAATGATTTTTTAATTCAGTATCAATGGTTGACATTCTGTTATTTATTGATTTATTGTACAAAAAGTGCGGGTAACAAGTATGTATTGAAAACAGAGAAAAGCATGAAAAGAGAGTAGAGATAAGAGAGAGAAAAGAGTGAGTTAGTTAGATCTATCTGAATTTTTAATTCCAGTTTCACGGAGTTAGTTACATTGGTTGAGTAACTGTGTATTTATAGCTAAACCTAAGTGTGCTGACTCAGTCCAGTTAATTACGATGGTTATACTTAGAATAAGTAGAGTTACTCTTATACTCTAATAGTATGGGCATGGGTACCCACCTAAGTGGGTTCGGGTACTAAAGTTGTTGCCGGCACAGATACTGATCTGAGTACGGATATTTTTCTCAACTATGGGTATGAGAATTGATACTATAGTACCTTACCCAGACTGCCTCTTATTGTCCCTAAAATAGGAGGGGACAAGGATGGAAAGGGTCATTCTATAAATTGAAATAGTGTTGTGAAAGGAGAAATCCTATGGAAGGCTATTCTAATCCTCTTGTTCATTTCAGCTTTCAATTAGACTTCCAAATCTTTTGATTCTTTTTTCTGTCTTCCGTATTAATTCACTGGTTCCTAACAATGTCCCTTGCATTCTGTAATACCTGCTAGTTAGAAATGAACTTAATCTTAGGCATCATCCTAAATTATTGTAAAACTATATGTACAGAAACCAGGAATCACATTGAAAGAGATGATTGGAATTGCTTTAGAGCAATACTTTCATCTTTTTGTTATTTATAACTAAAGAATACGTTTGAATCAATTATCAAATCCCTTGAATATAGAGATCAATAGACTAATAAAACTAATCTAATAGAAATTTTTTCAACGGAGAATAACTTAAATCTATACCTATCTTAACATGTATAGAAACCAGAAATAACACTGAAATAGTATTAAAGTAATTTGAATGGCAAAGATGAAAATCTGCAGCATTATAAATAAGGACAGAAATCCATTCATCTTTCACGAAGGAAACCACAATGATATGTTATAGAATTAGAGTTTGGTCTAATTAATCCCTACAAAACCAGTTTGTAAGGTGAAGGGTGTCACTCTATATAAACTCTTTGTAGGCTCTATCTTTAGTCAATGTGGAACTTGGATTTTTTCCAATACACCCCCCTCACGCCCAGCACTATTGGGCTTGGTGTGTGGATATAAACGATGGATGGCCCGAATTGTCAATATGTGTGACTTGATTTTTCCAATATAACCCCTTATGCCCAGAACTATTGGGTTTCATGCGTATATATAAATGGTGGATGGCCCGAATCGACAGGCTCTTGATACCATAATAGAATTAGAGTTTGCCCTAGCTGATCCCTACAAAACCGGCTTGTCTGGTGAGGGGTGTCACTCTACATAAATCTTTTATAAATCTTTTGTAGGCTCTATATTTAACTAATGTGGGACTTAGGTGGTTTTTCCAAATAATATGAAACAATATAATTTCTAAACCTGACAGGGTTCACAACTGAATAGTAGAGAATAAAGAAAATAGTGTGAAATGAAAAGGAATAACATAAATAAAAGGGTCAGCAGATGAAGACGTATACCAACACTTAAGGACATTAAAGCCCTCTTTACACCCCCAGAGAAGTTTATTGCATCAAATATAGCCATAGAATCATCTATACAGTCTCCTGGGTTTAACAACACAGATGCGAACTCATTTTCCATTGGAGCAGGTCGCTGGAATTGAAGTTCCATTGAAAATCCAGTTTCATTATGTATTTTAATCAACGGAGAAACCACAAATGACAGGCCAACCTGATTTAAACAAAAAAGAAGGAAAAAACATGGTTTATAAATGGAGATGAGCAATCTATCTGACTTAATTGCACTAGCACTCAAACAAAGGCATGTATAATTATTTTACTTTCATTAGTTTATAGCGTTATATATGATTACTTATGATAATTCTTTATTTCTTTAAAGTATTTAATTCTTTAATTGTATATACTCCTTTATTAACCCAATTTCAAATTTGCAAAAAATATGTGCTAAATGGAAAGGAATTATTTGCATACCTCTGAATTTCTAGAAATGTTAACCACGAGCATTGGCCCAGGGAAAGTTCTTGAACCTGTTAAATGAATAATGAATATGATAAGGACAGCCTTCATAATTGCATAAATCCCAAGATGGCGACCCAAATATAAAGAGCATCCAACAACTTCAACCACTCAGTTTCTCATGACATGGTTAAGAAACTGCATAGTAATGGATGAATATGAAATATCGTTTTTACCAATCATTCTTCTTCAAGATCAGATAAACACCCATCTATTGAATGTGACATATATGGTTCAAGAAGATACAGTATCAAATATCAATACTGATACTTCACTGAAGGTAATGTACTACTTAAGAAATGCAATTCATTCATATACCTTGGAGGCTAGAACCAACATTAGGAAGGAGGAAAAGAGAACAAAAATATTAACTTCGACAAGGAGCCATAGTAACCAAACTATCTTTAAACACTTAATTTAGTGAGTTTCAGGTTGCACAGGTCAATGGACAAAAAAATAACAAATAATGCATGGAAAGAAAGTAGTTAAGACCTTCTCTTGACATAATTTGGGTTTTCCAAGCAAGAGTTTGTGTTTGTGGAAGTAAGAGACGAATAGGAGAAGTTGCAAAGGAACCACCATCAGCAAGTTGGATAGAAACAGATATTGCAGATTCTGAATCTTGAACTTTGAAATCACAGAGCCTCCTGTCACATGACAGGCACAAATAAAAAATCATAGAAGGAAAAGAAAAGGTATTCAACATTAGCCATTAAAATTTTGATCTCTGATAACATGAATGAGCAATAACTCAATTAGAGAATTGGGGTTATGTGCTCAAAATAGAAGAGGGGGAACAAAAGAGAAAGGAAATATGTCATCGTTCGAAAACCACCTCGGTTCTCATAACATCAGTCAAATAATTCCTCTGTATTTTATTATAAGTACTTTGTGAAAAAAAATTATACTGAAATACAAATCTTATTACAATACCAATGAATCATTAATGTTATTTTTCCTAATATACCCTTAGGCATTTAGTATTCTCTCTTCTATCAATTCTTGAAATTTATCTTTTCTATACCAATAATGAAGGACAATTTTGTAAAATCTCTTCTAATTTCTCTTTTTCATCCCGCAATGATTATATTTCTTAATATATGTAAAAATGCCAAAATGACTTATGATAAAAAACGGAGGTAGTACAAAATATGACACAAGTTTATCAAAACCTACCATCAAATAAAATATCAATAGATGAAGCAAAAATTAAGATCTTGGATCAAACACTCAAATTTACAAGCAAATGATTGTAAAATATTAGTCACTAAAAAAGTCTACCCTCTATGGTATATGATCAAGGACCAAAAATAAAATTATCTGATATTCAATTATGTGTCATATACATGGGTATCAATAATACAATTGCAAACCTTAATAAAACGGAGGCAGATTGTTTTCTGGGAATTGTTACTCGTTGCTGATCGAAGTGAAAAAGAAGATTCAGCCCTGACTGATTCTCCACCTGCAAAGTAGCATAATTAGTTGATCCAATGGACACCAATTACACCGTTAATTCAGCAGTGCTCAAAAATATAATATCTAGGCATTAAGCAGAGAAACTACAGACCAAAGAGAAGCTAAAACAAAAATGTGGTTTAGCAAAAATGGAAATTAAGGAACATCAAGTAAGTCCTCTTGTCTCTTTCTAATGGTAAGAATAATATATAGATGCACTAATCAACAACCTTGCAGAAATTAGCCAGAATCACTGAGCTCTGTAGTGAATAAGGACCGGATAATTTCAATTCCCCAATCATAAAGAGAAGCACGTCCAACGAATTTTCATTTAGTGATATGTCCAACTGCCCAGATGATCCAGACATTTCAGAATAGCAATATAATTGTCTAAATAAAGAAAAGAAGATACATAATATCAGATGTAACTCTAAAAACCTCTTTTATTCTGCAGAAGAAATTAGTAGGCACTGCACGAGATGCATATTCTGAAAGCTGGGCCTGAACATTAGATCGGTAAAAAAGGCTTATTTCAACAGGATGGAGAACTTCTCCCCTGAAATTTTAAAAATTAAATATTATGAATGTAGTTCAAATAAAACGCGAATGATAGAAAGAAAGTTTTTAATTTAAATGGGAACGTAGAATAACCATAAGTTTCTTTGAGCATCAAAATAATTTATTGATGCACTAGATGTGCTTATGACCCTAGATTTTGTTGCCAATATCTGTACAGTAAGTTGTGTATCGTTGAGGGATAAGCAAATTAGAGGGAAGAGATCTTCGGTATCAGAAAGTTCGTGAACAATATTCAAGGAAATTTTCTCAATTTTAATATCAATACAAGGAAGTTTTCCACCCAGAGAAGATGTACTTTCTTCATCAGTCGGCAAATAAGTATGCATAGCCATTCTAGGGTAGCTAGAAGTCTCAGAAAGCTCATTGAAAACTTTGAACTTGATTGGACTCCCAGGCTTCTTGACAAACTCCAGAGCACCATCAACGAAAGCAATAGCAGAGTTATTCATTTTGTTCTCAAGGTAGAAAGCTCTCTTCTCCGATTGATTGAAAGCCTCCAAGTCGGTTACCCCTTCATAACTTTCAGCCTCGGGAGGATAAACTCTCCAGAGTGCACATCCTCCATCATTAGTACATGAGATGTCAACAAAACATGAACCTGGTCGATAATTCAATCTCAATGGTACACCCGTATCATTCTTAGCAAATAATGATATCAGGGAAAACCATAAAACTGTAGACGTCCATCCCTTTTGGAAGCAGTGTTTGACCTGCAGAAATGCCTTTGTTGTTACATTTGCGAGATACGCATCATGACATCATAAAAACTATGTAGAATTGTATTTTTGTAATGTGTTTGTCTCTAGACAGAGCACACCTTGTTTGTATCATAATAGAAATAGAAATCCGTTACAATTAATGCAAAATAAGAATAATTGATATGACAACTAGCAAATCATACTACCCCTCAAGCTAAATAGTACTATGCTTTAAGCTTGTTACAACAAAACATTTTGTCACAAAACTGGAAACTAAGTCTGACAACTGGTGGGCTAGTGTGAGTCATAACCAACATAAGTCATCACCAGGTTGATCATCGTCGACAAGAAGAGAAGAAACCATTTATGATTCACTTGTGGGGAAAGAGTCACCACCGGGTTAATTGTTGGTTGGAAGAAAAGGCACCAATAATACGACCTATATGTGGGAAGAGAGACACCTCCGGAATGATCACCGGTGGGAAGAGAAGTCACCACAATAAAATCCATGAATGAAAAAAGAAGGCATGAAAAACAAACAACAAAACCAAACAATATCAAGACCAGATCTAGGTATTGTGCACCGAAACCAAACACCAAGACCAGATGTAAAACCAGTGGGGCGAGGCAACACCTGAGAGGATGATGCACGTGGTGGCGATGGTCTGAAGATCGGCCATAATGCGCCCTTGAGATGGCTGGTAACGGTTATCTCTTGGGGGTAGGATGGTCTTGAAGAGGCGGTCATAGTGGTGTGGTTGGTTGCTTGAAAGGCCGTCAGAGTTGACGGTGAAGGATGGATATATGTGGCTAAAAATTGAAAAACAGAAAGGTGTTGCTGACGGCAGCAGTGGCAGTGAAGCACAGAGACAAGTCACAGAACTTACTGTGATAGACTGATACCATGTATAAATTGTATTTTTGTGTAATGTTTTTATCTAGACATAGTGCACCTTGTTTTTATTTATAAGAAATGGAAATCATTTACAATTAATGCAAATTAAGCATAATTGATATGACAACTAGCAAATCATAAACTCAACCACCAGTATTTCCATTAGATAGAATTAAGATGATGGAAATCTTATCTCAACAACAAAGCAGGGAAAGAGCCAACCACTTATGTTTTGGCATACCATCTACTCAATCAAACTAGATGAATTCATAGAACACAAATTTCACATCATATCAACGTGTTATACATTAAGCCCTGCCAAACACAAGCAGCACTATGTATTTGATCGTACCAAATGAAATATAATAGCAATGTAGAATTATAAAGCCCAGTGCCCTGCTAAGGCCCTAAATAATTACTATGCTTTTATAAAATCGGATAATCAAGAGCTTGATGAGAGCATCAAGAATCGGTTAGTATATATATATATATATATATATATATATATATATATATATATATATATATATATATATATATGTTACACTACTTTCATACCCTGAAAAGAGCCCTTTCTCCTGCAAGAGAGTAATGAATGGCACCGCCTATACTGAAGTTTTCTTCACCGTCAACTGTAACATACATATGTTGGTTTGCATCTTGAATAGCAACAATTGCCCCTACAAAAGATCGTTGCTAATTACAACAGTGATTTTCCAAAAGGATATAAACAATGTAATTGAGCTTGAGTCCGAGTACCATCAGGAACAATTGCTTCAAAACTATTCTCAACTTGGCTACTAGACCAACGATTTTTCTCCGATGCTTCTGTTGTTTTGTGGCTGGATATCCCAGAAAATGAGGAGGACATTGACAAAATCGTCTAGCATATCGGCAAAATGAAATAAAAAGTCAGAACAAATGTGGTGGAAAATGAGAAAGTGTTTTAAAATATTTTGATATTACATTTAGAGTATCTTAGTTTATAACTCCTAAGGTCAGTTTATAATGTTAAGAGTATCTTATATTATCTCCTAGGATTGGTTTGCATATTACTTAGTTATTATTATGAATTGTTTCCCAACTCTTTAGTTATAGTTGTTGAAGATATGGCATGTGTTGTGTTTATAAGTAGGGGCAATCCTCACCCTACAAACCAGTCTTAAGCCAGTTTTGTAAAGATGAGTTAGGCTCAACCCAAATTATAATATGGTATCAAAGCATATTCTAGGTCCATTGTTGGCTTCCCGCATTGTCCACGCTTTGAGCATATTCTAGGTCCATTGTTGGCTTCCCGCATTGTCCACGCTTTGGGCTCATTGAGGCCCAAGCGTTAAGGGGTTGTTGGAATTTCCACCTTAATTGTGGTCTTCCCCTAGTCGCCTTAATTGCAGCATTTGGTTTGTCATCATTGCAGCCTCCAACATCTTCATTGTGTTGGTTTGAAGGGGTGGATTTAATCCCACATTGGTTAAAGATAGAGCCCACATAAGATGGTATCAGAGCCTATCGATTCTGGTCACCCACCATTTATATATGCACACCAAATCCAAAAAGGGTTAGGCGCAAGGGGGTGTATTGGAAAAACTAAGACTTACATATCGATAATTTAGACCACCCACCGTTTATATCCACGCACCAAGCCCAATAGTGCTTGGCGAGAGGAGGTGTATTGGAAAAAACTCAAGTCTCACATTGCTTACAGATATGACATGTGTTATGTTTATAAATGGGGGCAATCCTCACCTTACAAACCGGTTTTAAGTCAGATTTTGAAGGGATGAGTTAGACCCAACCCAAATTCTAAGAATAGTCATTTTGTTTCAATTAACTATCAAGTTCACCTCGTTACACCACAATCATATTTCTTCTCAATTTATCTAAAATATATAACTTCAACAAATTGTAGCTTAGCAGTAAACGCAACAAAAGAAAATTTAATAATGCAAGACTGCCAAATTTGATTCTAAGTTATTAAAGAGAGCAGCAGCAGGGACAAATAATAACTAAGCATTACAAGAAATTTAAAATAGTAAGAAATCTCACCTGGATTTCATATACAGAAAGCGTCATATCGAAACCTGACAGACAACCAATACCAAACCAATGCCCATGCAAAGAATCACTATCCAGCTTCTCTAGTGATATGGAAGCTCTTAAATTTTTTAAAATTTGGTTATGGTGACTTAATTGAACAGGATTAGGGTCTTTTGAAGAACTTGCATCACTATCTGAGTTCAATTCACCGAAGTTTTGAAATTCTGAAAAAGGATCTGCTGATGCAAGGTGAGATGACAAACCTTTTGATGTCACAGAAGAAAAATGAGGAATTATCATTTCTTCTTCCACTCTCTTGTGGATAACTCGTGAGAGGATTAATAGGCGTGAAAGCTCAACTGTCAATTTCATCCCAGTAGTTCTCAATTCAAATGTTAGAAGGATGTCAACCTCCAGCACAATTTCTTGGATATCACCTACAGTAGTGAATTACATATTTAACAAGTATTCCGAGTAACACTTTACACTTCAAAATTAGCAAATAGTTAATTACCAGATTCATTTTCAAGTGCTAAAACAAGAGCAAAGTGAGACAAAGATAGGTCAAATGCATCTGATAATCCACTTTCAGCTTGTTGAGATGTGCCAACAGTCCCTTGATCAATATCAATATTATAGCTCTCCTTGCCATCTTCTGCCAGATTGATGCTTTTATCATGTTGCTGTGCAACAGAAGTGAGATTGCCGATATAATGACAATATAAAGAATAGTTATCAATGGCCTTTGGCAAAGATGATGTTTCAAGAACAATGACTCCACCCTGCCCAGCAATATTAGTAATTCAGTAGAATAAGATAAATTTTAAAACCTGAATACTATTAGTAACAGATAAAATCCTTGAGATTCAATATGTGACAAAAGGCTCAAAACAAAGATGCAGAAACATGTCTGAGATTATCATGTCCTCACTGGCTTCTCAAATTATTACCTGAATCTCCCAGAATATCATATTAAAGTCTCCACCAATAGAAACCAAAGACAGAAGCTTATTCACTTTATGTGCTCGAAGTAGATCGCTTTTCATTGAGCATCTTCCGATGAAAATATTGCATACTGCAACATTCATTACTAACCAGTGACTTGCTGAATCTTGCATGCTAATATTTGTAGGAGGTGCCATTTTTTTAACAATGAGGGGAGATTGGTTATTAGACCTTTCAAAGACAGACAAATTGGATTCCTGTACCAAGTGAGATGTACTACCTTCAGAGCTACCAAATGTTTTGATCCCATTTCCTGAAGATGGGGTATTTTGAACAAGACCCAGGCATAAAGTAAATATGCCACCAGAAAGAGAGATTTCGTGCAAACAATTAACAGATCTTGATAACAAACTTTGAAGTACAATATTTTCATGGTTGTTTCCAATTGGGTTCTGGTATTCAAAAACAGAAGACATGATTCCAGATATATCAATGAGGAAATCCATTTTCGCTTCTTCACAAGATATTACCGCAAGTGCCTGCTGAATAGAAATCCAAATTCCACAGTCAGGTAACGATTTCATAGCCTTTCTATTACCAGTTAAAATGTCAAACTTTCTGGGATTACGCTCTAGATTATCACTTGTCCTAGAATTATGAAGAATGACATCCACCGAATTGAATTTGCAAGTCCCATCAATAAAAAACGGGAATATGTCATTTGTCTGTAAGCCACCAGGTATAATTGCTCCATTGCTATCAGGTACTGCAAAAAATGCCTCCCATTTCATAATTTCAGGATGTGTGCAATCAACATCTTCAAAGCTTTTAAACAGATAAGAAACCACAGAAGAAAATTTCGCAATTGCCTGTCATTAAGGAAAAAGTTTGTTTAGTCATGACCTGGTAACATAAACACAAGCTCTTGCACAAGCAGGGGGAAAATAAAATTAACAAATAGAAGAATCATGTCCAAGCTTGTTACAAACTTGGCATTGATCATTGCTTGTGCCTTCTTTTCCACCACATCCATCTCTACCGCCACTTTCGTGAACTCCAGGAGAAAGATTATCATTAAAATACAAATGTCATTGTTTTGCGGAAATCGATTCTGATTGTGTGAGATAAGATGTTTTAAGAAGGTTCAAGTAGTTTTCTCCAACCTCTTGTGTAAACAACGAAGCACATTTGGTTAGTTTTCAGCACATGGCAAAATGCCAGCTGCCGCATTAGAATAATTAACTCTAAGTTAGTTAGAGCTAAGTGTAGTATTAGCCACCCTTGGGTGTGAGATAAGGACTCATAAAGTCTTGTATTCAGTTGATTCTGATTGTGTGAGATAAGATGTTTTAAGAAGGTTCTAGTAGAATTCTCCTAAACAATGAAGCACGTTTAGTTAGTTTTCCGCACATGGCAAAATGCCAGCTGCCGCATTAGCATAATTAACTCTAAGTTAGTTAAAGCTAAGTGTAGGATTAGCAACCCTTGGATGTGAGATAAGGACTCATATAAAGTCTTGGATTCAGTTGAATCTTATCATTTTTGTTACAAAATATTCTTCAGATACATGAAAGATGAATTTCATTTCTCTCAATTTCTTAACTGATTCTAAAATTGTTGATGCGGTCCAAGGGATTGAGTTGTTGATAAGTTTATCATATAAAGTCTCTGGATCCAATCCTTGCTCGCTGAACTCAGGGTTCCCTTCACAACTCCTGTACTCTTCAATTTGAGCACAGTTGCCTTATCTCATAACCTTGTCCTCCATGTTAAGACCAAGCACATGGAGCTTGACATTTTCTTCCTCGGAGAAAAAGTGCTTAGCAAGTCACACCTAGTTCAGCATGTTCCTTCCCTTAATCAGTTTGCAGACCTTCTTACCAAACTATTGTCTCCCCTCATATTCTTGCAACTCAGACACAGGTTGCACATCTATGATAAAGTCACTCTTACTCAGAGATGACACTGCTTTTGAAGGAAAGATATTAGATAATAAGAATAGAACTAGAGTTGTATCTCTAGAAGAAAAAAAACCAATCAAGGACTGATGTAACTAACTGTGCTGAGTCAGCACAGTTAGGATTGGTTATAAATACCAAATCATTCTATCAGTGTAACTAAATTTGTGAAACAGAAATCAAAATTTTATTAGATCTAACCAACTTTCTTTCTCTTTTCTTTACTCTCTTCTCTCTTTTCCTATCGATTTCTCTCTTTCTATTAAATTGTGCAAGAAAATATTCTTTGACATTATCACTTCGAAGAATACGAATACGACCATGACAATTAAACTGAGTACAGATTGGTACGAAAATTGCAAAATATAGTAACCAACTCAACTGAATTTCATTTTATATAACCAAGTTGTACGAGAATAGTCATTCACAAAAGTAACAAAATACTTATAACCAAACTTTGAGGTTACCGAACAAGGACCCCAAACATCAAAATGAATAATGTCAAACAAAGTTTGAGCCCTTATTGACTCTAATTGAGGAGGCTATCTTTTAAGAACTCTTAAAGATGGATGCCCAAGCCGACAATGACGATGAAAAGGGGACATGCTGCAAATTTTGGAAGCTCTTGATGTTGTAGAACTCCTTCAAGCAAATACAACTCATTAGATACTCGTCTTCTACCAATAGTCCTTTGTGTCAATAGATCCTAAAATACACTAGAATCAGGAAAGAAAAGTTCCGAACAATTTAATGAATGAGTTATGTTGATATTTATAAAGATATATAGTGTTAAAAATATTTGTATATAGAATAGTCTCACATCGACTATATCATGTAATTAGTTGTAATCTATCTATATATAATAATGTCTCCGTAGTGCTTATCAAAACACACGGTTTATTCAAATGTCTCTTAGTCTCTTGTATTTTAAACATGGTATCAGAGCCTCGTTTAAGATCCGGCGAGCCACCTTCTATGGTTTCCGCTATCGGGGCAGCCATCATTTATTTTCACGCTTCAGTTGTCCAGTCCTGAGCGTGAGGGGGTGTGTTAAGAGTCTCACATCGGACAATATATGGCATGAACATGTGTTTATAAGTGGGGGTAATCCTCACTCTACCAACCGATTTTGTAGGGTTGAGTTAGGCCCTACGAGATGGCTTTATACAGTGAAGGTTGGTGCAGATGGTAAGATTGATCGATTTAAAGCTCGCTTGGTAGCCAAAGGATACACTCAGATTTTTGGGTTGGATTATAGTGATACCTTTTCGCTTGTAGTCAAGATGGCATCTATTAGACTTCTTCTAGCCATTGCAGCCATTCGACATTGGTCTCTTCATCAACTTGACATCAAAAATGCATTCTTACATGGTGATCTTGAAGAAGAAGTATATATGGAGCAACCACCTGGGTTTGTTGCTCAGGAGGAGTCATCAAATATGGTTTGTAGGCTACACAGGTCTCTTTGTGGTCTTATGCAATCTCCGAGAGCTTGGTTTGGCAGATTCAGCACTGTAGTACAACAATTTGGTATGATCCGTAGTGAAGCTGACCATTCTGTTTTTTATCGTCACTCATCCCAAGGATGTATTTATCTTATTGTGTATGTAGATGACATTGTCATAACTGGTAGTGATCAGCAGGGAATACTCCCGTTGAAACAACATCTCTCGAAACAATTTCAGACAAAAGATCTTGGTAAACCCCGTTATTTCTTGGGTATTGAAGTAGCTCAATCTAAAGACGGTTTGGTGATTTCACAGCGGAAATATGCAATGGATATTTTGGAAGAAACAGGTTCGTTAAATGCTAAACCAGCCGATACTCCTATGGATCCAAATGTTAA
The DNA here is from genome assembly GCA_963859935.3 of Lathyrus sativus. Taxonomy (NCBI): domain Eukaryota; kingdom Viridiplantae; phylum Streptophyta; class Magnoliopsida; order Fabales; family Fabaceae; genus Lathyrus; species Lathyrus sativus. The sequence continues at coordinate 475,555,488 of OZ012738.1, forward strand.
ATTACTACCCAATCAGGGGGAGCTTCTCTCTATCTGACTCAGGAAGGTATAGGAGATTGGTTGGAAAGTTGAATTATCTCACAGTCACTCGTCCGGACATTTCTTTTGCAGTCAGTGTGGTAAGTCAATTCTTAAATTCCCCTTGTCAGGAACACATGGATGTTGTTATTCGAATTCTGAGATACATCAAATGTGCTCCAGGAAAAGGTCTTGTGTATGAGGATAAAAGGCATAATCAGATAATTGGATACTCTGATGCTGATTGGGCAGGGTCACCCATTGATAGACGCTCCACCTCTAGGTATTGTGTACTTGTTGGAGGAAACCTTATATCCTAGAAAAGTAAGAAACAAAATATAGTTGCAAGATCAAGCGTCGAGGCAGAGTATAGGGTCATGGCAATGGCAACATGTGAACTTACTTTGTTAAAACAGTTGCTCAAGGAACTTCAAATTGAAGAAGCAAGACCAATGACACTTATTTGTGATAATCAAGCTGCATTGCACATTGCTTCAAATCCAGTCTTCCATTAGATAACCAAACATATTGAGATATACTATCACTTTGCCAGAGAGAAGATCGAGTCAGGCGACACCGTCACAAGCTTTGTCAACTCTAATGATCAATTGGCAGATGTGTTTACAAAAACCCTACGAAGCCCCAGAACTAATTATATATGTAACAAGCTTGGTGCATTTGACTTATATGCTCAAGCTTGAGAGGGAGTGTTGATATTTATAAATATATATAGTGTTAAGAATATTTGTATATAGAATAATCTCACATCGACTATATCATGTAATTAGTTGTAATCTATCTATATATAATAATGTCTCCGTAGTACTTTTCAAAACACACGGTTTATTCAAATGTCTTTTAGTCTCTTGTATTTTAAACAAGTTATTTAACTAATTGAAAGAAGATTACTGAGAAATTGAGGTAAATATAAGACAGAGGACAAAGGTAAGGTAGAAATCTGGGTAGTACACTCACTTCCTTTAACATGAACTTTGAACAATCAGCAAGGGTAACTAAAGAATGATCATTAGAAAGACTAAAAGAGAAAAAAAATACATGAATCTCCTGTCATGTGATCAGTGGCACCAGAATCAATAAACCAACACCGAAAAATAGACGACAAACACGCAGTAGAATGACCTGTTTGGATAAATGTGGTTGTGGAGGAAGATGTAGATAGTTGTTAAGAAATCTCAAAAAGTGCATACATGTTAAATTGTTCATCACTCATAACTATCGTACATACGCCCTTCATTTTGTGGATTGAGAAAGTCAGACTACAACACTGTATTAGCAAATCGAGGATTAGCTTGTGCATGGGGACAGTGATTTCGGTAGTGAACAAATTCTCCACAACCAAAACACTGCACTGGAGCACCACGATCACCACCCACAAGACCGCGACCGCATCCACCGCGACATCCTCTATTACACGGTTAAAGCTGAATGGTCAGGGGGATCGTTGTCTGTAGTAGTAGTAGGGCGTGATTCCATAAAGGATGGTTGCATATCCTGTGAGAAAACATCAGTAAGGTTACCAACCTACTTATTGGACAAAATTTGGGATCGAATCACCTCATACTCTGAATCAAGACCAGAAAGTCAACTCAAAGCAATGAGTTTCTTTTGTTGAGTTAACATCTCTACGATAGATTTGCATACTATAATAGAAGTCAACTCAATATATTTCTTAAACTCTAGAATATAATCCATCAACTTATGCTTATCATGTTTGGGGCGGAAAATCTTTTTCGAAAGGACATATATGTGATCCAGATTATCAAATTTACCAAAAATAAATTTTAAAAAATCTCACAACTCTTTCCCAGTCTTGCAGTGAATAATAATAGATTGAACGCACCTATCAGCAGAATTCACAAGTAAGGCCAAAATGCATTTATCCTTTATATTCCATATTGTTCCTCTATATTTCATATATTGTTGTTCTCTTTGATTCCTTTGGTCATAGTTCTGGTAAGTGTCCAACGATTCCCATTTCTCCAAGAATAACTTTAAATAAATACTTTCACTCTACATAGTTCTCAACATCCTTATCAAGCATGATTTCGGTGAGTTTGTGGAAGAGAGAGAGGGGACTTTTATTTAGATATTGTACCTTTGTAAAACTGAGTTGCAATGTGCAATACCAGAAGCCGAACACAAATTACTAAGGCAATCTTAAAACTACCTACCAACTAAGTCACCGGGAGTGCCAGCTAAGAAAATTGAATTTTACTATGCATAATTACTTGATAGATATGCAGTGATGTATGCAACACCGTCTATGCAACAGGGATTTATTCATAAATACCATATGAGAAAACAATAAATATGGTTGGAATTTCCGACTTCATTGCAGTCCGTCCTTAGTAGTCCGTCCTTAGTAGTCTAAACTGCAGCATTTTGGCTTGCCTTCATTGTCGTCTCCAACACCTTCATTGTTTTGGGTTTGAAGGGATGGATTTAGTCTCGCATTACTTAGAGATATGGCTTGTGTTATATTTATAAGTAGGAGCATCCCTCATCTTATAAGTCGGTTTTGTAGGAATGAGTTAGGTTCAACCCACACACTTTAAGATGGTATCAAAGTCTATCTTAGATCACTTGTTCGGCTTCCTGCATCGTCCTCGCTTCGGCCTCATTGAGTTCCGAACCTGAGGGGGGTGTTGGAATTTCTGCCTTCATTGTGGTCCGGCCCTAGTCGCCTAAATTGCGGCATTTTTACTTGCCTTCATTGCAGCATCCAACACATTCATTGTGTTGTATTTGAAAGGGTGGATTTAGTTTCACATTGCTTAGAGATATGGTTTGTATTATATTTATAAGTGAGAACAATCCTCGCCTTACAAGTCGGTTTTATAAGAATGAGTTAGGCCCTGTTCAAATTCTAAGAAATATAATTTCACATAACCAGAGTCAAAATAAAATACCATTTGGCTTATCAAGGGAGAAGAAAAATCACCTTATAGATCATATACACCTCATCCAAAAATGACAAAACAGTGAATCCTCCAGCAGTTATATCCAAAGCAGATGAAAAGGCGGACATTTTTGTGCTCAAGGAATAAATACAATCCCTGCAATTTCAAATTAACCATAAAAAATCACAATTCCAATCAAAGCAACACAGAAGCTTATGAAACAACACATTTTCAACTATGGGTAGAAAGGACAAAAGAGAGCCCCAAATCTCTTGCCCCTGTTATTCTATGACACTCTTATACACTTTTTCCTGAATTTCATCAAGGTAAAACTTTATCAATAAAAAGATTTCATCCTTTTACTTCAGTTCTGGTCTAGTTCTATTACATGGCTAGTTGGAAACCGCTGTGCCAAGTCTATGAATCTTCATCATGCCATTGGCATTAATCTTATTAATTGTTCTGATATTAACAAAATATTTGATAGTAGGAATTTCCAAGTTTTAAATTGGATACACAGCAGGATTTATGGGCTCTTTTTAATACACGCCCATACACATATACATGAGAATTTCAATAGAGAAAAATGGGAGATGTGACAATAAGAGAAAAAGATCTGAGATCCTAGATACATAAACTAAATAAAAGAATCGGCAAGCCTAGTGGACTCAACCCGCCATGTTATGAATATAAAATTGCTCCCAGACTCAACATTAACCTGTTATCCGTAATGAAACAGGCAAAAGACTTCAATTGTGTTACTCGATTTCTACCTTATGCATGTGGGAATCTCAAGCTTGGACTCGGGGAAGATGATTGACAGTGTTACAGAATGTATTGGACTCTACTCCTTCAAGTTTATAACTCCGTCAGAAATATGAGGGTAATAGTTTAGTTTCTACATTTGTGCTCTTATAATCCATGTAGCTAATAAATAGTATAGCTTGACGATTAGTTTAAGAAGGTAATTAGGCCACTCTCTTAACAGTTCTACGTACTCTCAATTGCATTATGATAACAACCATTTAGAAATACAGAATTTCAGACTCTCATAATTTTCTTTAATCTGTCTTTCCTATTCTCCGATTCTCTCACTTCACCATACAAACTTCAAACAATGTCTAGCAAGTAGATATAGGTCCCAAATTTTGGGGGGGAAATCTTATGATCTCCCTGTTATCATTTAGGAAGAAACTGTCTCCCTTATTTTCTAGGTATGGATTGGTAAGCAGTTGCTACCCTAATTGCATATTTATATACAACCAATTTCATCAATAAAATCAAGGTAAATAAAATACTTTCTGCAACCCGTAAGAACATTAACTGGCAGAGATGGATAATGAAAACTAAGTATCAGCCTTTAGTCAACATCCTACCTAATGCATAACATCTGAACGGTGATTGGCTTCAGTATTAAAAGTTGAATCTGATGGTCATTTGTTGAATTCTCCAAAAAAGCATTTAAGCCATTCAGATGAAGGTAAAAACCAATTGAAATCTTTCCTACGGATGCATACTTATCATTGTTGGGTTTTGGGATTTCTATAACACGAGGTTCCAATGTAATACACTCTGTTTTGGTATCATCAAGTCCTGATTGACCAGTCAATAAGGTCATACCAACTAAAGATAGTGGTGATCCAGCAACAACTTCAATCTCATGGAAATCAAAAATGAGGTCAAAATCATCCTGACTGCTGGTGTCATTAGTGCCTTGACCACTGATATTGGCCTCCAATCTGTGTGAAAATCTCAAAGAAGGACCATCAACAAACACTCCAAAATGAATGTCTCTCTCTGGAAGCTTTTGAAGCATGGCCAAAATCATTTTTTTGGAAAAACATTCATACTTTTTAACCCAGTCACTTTCTGTTTTATCCAACAAATTTGAAACAGTACTAACTTCCTTCCCTTCCTCCCAGTAAACAGCATGTTGCATTTGACTAAGAATTAGAGACAAGGAAGATATTGAAGAACGATTAAAAATCAAATTTAACTTCCCTACCAACAAACCACATTCGCAAAACCCATAATCTGGATTCTTATGGTCTGAATATGAGGAAGATGTCTCAATCTTACAGAGCAGGCATGGATTTTGAGAATATTGAATCTCACTTTCATTAAAATTACTGCAAATCTCTTTGCAACTCACTGACAATTTTCCCATAAAGCTTACAATATGAGAATCAAAAGAATCTTCAGCTTGCATGGTGTTAGTTTCTGAAAGGGGAAACCTTTTTGCAGGTTCAATCCACATAAGTGATTTCATCTCATGACTACCTTCTTTTCCCTTTCCTTCAGTGTAACTAAGCATACTCAATGTACTTTCTTCTGCTGACATTGTCGAAGGTGTAAGTTCAGCCTTCACTTGCCCGCATGATAGGAAGACTCTCTGCTCGAGAATATCTTTTACAGATACTAATAACAAAGAATCTATGCAAAAACATAATGAAAGAAAATCTAAGTATGCAACCCCAGTACGTGAATGTAATGTTTCACTAACTGATGGGTGAATTTCATTGGTTTGAGAAACTGTGATTATGATTTTCCCAAAGTTCAGCACAAAACTACTACTTTGACAGGGGTCTTTGATTAGACTTCCCAAACAGCAACCATCAATTTCTGGAGCTTGCACTTTGTTTTTCTCAAAAAATTTGTCCCCAAGAAAATGGATCACCTTTGAGATCATATCCCACATAAACGCCACTATAAAAAGAAGAGGATGGAAAAAATTATGTGTGGCTGCAGATCCCTCATGATAATCAAATGGAACTTTCAATGCGGCTCTATGACGAGCTATTCGCCTTGCAAGTGATATACCTTCAACAGTTAACTTTTTCTCAATGTCGGATATCAACTCCCAATGCTGTTTAGCAGAACTCAGTTTGTCACGAGACATTTTAGAAAAGGACTTTTTCCATATGTTGCCAGTAGAATATCCAGTAAGCAGCAAGATTTTCTCATAAGCTTTGACATAGTGTGTCCACTGACCTATAACACCAACTAATCTTTGCAGTGAAAATCTAGGAGTTACGGTCACGCAATCAATTCTGCTGGAAGCTATTTTCCATAATTCTTTAGCACTTCTAGCTTGATTGAACTTATTAGATAGAAGTTTGTCCAAAAGTAGACATAAAGGAATGTCATCGGGAAAAAACGCACAAGTGAGTTCTGGAAAACAGAGTGTGCAGTCCACCAGCTTAAGATCTCTGAATTTAATGAAACTCTTCATATCAGATGAAATCGTAGTACCATCAGTATGATTTTTTCCATTTAACCCAACCTTAAACCCAGTGCCATCTAATTCGAAAGAGCTCTCTTTAATTGGAACAAAAACTGAACTGACAAAACTTCTAAGAAGACATTTTTTATCCAGATGCGTGGATTTTGCACTGAACTCCTTTATTTCCCCAAAACACGCATACTTGTTATTTAAGATGGGGAATTGAACGTCCACATGAATGTGATGTGCCTCTAGATGACAATTTTTCAGAATAAAATTCAGAAAAGATGACGAGAAACTCTTCTTCCCATGTACAGCAAATAAGATTGTCTCCAAAATTTGATGAAAGGAACAGCCCTAAAATCCACAAAAAAATTTATAGTAATCACAATGACGATGATGATATGATATTTAATAAATTGATTCTGCATGGTAAAGCTAAAAACCAAAAAACACACTCTCTTTGGAGTCAAATTCATTTGACTATAGGCATAGATTCCCATACAAGTGTGCAGATTAGTACCAGCCTACAAGATAAGGCAACTACTATGAACCACTAAATTCAGAGTCTAAAATTCATTACCTCGGGATCGAATTCCGAGAGCTTCTTTCTGAAATCATCAGAATAATCAGTCTTTGGTATCTGCAACCGCCTCATGCATTCGTCATCTTCCGGATTCCTTCAAAACCGAAGGACCGTATATCAGTTAAGTAAACAGTAAACATTCAACTTATACAAATCATAACAGAAAAGAAGATTAAATATATAAATAATTATTTACTCTAATGATAGCACAACTTGAACCCCGTGGAACTCGATATAGAAAGCCGGCGGGGACCAGGTTGAGAATCGAACGACGAGGCGTTCCACGGTGAGGTCTTTGATGAACAGTAAAGGAGGGGAGTGGAAGAGTTTGTTGAGAACAGAGACATCGAAGCGAAGATTGGTGATGACGGCGAGAGAGTGGAAGAACCCTAATTTGAGATCGAGTTGAGGTTCTTCTCGCAGCCATGGCTGAAGTAGAGACAATATTTTGCGGCGGATTAAGCTATTCGCGAGCATTGTGATGGGAAGTGTGGTAGTATCATGGATGGATGGGTGGATTGTGTAGTGTCGGGTTGCGATGGAGAAAGTGAGTTTGAAAGAAAAGGAGTAACTGACTTTTTAGTTTGGCGCTGGGATGGTCGAGGGAATCGGCGGGAAAGGGAAAGGTGGTCCACGTGGCTGCGACTCTCTTATCCAACTGTATCGAAGCCGTGGGGAATTTAATTTGCCACCTCTCAAATTATACATGGTACTCCTAAACTTTCATATTTTTAAAGTTGTACTTGTCTAAAAAAAAATAGATCAAATTTTCATTTAAACTTTTTGATATAAAATAAAACTGTCGGTAGTGTGTTTAAAATTTTTGATATATCGAAAATTTTATAATTTCTACTAAGTTTCAATCAGTTTTGAAAATTTGAAATTTACACAGTGATATCGAAAATTTCAACCTAAGCGATTTTCGGTGGTGTTATTTGTTTGATTTTTTAGATGTTCAGGATTTTGTCGACAATTTTGAATGGTTGTGATCGCACCGACAGTTTTGTGTGATTCATAATAAAAACAAAATTTTATGAAAAATGTTGTTTGATAAACTCGTCTCAAAAAATGTCTCTTCCTCAAATTTTGTGCAACGAGTTACCCGGAATTGACCCTACTCAGTCAACCGCTTCCGGTGTGAACCAGTTGGGGACACTCGTCCTGCCCGTATATGTGAAGACCCAGCATCGGCACCCCTGACAGTCCTACTCTGGTTTATCACTCGATCAACAAGTTTCTCTGCAATAGTGTCGTCTCTACCTAAAACAAGAAAAAATCCAAAAAAAATGTTGACAACTACCGGAAATTTTAATTTCCAGTACAAAATAAAATTTTTGCACATATTGAAAATTTCAAAAATTTTGGTACAAAACCATAGAATATACCGAAAATTTCAGAATTTGTGGTACAAAATCAAGTTTTTATAACTATTGTTCTATACTTGACTGGCAGGTGGCCCACAGTTGGACAACGCTCAATCCAGTCCAGCTTTAGACAATGTCCAACAAGGAGATTAGCATAATCTAGTCGTTGGACATAATATGATCGTTGGGTACAATATAGTTGTTTGGGAGAATATAGTCGTTAGAGCATTGTAGCCGTTGGGGACCTCCCTCTCACACGCTCCACAGTTCACGCAACCAATTGCCCCTCCAAAGTTCACGAGGACAGTTAGACCAGATCGAAGATCATGCGCTAGAATCTTCCTTGCTCTTCGCAAATCTGATAATCTCTCATTGGTGGACTAGATATCCTGGCCCACAATGAGGACCTTGGCCCCACGTTGGGGTTTCTTATAAATACCCTATCATTTGAGAGGGTCATGTATTCAATTTAATTCAATTAATTCTAACACAAACTTAAACACTTTGTACTTACCCTATTTCTCTCCTTGTTACTTACTTTAACATTGGAGTACCTTGTAGGTACACCCCCTCCTCTCCTACAACCATTGTTGCTACCCTACGTTGAAGGTCACGACAATCCATTTTGATCATTCCATATCAGTGGCGCCATCTGTGGGAAATCTGTGTCCCCCGTCTTTTTTGAACCAAGATCCGCAATCTTTTCAATCCAAAGACCAAAGCGTTTATTTCTAAACCTTCCTCGATCGTCATGGCCTCTCGCCATAACGATGATGTCCCTCAAGTGTTATCGTCGTCGCCTTGGATAACGGTGATAAGCTCGATCCTGGAGTTGTGGTCTACGAGACCTATCACAGGAATGGAAAGAATGTTTATCCATCCTCCGACAACGTGAAACCCCACATCTAGAATTCCGATCACATCTATGAGCCCATACTCGTTCTTCAATACGTTGATCTCAATACTGCGGCTCTCGTTGCCGCCCTCAACAAATCCAACTACATGATTCTCCAGTATGGCGAGAAGATCCACATGCTGAAAAACGCCCTTCAAGAACGACCTCCCCCGCAGAGACCTCACAGTCTTTCTCCTCGTTCTCGTCCTCCCCATCTGAAATGATGGCGAAACGAGTCTCGAAGCGTTTCTCCAATCAAGGAATGATTAGAATTGGAGAAACCAGGGCAAGAAATCATGAAGAAACAACATCGTACCTCTCCCCGAAGGACAAGACACTTTCCAGCTCCCAAGACCAGGGCTTCAGAGAAATCTCGTGAACATCCAAGTCAGCGTAAACATTATCCTCGACACAGTATAAGCCCTCGTTATTGTTGTTTTCCATACAGATCGTCGAGCACCAGTGATGAAGACGGTGTGCATGGGCCTCTATCCCAGGAAATCATGGACACTCGTATCCCTCATGGGCTGGAGAAGCCACCTCATCTGGCTCTCTACGATGGCACTATGGATCTCGACGACCATATAGAGAACATTAAAGTCATGCTTTATTATTACAATGTAGGCGGAGCAATCAAATGCAGATTGTTCCCCGTCACCCTTAGAAAGGAAACTATGACCTAGTACAAAAATCTTCCTCGGGGCTCGATCACATCGTGGAGGAACCTAAAAAATTAGTTTGCCCGACATTTCACTGTCTTCAGACGTCATCCCAAGTCGGAAGCAGCACTCGAAGGCATAATTCAGGGCAAGGATGAGCCCATTTGTGCCTACATCGAGAGGTTTAACAAGGAAGAAGTCGAGATCGACACAACCGACCACATGAAGAAGTACCTCCTCAAAAAGGGGCTAAGGCTGAATAGTGATTTCTGCAAAATAGTGGGGATCAAAACACCTAGTTCTCTGGTCGAACTCCTCCATAGGGCCCAAGCTTACATCCAATATGAGGAAAAAGAAGCTGCTTATAAAGCCCGGGATTCGAGGAACCAAGAGAATTCCAAGGCGTCAAAAAATGATGAGGCAAAAGCTCCCTGGCGCGACGAAGAAAAATGACGAGATGACCGTCCCCATGAACATAAAGGACCTGTTGGTCGCTTTGTTGAGTATACCTTGCTGAAAGCTCCCCGCGAGCGTATTCTTTCTGAGTGCATCAACACTGAGTTCATACAAGGAGGAGTCTGTTTCCCCAAACCAACAACGTCGAAGGGCAACACCGACTGTAGCAAGTACTGTCAATTTCACCGTAGTCACTGACAGGTTATTAAAGATTGTGACCACTTGAAGGACGCAATTGAGATCCTCATCAAGGAGGGTCATCTGAAGCAATACACCAAAAGAGGCAAAACTCCTCTACGAGATGCATCTAAGCCAAAGAAAACAGAGACTGAAACGTTACCCTCTGACAGCCCTCCCTTACAGGTGGCCAACAGACTTCTTCATTCTCGACTACCTCGAAGACCCCCTTATTTCGCCAATCACACCACATGGGAGTCCTTCCCTTCTGCCATGGTCATCTCTAGTGGGGGGATACAACGAGCTCATGGTGGGTTCAGTGAAAAGGAAGTTTGAGTAGCTGATAGATGACAATCCTGACCAAATGTAAATGCTCGAGAAATTTCGGGGATGTTCGCAACCCATTGTGTTTTATCGTGAAGAGCTCCCCAAAGGATCTCCCAACTCGCATACTCCTCTGTTCATTAGGGCAAAGTTTGCGCATACTGATGTTTTCCGTATCCTTGTCGACCAAGGATGCTCTATGGATATTATGTATAGCAATTTATTTCGTACCCTCAAGCTCGACCAGAAGAATTTGTCACCATATGTAGGTTCTGACCTCCAAGGGTTCAACGGGGCTACGGCAAGACCATGGGGGTATGTCGAGCTGTTGGTTACTTGCGGGGAGGGAGAGGCCTCAAAAACAATCAAGACACAGTTCCTTGTCATCGACTGTTTTATCATGTACCAGTTCATTTTGGGTAGGCCGATCCTTGCTGAGTTGATCACTGTGTCGTCCATGGTTCATTTAAAGATGAAGTACTATACAAAGAAGGGTCATGTCGCCACCCTGCATGGAGGTATCGAGGTTGCGAGGAGATTCTTTGAAGTAGACACTAAGGGGCATAATTTAATATACGCAACACCAAAACCTGTCCGCAAGCGGGCAATGGATGAAGAACTTCCCAGCGAAGGCTAACCCGAAAAAGAAGCCTGCAATACAGTTTAATTCCATAGACCTCGAATGTCGTATGTCCGAAGAATGCAAGGAAGATTGTAAAGCAATGACCAACAATTCACTGGCTTCAAGCACGCTTCACCCTTTACGCCATATCTCCGACTGAGACTTTGAGGTTATCATGTCTGGGGACGATCCTAATAGAGGAGTGAAAATAGGTGTTGGATTGCCCGATGAGGTGAAGGAACAACTAAAAGCCTTCTTGAAAGACAACGTAAACTTATTTGCCTAGAGTGTCACATAGATGCTCGGACTCGATCCTAAAACAACATGCCATCAGTTCATAATTGATCCCTCTACTCGAGTAGTGGCACAACACAGATGCAAACAATCCGACGAGAAGGCCGAAGCTGCAGAAAAACTTGTAAAAGACCTTCTAGAGACAAAATTTATTTTGGAGGATAGGTACATCGCTTGGCTTTATAACATTGTACTTGTGAAAAAACATAATGGAAAGTGGAGAATGTGTGACGATTATACTAATCTTAACAAGGCGTGTCCGAAGGACACGTCCCCCTTGCCCTACATTGATAAGTTAGTAGATATTCTGCCAGTTTCAAACTCTTGTCCTCCATGGATGCATACTCAGGATATAACCAAATTCCCATGGAAGAAAATGACAAGAGATACACCGTTTTCATGACCTCGTCGGGCAATTATTACTACAACATAAGGCCCTTCGGTCTGAAAAACGTTGGGGCCACGTACCAGTGAATGATGAATAAGGTCTTCCGATTAGAAATCGGGGACACAGTCAAAGTATACATGGACTACATTATCGTGAAATCCCAAGAAGAATCTAATCATACGCTCCACTTGCAAAAAGTCTTCGACCAAGAAAGGAAGTGCAAAATTTGATTTAACTCAGAGAAATGCACATTTGATGTGCAAACAGGGAAGTTCCTCGGCTTCTACCTCACTGAGAGAGGGATCGAGGACAACCTTGACAAATGTCGAGCATTTTCTGAGTTCTCCACACCAAATTTAAAGAAATCCATACAATCCCTTAATGGGATGCTTACTCCGTTATCTCGCTTTGTGGCCAGGTCTGCCCAGCACACCCTGCCAACTCGAATGGATGGAAACCTTCTGAAGCTCCCAACTCGAATCAATCTGCAGTTATGATGTGTATAAAGCAAATCTCATGTGATTTGGTGATTCTGATGTTACAGTTGAGGTTTGAGTGCTTGGATCACTTGCACATGATATATGTGAAGTGTTTGGATGCTTAGTTAGATTGAAAATGGTATTGAACTCAGAATTCAAGTTTCACCCCTTTAAGACTTAAATTTTTTGGAAAGAGGAGGAATGAGAGAAAACAAACTCTTGCAATGTTTTGGTGTACTTAGACTGAAGCATAAGGTCCTCTATTTATAGGAGAAATGTGTCTGATTTTTTAATTTGAAAGGATTTTGATGTAAGCTGATATCCTTAAAGTGATGTCATGTACCTATAACTTGAAAGACAAGGCACACATGGACTATTCTTCACATGGCTCAAGTTCTGATCTTTTGAGCTTGGTTCCTCATAGTTTCATCCCATCCCTTGATGCTCTGATCAAGTTCTGATAGATTGGAGGGTTTTTGCTCAAAATCGTTATTCCACTTTAATGCTAGCGGACAAAACCTCGCTTCATAGCTTTTGAAATAATTTTTTTCACATGTCAAGTGATGAATCTTTGAAATTCCAGTTATGTTTTACAGAGCACATGTTGTATGATCATTTTAGAGTTTATCTTGTGAAGATTTCAGGCTTGCAAAGCTTATCCAAGTCGTGTGGCACAAGGAGGTTTATCAATTATGTCTTGAAAATCAGTTGTAGCAAGGCATGTTGGGAGATTCACATCTCCTTGCTCAAATTGGGTAAATGTGTGTTCTTGGTCATTTTAGAAAGCTGAGATATCATACTTCAACTCTGATGTTCAAAGTTTATCTTGAATCAATGTGGATCATGGTGAAAAATAGCCCTAAAGTTGGCTTAATCATAAGAAAAATTGTGTCTTAATATTTCACTAAGTCTTATAGGTTAAAAAGCATGGATCCTCCAACTTCATGGCCTTATATCTCTTAATATATGCATTTTTTGAGATTTCATCCTTAAAGACAACGTTGTAGTATGTAACAAGCTCTTCACTTTGATCTTTGGATTAAAGAAAATGGTTACTTGGATTGAAAGTTATGGCCTTGGCGAGTTTGCACCAAATTAGGGTTTTCTCATAACTTAGAAAATTTTCATTTCTCCATGGTTGCTCTTTTTGCAAGTAACATCACATTTATTGATTTTTATTGATAAATCATGATCCAAATCACATATTATCATCATTTTTTACTTGAAGAAACCATGGTTGACCAAGAACTTCAAAAGTCAAACTTGATTTTGACCACTATTGACTTTTGTATCAGGTGAACTTGAATTTTGTGATCTTTTATTGAAATCAAACCCTTGGCCTATTTGAACATTATGGATCGATTCCTAAGGTGTTTTTTAGTGTCTTGAATCTTGTCCCAAGGTTTGAGATCATGTCTTGGTCAAAAGTCAAAGGTATAGTTGACTTTTTCATCAGAAACCTTAGTTTGTGGTCCAGATGAATTTGGATCCTTATATTGCTTATGAATCAAGTTCTTTTGATCAATCTAAACATAAGAATGACTAATATGAGGCATTTGAGGTCCTTAAAACATGTCTTGAAGTATTGAATCATGTCTTGCTCTAAAAGTCAATCAGAGACTGAATTAAGTTAAAACCTAATTTTGGTGCACTGAGGATCTTGATGCTTTATGAGCTTGTCATGATGCAATCTTGCACTTGATTATGATGGATGAAAACATTTGATCTTTATGGATGACTAGGGGACTTGATATGTTGGATATGATGTTCATTCCTTGATAATTCATCTGTTTGAGCTTTAGGGGGGATCACCTAACCTGTAAAGTAAGTAAACACACATATCTTGTATTTGTGATGGATTAGTAATGCATAACAACACATACATATGCAATGATAAATGTCGTGAATGAAATGACATCTTAGGGGTAAAAAATTAGGGTATGACATTAATGATCAATTTAAAATAAGATTGGCATTAAACAAACTCTCCCCAACTAGATCTTTGCTTGTCCTCGAGCAATGTATGTCTCTCATTGAAAATAATAGGATTTGCTCAAGCATTTAATTCGCCCAAGAATGAATATATGTCTCGAATAACCAAATAAACATACACAGGCAATGGTTACAACTTCCTAAAATCGAACAATGTAAATGAATTTAATTCTTAAATCAATATCATGCCATGCTTCACGTAACAACTAAATTCTCATGCTTGAATCACTCTAACACTCCTCTTCGAATAAGAATTGAAGGAAATAACGCGTTTGTGACCGTGGAACAATTTCGCTCACCTGACAAATGATACAAATACAAAAAAAAATCCATACATTCATCTAAACAATCATCTAAGAAATTATGGAAGCAAGAATATCACTAAGATTTTTAAAGGTTGTAGTTTGCTTAGGTTCGCAACAAAGGGACATTTATAAGGCCATGGATTCAAAGTTGCAAATACAAAAGAAACATTCACTAAACAAGGTTATGTACAAATTTCAACTTCATTCAACACTTTATTTTCTCTATTGCTCACCCTTCCAACACCTTTTTGCACATTATTTCTTTATCTATCTTTTTTTTCTCTTCAAACAAGCATTCTTTTTCTTTTGTTTTTCATATTCATATTCACATTTTATTCTTTTAATGCTTGTTTGAAAATTTTCAAAATTTTTAGCAACGTACCGCTTTTCTTTTCACTCTCCCTAACTTGGTTTCAACCAAACCTCAAGTGAATGTTCCTTACTTTTTATGGCAAGAAAGACAATTTAGCACAAATTCAAAGGTTCAAGAAAGAAATTTTAGAATCCTACACAATTCAATGACGATCTATCTTTCAAATCATGTGCAAACCAAGTTCATCACTAAACTAGGATCTAACTATTAAGCTCAAAGGGGTTAGCAAATACTCACTACTCACGGGTAAGTTATTTTTAGTCTTGCCCATATCTAATGTTTCCACAATATTAAAATAATCACAAGATTAAACATGAATCAAATGTATTCAACAAAATTTATCAGTCATCCTATGCATTTGGTAAATAATGGAGGTTTCTCACAAATTTTTGGCTATTGAGACCTAAGTGATACAAGCATTCAAACAAAGTTACAAAAGTGAAACAAAATTACATTTGCATAAAGAAAGGAATTCTTAAACATTCTAGCATCCTAGAAAGAGGTAACCATGTACTTTGCCAACACTTACATGATCAAATACTATCATCACCATCCAAATTTGGGAGAATCTTCATTGAATATGTTCCGGTGTGGGCCTCACCTAGGCAGGCCCAATACCAAATACGGCCCAACAGGCGAACTGGGCACACCTGGCACACGCCCTTCGGACGAGCAGGACCGTCAGCCGGGCACAAGCCATCACGCCGCATCCCCTTCGTCGTCCGTCACACCAGACGAGCAAGACTACCCGGGCTCCCTCCGCGGGAGAATAACGTGCTCGGCGCACGTTATCCATGCGCTTCCCTCCGCGGGAGAATAACGTGCTCGGCGCACGTTCTCCACGTGCTCCCCTCCGCGGGGACACGTCATCGGCCAACCGCCCACCTCCGAAAGAGCAGGTCAAACCCACTTTCCGGAGACCTAGGAGCGGTTGAACTAGGGCGAAGACCACGTCTTGGTCTTCACTACGCCACGTAAGCCCTAGCAGTCATTAGGGTTGGGCCTGGTCGTCTGGCCCACCTCGAATGACCGTTGGCCCAGCGCTGGGGTCTCTCTATAAATACCCTCTTCTTCAAGAGGGTCAGGTAACTCTTCTTGCCCCCCTTTTTCTGTACTATTGCTTCCTCTCTGTCCAACTTCTTACTTGGGCGTCGGAGTGCTTTGCAGGTACACCCCCTCCTCGTTCTTACCTCGGCGAACAGATAACCGTCCGGCGAAGCGTGGCCAGTCCGTGATCCCTCCTGATCAGGTCAGATCAGTGGCGCCGTCTGTGGGAACGGAAACTTCCCCGTTACTCCGAGCAGAAAAACCAAAAGTTTCACCAAACCTCCACGGTTATGGCCAGCCCCCGCCGCGACGACACTCCGCTCGATCTCGCACTCAACACTGCCGCCAACGGGAAGCAGGTAGGAACGGCGCGCCTGAATGAAGCCGACGAAAGAGACGGGCAAACCGCCTCGCCATCGTCCGAGGAAAGGCCCCAGCATGCCGACCATCGCCCCCCGAGCCCGCCGGCATTCCACCCTGTTCCCATCCCGGCGGGAGCGGACCCCACGGTAGCCGCCCTCTTTGCAGCCATCAACCAGACAAACCAGCTGCTGTCCCAACAGAACGCTAGAATTGGAGCGTTGGAACGCGGCGGCTCCCCGAGGTACCCCCAGCGGGAAGACCAGAACGGAGGTTCGAGGAGCCCCTCACCTCGACCCAGGAACCGCCGACCGCGGTTGGAGAGACGCCGCCCCCAAGCGACACGGGAACGCACCAGATCCCCGGCAAGACACGGTCGCGGGAGGAACCAGAACACCGCGGCGACCCCAACCGAGGAAACCCGAGGCGGGAACACAGGCCGGAGATCGAGGGCCCGAAACCCGGGACACACCGCGACCGGCTCATCCCCCCTGAGATCCCCGGCGCACAGCGACGAGGATGACTACCGCACCCCACTATCCCGGGAGATCATGGCGGCCCCTATACCCCAAGGAATGGAGAAACCACCGACGCTGTCAACGTACGACGGCACCTCCGACCCGGACGATCATCTGGAAGACATCGAGGCCATGCTCGACTACCGCAATGTCCGGGGAGCTATCAAATGCAGACTCTTCCCGACGACTCTGAGGAAAGGCGCTATGACCTGGTACAAAAGCCTGGAGCCCGAATCAGTTACGTCGTGGAGGGTCTTGAAGGACCTATTCTCCAAACACTTCACAGCGTCCCGGCGTCACCCGAAGACGGAAGCAGTCCTCGGGGCGATCATCCAAGGCCCCGACGAACCCCTCCGGAAATACATCGAAAGATTTACTCGGGAAGCCGTACAGGTGACGACTTCCGACGAAATGAAACGCTACTTAATGGAGCAAGGCCTGCGCCATGACTCCAAATTCTACGAGGCCGTGGGCATACACCGGCCCACGTCCCTCCAAGACTTCCTCGACAGGGCCGCCCACTACATCCGGTTCGAGGAAACACAAGCGGCCAACTCCGCCCGCGACACCCGAGACAGAGAAGCCCCCCGCGGGCACCGAGACGACGGAGCTTCGAGCCACCGGCGAGGAGGGGACCGCCGTCGGGATGACCGCCACCGCGAACCCCGCGAACAGCGCGAGTCGCGCGGCCCGGCAGGAAGGTTCACCGAGTACACCGCCTTGGTCGCTTCCCGCGAACGCATACTGGCCGAATGCGCTAAAACCGAGTTTGTGCAGGGAGGTGTCCGTTTTCCACGACCAACGCCGCCCAAACCGAACGTGGACAAGTCAAAGTACTGCCGGTTCCACAGGACCCACGGGCATGTAACGGAAGACTGCATCCATCTCAAAGATGCGATCGAAATCCTAATCAAAGATGGGCACTTAAAGCGATACACCCGGGGAGGTGAACCACCCAGATCGGAGGCCCCGGAGGCAAAGAAAATCGAGGAGCTCCCCTGCCCAGAAGACGGTGAGAGACTCCAGGTCGCGCTGTGCGTCAGCCGCCCCGAGGACTGGTTCGCAAGCAGAGGACTCGGCATCCCCGAAGCACCCAGCTTAGTCGGCGAGCCAATCCGACCAACCAGCCGATGGGAATACTTCCCCAGAGCCATGGTCATCTCTGATGGCGCTACGAGGAGTCTGTCCATAGGATCTGTGAAAAGGAAATTCGACGAACTCATCGCGGGCAACTCCGGCAAGATGAGCACGCTCGACAGATTCCGAGGCCGCTCCAACCCGATCACGTTCTACCTCGAGGAACTACCCGGGGGATCTCCCAATTCCAACATACCCTTGCTCATACGCGCACGTATGGCAAACTTCGACGTCAGGCGCCTCCTCGTCGACGGAGGGAGCTCGGTTGACATAATGTACTCACATTTGTTCACGACTCTCCAGCTCAACGAGTCCAACCTCTCCCCCTACGTAGGCTCCGACCTCCAGGGGTTCAACGGGACGACGACAAGACCCTGGGGATACGTGGAACTGAAAGTCACCTTTGGGGAAGAGGAAACGGCCAGAGACATCAGCATCCGCTTCTTAGTCATCGAATGCCTGTCCCTGTATAACTGCATCCTGGGCAGGACAACGATAGCAGAGCTCACCGCGGTACCCTCCACCGCCCACCTGAAGATGAAATATTACACGAGAAGGGGAGCCGTGGTCACCCTCAACGGCGACATCGAAGCTGCCCGAAGGTGTTTTGAAGCCGCACTGAAAGGCTTCGACTCCATCGCTCCACCGACCAAAAAGAAAGCACCGAGCGCTACGCCAAAGGACAAGCCAACAGAGCTGGTCGGATCAGTTGAGCTCGACAGTCGCTTCACCGACGAGCTCGACAATAAAAAGACTGACGCGGCCAACGAGCATCCAGCGCGCCCCATCCCGGATGGCGATTTCGAGCTCATTCCCCTCGGGGACGACACGACCAGAACCGTAAGGGTAGGCGCAGGACTCCCCGACCTCGCGAAACGACAGCTCCAAGCCTGCCTCCGCGAGAATGCCGACCTCTTCGCCTGGAGCGCCGCGGAAATGCCGGGACTCGACCCTGAGGTCGCCTGCCACCAGCTGTCCATCAGCCCGACCGCAAAGGCCGTGGTGCAACGCCGTCGCCGCCAGTCTCCAGAAAAATCGGCAGCAGCCGAACAAGCTGTAAAAGACCTCTTAGAGGCAAATTTTATTTCGGAAGCCCGGTATTCCACCTGGCTGTCCAACGTTGTACTTGTTAAAAAGAATAATGGAAAATGGCGCATGTGTGTTGACTACACTGACCTCAACCGGGCGTGTCCTAAGGACGCCTACCCCCTCCCCAACATCGACAAGCTCGTCGACAACTCGGCGGGCTTCAAACTCTTGTCCTTCATGGACGCATACTCGGGATACAATCAGATCCCGATGGCCGAACACGACAAACAGGCCACGGCCTTCATGACAGCATCGGGCAATTACTATTACAACGTAATGCCTTTCGGCCTCAAAAACGCCGGGGCCACGTACCAACGCATGATGAACCGCGTCTTCCACAAGGAGATCGGGGACATGCTCGAAGTCTATATGGACGACATGATCGTCAAATCCGGCGCGGAAGACGACCATGCGGCACATCTCCAGAAGGTCTTCAAGACCGCGAGATCATGTCGCATGCGCTTTAACCCGGAGAAATGCACTTTCGGCGTCTGCGCCGGTAAATTCCTCGGCTACTACTTGACCGAACGGGGGATCGAAGCCAACCCGGACAAGTGCCACGCCTTCTCCAATATAACCACGCCGACCACGAAGCGTGCCATCCAGTCCCTCAACGGCGTACTAGCCTCCCTCTCACGATTCATCGCGAGATCGGCCCAACACGCCCTCCCGTTCTTCAAACTGCTCAGGAAGGAGACCAAGTTCGAATGGACGGACGAATGTGAGAGAGCCCTTCGCCACCTCAAACGCGTCCTCTCCGAACCACCAGTACTGACGCGCCCCGCGACGGGCGAAACCCTGTACTTATATCTGGCCGTCTCTAACGAAGCCGTCAGCGCCGTCCTCGTGAGCGAAGCCGGGGAAGGACAAAAGCCCATTTATTTTACTAGTAAAGCCCTCCACGGCCCGGAGGCCCGATACCAGCTGATCGAGAAAGTCGCCCTGGCCCTCGTTACAGCGGCACGCCGACTCCGGCATTATTTTCTAGCACACACCATCGTGCTCCGCACCGACCAACCCCTCCGCCAACTACTCGGCCGCCCAGACATGGCTGGGCGCATGCTGAAATGGTCGCTAGAGCTCTCCGAGTTCGACATCACATACGAGAGCCGGCACGCCATCAAGGCTCAAGCGTTGGCTGACTTCGTAGCCGAGATGACCACGCCCCCCGACCCGCCCACCAGGAACCACCTCTGGACCATCTTTGTGGACGGCTCCTCCAACTCTACGGGGAGCGGCGCCGGCATCGTCCTCGACAACGACGAGGGTACGGTCATCGAAGTCTCCCTCACGCTAGCTTTCCCAACGACCAACAACCAAGCCGAATACGAAGCATTTCTCGCCGGCCTTCGCCTAGCATCCGACCTGGGAGCCAGGGACATCCGAATCTACACGGATTCCCAGCTGGTCGCTTCGCAAGTCCGAGGTGAATACCAAGCAAAAAGCGACACCCTCGCCGGATACCTCGCGCTCATCAGTGACAAACTAAGAGGGTTCGACTCAGCAGAAATTCAACACGTTCCTCGGGAGCAGAACACCCGCGCCGACATCCTCTCCAAACTAGCAAGCACCAAGAAACGAGGCGGTCACAAATCGGTCATTCAAGAAATCTTGTCCCAACCAAGTACCAGCCCGACCACCACACCCCTCGACATCAACGCCATTGGAGACGCGGACTGCTGGATGACCCCCCTCCACACCTATCTCAGCACCGGCCGTCTGCCGACCAGCTCTAGCGAAGCCAACGCAACGAAACGACGGGCCTGCTCGTACGTCCTCCTCGAGGGACGACTGTACCGCCGAGGCTTCGCAATCCCACTCCTCAAATGCATAGACAAATCCCAGAGTACGGCCGTTCTAGAAGAAATCCACGAAGGTATCAACGCGCAGCACCTCGGGGGCAGATCCCTAGCGCGCAAGGCCCTACGCGCGGGCTACTACTGGCCGTCAATGCAGTCCGACGCGAAAGAACATGTCAAACGGTGCGATAAGTGTCAACGACACGGAGACATGCACCTGGCCCCGCCAACCGACCTCACGTCCCTCTCATCTCCGTGGCCATTCGCCTGGTGGGGGCTGGATATCCTCGGACCCTTCCCCCTCGGTTCATACCAGAACAAGTACCTCATCGTGGGAGTCGACTACTTCACCAAGTGGGTCGAGGCTGAAGCTCTGGCCAAAATCACCGCCCACAACATTCTCCGATTCTACAAACGCAACATCCTCGCCAGGTTCGGGGTACCACTCGCCATCGTCACCGACAACGGTACACAATTTACAGACAAAAACTTCCGCGACTTCGTCACCAACCTCGGGACCAAACATCACTTCGCCTCGGTCGAACACCCTCAGACGAACGGCCAGGCGGAGTCGGCAAACAGAGTTATACTCAGAGGACTCAGACGACGCCTCGGAGACGCCAAACGAGCATGGGTCGAAGAACTCCACAGCGTCCTCTGGGCATACCGTACTACTCCTCACTCAACTACAGGGGAGACCCCATTTCGCCTCACGTACGGAACCGAGGCCGTAATACCGGTCGAAATCCGCGAACCGTCCAGACGAACGGAAGCTCCCCTAGACACCAACGACAACGACGGCTCCCTCCGAGAAGAGCTCGACCTCGTCGAAGAAATCCGCGCAGGAGCAGCCCTCCGGGAAGCCCGGCTGAAGCAACAAGTAGCACTTCGCCATAACCACAAAGTCATAAAACGCGATTTTCAAACTGGAGACTTAGTTCTACGCAGAAATCAAAAGGACTCCCACGAGGGCAAACTGGCGGCGAACTGGGAAGGCCCATACCGAGTCCGGGACAAAACGGAACACGGGGCCTATTACCTCGAAAACCTGCACGGTGAACAACTAGCTCGACCATGGAACGCCGCGAAGCTTAAGCGGTACTACAGTTAACACATTGCCCGCGACGACCAATCGTCCCGGCCACTGGGGGGGCGACATGGTACCACCGCACACCCCCGCGTCCACTAACGACCAAAGAAAGCAAGCCCTGCCTCTCGTGTGCGCGGGCAGAAGGCCTTGCTCGGCAGGGAATACCTCGACCGAGGCCCCTCGCCGCCGTACCAAAACAGGCAGGACACCCAGCTCGCGATGGGCCGTCCACGCCCCGGGGAAAACTACCCCCGAAAAGGCCCGGCTACATCCCCGGCCAAACCGGCCAGTCCCCTACACTACCGGTAACAAATTGTCGAGCTAAACACACCGAGCGAACACTTAGAAAATCTACAAGAAATGTCATACACATTAAAGGCATTCGAACAAATACGAAAAACGAGCATAAAACAACATGCAAACAACGAGCGCACACTTAGAAAATCCATGATAAATATATTTAACAAAAGCGGGCACCAGCCCAGTAGTCAATAGTACAAAAACGAGCACGCAGGCCCAAAGCAAAAGATAAACACCGGCACGCAGGCCACAAAACAACGAGCACGCAGGCCCGGCAACCTACACTTCCTCATCAGCTCGGTCAGCAGCCACGGTTTCCTCGTCAACGAAATAAGGATCGATCACCCTTCCATCAACGATCTCGTGGTACGGCCCTATCCCGTCCACGACCAGCTCGACACCAGGGTTGGCGACCTGAATCTGCTCGACCGCATTCTTGAACCCGACCTCAACGGCTTCCAGACAATCGCTCTCCAACACCCGGATACGGGCGATCAAGTCAGCACGGGTGATTAAACGCCGATCCCCCTCAGTCTCGTCCTCGGCCGGACGAACAGCGCTGTCCAGAACCTCAGTACGAACCTTCAGCGCCTGCACCTCGGCCGTCGCCGTCCCCAGCTTCTCTTCCAGCGAACTCACCTTCCCCTCAGCACCCTCTGCTCGTTTCCGCTCCTCGGCAACGTCCTTCTGGCTCTTCTCCAACTCCTCGGTGAGCTTGGCCAACCGCGACTGCGTAAAGGTGAGATCCCCTTGCAGTTTGGACAGCTCAGCAGCAGAGCAGCCCTCCTCGTTCAGCACGAGAGCCGTCGTAAACGTCCGCATCATCGCGGCCAAGTCCTCAGCCAGGACACGCCGACGGGCCTCCCGATCAGCCTGGCGAACAGCCTTCACCTCCCCGGCGGAAACGGTGGGGGAACGGGCACCATGAAAATACCCCGGGTGCTGGTGGCAGGGAGGGACGACATAACCTTCCTCGACGGCGCCGACCGTCAGATCCACCACCCGAGGCTCCTCGGACCTCTGCCTCTTCGACACTCCTTGGGACACAGGGGATTGGCTCTCCTGAGGCGACGAGGACGAAGTTTGGCCCCCCTGCGCCGCGACCTCCTGACTGACCAGCTGACTCACCCTCGTCCTCGGGACCCCGGCACTCCTGGCAGCACGCAACTGCTTCACCCGCTCGTCGACAGTAGACATGTTCGCTGCAAAAACAAAGAAATAGGTTAGCGACGATCAAAAACCCCGACAACGAGGGAAAACGAAACATCCCTACCTAGATAATCTAGAGCGGCCGCCCCGGTCGCACAGCCGAGCAAAGTCTTAGTATTTATCAAACGCTTTTTAGTGCGTACGTTCCCCTGGGCATCGAGGATGTACTGACCGTCGGGCGTCACCAGCTTCGACGGGGGAAGTGACCGCACAAAGGCAATTATTTTCAGATAAGCGGCCATGTCCTTCTCCTCGAGGGTTCCCGCCCGGACGATATACCTATCCGTCCCTCGACTGAAATGCTCCGAGGTCCACAGCAGATGTATCTTGGGAAGCCACGCTCGGAACCACTGGCCATCTACCGTACGCTCGCCCTCGTCAAAGAGAGTGTCCGAGCCGTGCTGCGTGATCGGCTTGACGAGGTAGAACCGACCCTTGAAGTCTTTGACAGAATCACTGTACGCTTTAAAAATTTTGGTCGATTGTTTGAAAGAGACCCATCCGTGACGACCTCGCACCGTCTGCCGCTGCAAATGAAAGATGCGAAAGAACAACGGCACCGTCGGCTCCACCGAGAGGTAGAAACACACCACCTCGAAAGCCCGGATGAAAGCCAGAGCGTTCGGGTGCAGCTGAGACGGGGCAAGACGCAGCCAGTCAAAAATCCCCAGATGGAAGGCAGAGAACGGCAGCCGGAGCCGAGCTTCTTTAAAATAAAATTCATACATCGGGAACATCTTCCGCCCATAGCGCGAACAGATCCGATGGTGCGCTTTCGGGCGATACACCTGCCAGTGTTGCGTTTCTCCTAGCGGCGTGTCCTCGACCGTGGCATACACGTCGGACGGGTCGACCACAAAACAGGAAGGGATGGTAAGTGGCTCCTCGGCCGCCCACTCCTCGGGCAAGGAGACGCGCCCGTCGTCATACTCCGGGACCTCGGGTTCATCATCTTCAACCATTATCCCCGGCACTAGAGCCGACATCTACACCTGAAAGCAGAGGACCTCGGTGAATTCGATAGCCAGGATCAAATCCACCCTTCCACCGCAAGTCAAGTGAAAGGGCGACAAAGGCCGAGGGGCGGCGAGCAGACATTCGCTCCCCGCCTACCCTCCTCGGGGATCGAAGAACGACCCCTCAGCCCTTCGGGGCGGCCGTCGGAGAAGATACTTCTCCACGGGGCATTCATCAGAAAAGCCCCCGTCCTCGGGGCATTCATCAGAAAAAGCCCCCGTCCTCGGGGCATTCATCGGAGAAAAGCCCCCGTCCTCGGGGCATTCATCAGAAAAAGCTCCTGTCCCCGGGGCATTCATCGGAACTAGCCTACCGTCCCCGGGACATTCATCGGAAAACTCGCCAGACGCGGCGGAACTCGCATCCCTCCTCGGGGCGCTCATCGCGCCCCGACCACACGTCCCAGTTAGACGACGAAAATAAAAGAGAGGGAGAAGAGGAACTCACTTGTAACGGCGGCGGACGGAAGAAAAAGCGAATGGCACGGCGTTGATCGGCGGCGAACGGCGGACGGGCAGAGACGATGAAAGATCAACAGGGAGAAAAGTAGCAGGATGAGCGGGGACCGCCATATTTATAACCCGGCGCGAGGCTCGAAGCGACCCTAGGCTCATTAATGACATAGGTTAGCCGCCCCTACGACCGCTCAACGCAAGACACGTGGAAGCAGCCTGACAGTCGCGTCTCTCCATCTGCCTCCTCCCCGTTCTACCGACGACCGGAGCCCTTCGCACGAGTCCCCCGCTCCAGACATGACGACCTTAAGTCCTCGCTCTTCCCCAGAGCTTCGACTTGGGGGGCTCCTGTTCCGGTGTGGGCCTCACCTAGGCAGGCCCAATACCAAATACGGCCCAACAGGCGAACTGGGCACACCTGGCACACGCCCTTCGGACGAGCAGGACCGTCAGCCGGGCACAAGCCATCACGCCGCATCCCCTTCGTCGTCCGTCACACCAGACGAGCAAGACTACCCGGGCTCCCTCCGCGGGAGAATAACGTGCTCGGCGCACGTTATCCATGCGCTTCCCTCCGCGGGAGAATAACGTGCTCGGCGCACGTTCTCCACGTGCTCCCCTCCGCGGGGACACGTCATCGGCCAACCGCCCACCTCCGAAAGAGCAGGTCAAACCCACTTTCCGGAGACCTAGGAGCGGTTGAACTAGGGCGAAGACCACGTCTTGGTCTTCACTACGCCACGTAAGCCCTAGCAGTCATTAGGGTTGGGCCTGGTCGTCTGGCCCACCTCGAATGACCGTTGGCCCAGCGCTGGGGTCTCTCTATAAATACCCTCTTCTTCAAGAGGGTCAGGTAACTCTTCTTGCCCCCCTTTTTCTGTACTATTGCTTCCTCTCTGTCCAACTTCTTACTTGGGCGTCGGAGTGCTTTGCAGGTACACCCCCTCCTCGTTCTTACCTCGGCGAACAGATAACCGTCCGGCGAAGCGTGGCCAGTCCGTGATCCCTCCTGATCAGGTCAGATCAGAATACTTTTAGCAAATAACAACCAATCTAAAAGTTCTCACATTTCATCACCAAAAAAAATTGAGGGGTGAGTCATGGCCCACCACAACCCCCTAATACCGCCTCTGATATTCATCGTAGTTGAGCATGCATCATATATATATATATATATATATATATATATATATATATATATATATATATATATATATATATATATATATATATATATATATATATATATATATATATATATATTGAAATACATTCGAGAGATGATATATTTTTAAATATTTATTAGGTTGATAAATAAAATAATAATTAAATATGTTTATATATATAGAAGTAATTTCTAAAGTAGAAATGTTTGTATAAAATGATTTTATAAGAAATAATATAATGTTGTTTTTGTAGGCTTAATACCCTTTTTAGTCTCTTACCTAGATCTCTAGGTCTATTTTGATTATCTTTGTGTTAAAATATCTAATTTGGTCTCTTATGTTGTCAAACAGAATCAAACAAGTCTTTTCTGTTAAATATTGATAAATATTGATAAACGATGTTAGAAATAACAGACGTGGCAACTGAGGTGGCATAAGCTTATAAAAAATTCTAAAATTTTTCCCTCATCAAGGAATCAAACTAGAGAGCTCACTTCCATAGCAGACACCACTACCAATAAGGCCACTATCACCTTGTAAAATATAATGCCATATCATGTTCTTATATTTTAAAACAAATGCTAAGGTTTTTCAATGAGGTATGTGGTTCATTTTTCTCTTTGTCAATGCAAAGTATGTTTCCAACTATTGCCCATAACAAGACTTGCAAGCAACAACTATATGAATTTTTGCAGCATCACTTTCAATATGAACCAAACTCATAAAAAACACGAGCCATCTTGAAAGTTGTAAGCATACCTGAGATTCGTAAAATAGCCCGACATATAGTGAAGCATAAAAATAATCGCTTTCTCTGCTATTAGAGAGCGCAGCTACAAGCTACACACGTTTTCAGGACCTCCACGATCTTTAAACATGTTATATGTTTCTAGCATGACTGGCCTTGGGTCTATGCCTATCTAAATTCATCAAGAAAGTGAACAAATAATCAAATATTTTTCATATTATTTTTATTTTCATTATTGAAAGTTCATATGCTAAATTGTTTGGATAATATTCCAGGACCTTGCAACTGCAGGAGCAACAAAGAGGCATACTTGTTGTGTTTCAGGAGAAACTAAAGTCTATGTTTGATCAAGTTGCATCTGATATCACTGAGCTTACGACTTCACTTTTTTGAAATAAACACAAATGTATTTGGAATGTTTTTACTATGGATTAACATATTGGTGGTGTTACATTCCATCATTTTGATTTAAGGATAATTATCTTTCTATTGCCTTATTTTAAATGTCACTGCTTGCTTATCTCAAGGGAAAATGCTAAACTTATGTAAAAGGATTCTGCACGAATGTGTGGCTACTATGTATGATCACCAAAGCGAGTGGTTCTTTCCAGTCATAATTATCTTTGTGCCAAATGCTTTGTGACAATTACAATAAAAATTAATATTACAGTGTTTGCTCAGAATTTCACTGCAACTATTTTAAGCACTTAAATGTGGCACAGAAAGTTTAATAATGTAGTAGCCTGGTTGGTTTATGTAAGATTTGTATGGTTTGATTTTAAGAGAAAAATGAACCACATACCTTGTTATTGCAAAGCTGCCATTTACTTTGTCAATGATGAATGCTTGAAAATGAAATATTTTTCAAGTTCATTAATCAAAAACACATTTACTTGGATACAATCTCCAACATTAAGTTATTTAGGGGTGAAATGAAGTTTCACCAAAGGCATTGTTGATATATGCAGTTTCTTTAAAGGATTTTGATTTGCTTCCATCATTCTCTGATATTGCAAAGCTTCCATTTGCACTGCTACTTTCTCAGCCTGTAACCTTATTATCATAGCCATTGCATTATTAGCAGCAACTGCCGAAGCACTTCTTTCTTCGTCCAATTCCATGAAACAATGGTGCTGCTATGGCAAATCTAAAGTTGTAGCTACAGTGTTTATTGCAACATTGAATTTACTGTTGAGTCCCACATCGAATTTGCAATAATAATAATTAGTATTTATAAGGCAATTGTTCACACACCAAGAATAAATTTTGACAATTGGGCTGCTACAGTAAAGAACATGGACAACGTAAGAGACCAAAATGGACCTAGAGGTATAGGTGTCGCAATGCAAAAAACAACGGCAGAAAAATAGTCTCCACCGTGACGCACTATGCACATCGTATTTATTAAGTATTTTGTAAGACGCCATGGAGTACCACACGTACTCATGAATTACTTCGATTCACGCTCTCGAACTATCAATTGCTAACGAAGGCGACATGAAGAAAATATCGATCAGGTACGAGCTTTGTTATTGTCGCTACTATCGTATTGATGTTGTTCTTCCCCAATTGCACTTCAATTAGCGTCTGATTTCTCCCTTGTGTCATGTTTATTATTGATGTGTGTATGAGATTTGCTGCTTTTCTGCGTATTGTTGTGAATTGTCGTAGCCGTGTGTGTGATATGTTATTTGTTATTTTTTAATAGAAACTTGTGGAATTTGATATTCAATCTTGCTTTAATTTGTACCCTTCGAATCAACCTTTGAAAATGACTTGCACTTCCCAATCAATGACATTTCCTCTCATTTGCTTTATTTGAATCCACTTTGAATTGAGTGAACTCGGGTCAATCTTGGAATGAATATGGATCTTGGACTTTGACATAAATTTGAATGAACCCATAAACACGGCCTTGTGATTAACTTAAATATGCACTTAATGGATCTTGAATGCATAGACCTTTGAGCAATACTTGCAATGAACCTTTCAACAAACCTATCCACTCGAAATGAATCTTGAGTGGATTAATGGGTAACCTTTCCTTGAACCCACAAACCATGATTACACTATGAACTTCCTACTTAAATTCTCATCTTGTGTATACTTTAGACCAGACCTATATTGGACATGCGCATCAGGGTCTCCTCAATAAGTTATACCTTAAATAATGATGGAATCCTGACTCGTGCACCGATGAATAGTCTTCATAAGTAAATCCTTGAAAGATATACAATCATGGAAATAAATTATAATATCACTTGCCACGAAATCCATAACCAATCCTCAAATAACCATGATCAACACCAATAGAAAGAAAGCCTTAACCCACCTTGAGTATACACTAAAGCTTCTGAGGAGGAAAGTGACTTTAATACTTGATGAATCTTGAGGGAGAATAGCCTTATGGCTTTCTTAGAAAGAAGTCCATGACGCATATAAATCCACACCCTAATTTTATAATCCCTTTATGCAACCCTAAACACGTGATGACATTGAGAAACCTTGAAGGATATAACCTTGTGACACAACAATATGCTCATGATAATGATAATTCAAACCCTTAATTCCAAGACCCATGAAAGCACCAGTGGAATTGATCTTCAATGAAGTAGAAACCATAAGCCAGTAGAGAACCATGATTCTTTAGAAAGCCTTGAACCCATGCATTAGGATCTTATGCAAATTTTGGCAACCCTCTTTAAAACAGAAAACTCTCGTCCCATATCTAGGAATGCGCCAGAAGGCAACTCGACTGCATGGGTCAATTAATTGGAATTGAATACTATTTTTGCCTTCGCCGGTTTGGAAAATCTGGATCATGCCTTCACTGAAGTGGGACTTTATTTGAATTGGGGTGCTTTTCCCAAATATGGATAAAAGAATATGCAGAAAGTATGACGGGTGTGGCATCCCTTTCACGAATGCATGTTTTCATTGGTTGGTTTCCGCCTTCCTTTTTTATGACTTTAAGGTGGATATAATAAATCATTTGACAATAATTCCTTGACAATTACACCCTGTGAGTTAGACTTAGGTCAAAGTCTTATACTAATGGTGCGTACAAGAGAAACGTGTCCACCTTTATACTTTTTTCATTTCTTTAAAGCTTAACGCAATTCCCTCAACTTGATGAAAGGTCAATGTCTAGTCTCCATTAGATACGATAACAAGATGTTTGAGGTGTATTTCGATAGTGTGAAGAACTTCAAGGAATGATATTATCAAATTACCCATTTACCAAAGTGGCTAAAGTTAATATATGTGACATAGAACTTGAGCTTCCTTTTTGATGTTTGAGTTGATTTTCCATGTTTTGGTGTCAGAGCCATTTATTGGAGGATGCCATATTTTATATCTATAATCTAGACGACTTGTCCCAGGAAGAAACCTACTTGAAGAGGAAATTAGCAGTCTTCTTTGAGGATTTGAGTTTTGTTACTGACATTGTTCCTTCTGAGACGATTTCAAAGAAACGGTTCAAAGAAACATGTTTGTTAGTAGAAGTTGTTGATACTACAAAAGAGGACTCCTTGTTTTTTCCCTTCACATGCAGGGGCCATTAATATGTTGTCTACTATAGAAGTTCAAATTACGGGTTTCTCTATCGGTCCATCCATACTTAACCTCCTTATCCCGGTTCAAACGGAGGTTTGAGGTTCTTTTGGGAAACTCATGGCTTATCACTGCATGTGGTTGGGGGAATTACTTTTGCAGGTTCTATTATTGAAATGCCTCTTAGTTGTGTACCATTTGGAAGAAAGCCTCAGACAGCTAGGCTATACTAGGCGATTCTGGTAGAGCTTTAATGTCTACTCCGACTACATCGTCTTCTACACATCTGGTCTTTTTGGGTTCTCGGACAATTAGGGAGTTTTGATTATTTGTTTTTGAAGAAGATTACACATACTTCTAGAGCAAGGCTAAGGTTGTTCGCCAGGAGAAGCTAGAAAAAAGGGGCATAACAAGTGTGTAGAGTATCAACTATCCTAGCTTTTGGTGATGTTAGAAGAGAAAATATTTTTTTTTCTATTTGTCAGTCTTCGAAAAGAGAAAGAAGTTCTCTAGGAGTGTGTCAATGCTCTTACTATTGACCAAGACCGGTATTTGGAGAAGCTACAAAAGGTGAGTGGTCCGCTAAAAGAGATAGGGATTGACGTGCAAATGTTTGGGTACCATCACTTATTGTATGGGATTGTGCAGTCACTTGTGCAAGAGATGAATAAGAAAGATGAAGACCTATCATCCACTCAAATGATACAATCAACAACTAAAGTTGTTTTTATTGATGAGAACCATGCATTGGATTCCTATTTCGAGACAGTAAAAAACTTGGAGGTGTCTCTGTGAGAGGCTTAGGTTGAAAGAAGGTTGATGACGGCCTTCGAGAGATACATCTTGAAAACCTCGAGTTGTTTAAAGAGTACGCAAATTCGATGGAAAAAAATTCTTTGTTTCACAAGTTTCTTTTGAAAATGCCTTGCAGTATGTGAAATTATTTTATTGCACATAGTACATTTCGCGAGAGCATATGTGTCCTAATTAAGAGATATTGGATGGTAAGTCGGTCATCGTCAGGGATGAATCAAATTTGTATCCTCTTGACTCTTCTTTTGGTATATATATATGACATGTTCTTCCTCAATGTAACAATTGTTGCTGAATAAATTTCATGGTTGTTGATTTATAACATATTTGAAAGTTTAATTACGACATCATCTCATGTCCCGAGTTTGTTTCTCTAGAACCTTAATGGAATTTAAGGTCAATCTTTAAGTTTTATTGGATGTCTTTGAGGAGTGTGCTCGACCAAGGGTAGATACCCCTTCCCTACCCTCAAGTTTGAAATTAGTTTAAGGATGACGTAGTAGAGACTTGCCTATGCGCTATGGAGTGGCTAGTTTTCAAGAGGGGTGAGCCTGAATCATCATTTTTTTCCTGGTCTGTGGTCTTTATCAATGTAACTTCCATTGTGGGGTTTTGAGTGTTTTGGTCGTATGATTGTAGCGTTTGTGAAAATACCCATGGATCATGTATATCCTTTGTGATCTTAAGGAAGAAAATTTGTGAAAAATTATTCATTCTCAGTGGAAAATACATTACACTATGATGAAAATCATTCTCTATGTACATAGTAAAAATAAACTTATCCAGCGACTATTTTGCTACTTGTTTTTTCTCTAAGTGTGATGGTGTGGCTCACCGTGGCCAATATCCCCCTTCATTCATCATTGTCCCTTACACCTGT
The DNA here is from genome assembly GCA_963859935.3 of Lathyrus sativus. Lineage (NCBI taxonomy): Eukaryota > Viridiplantae > Streptophyta > Magnoliopsida > Fabales > Fabaceae > Lathyrus > Lathyrus sativus. The sequence continues at coordinate 475,587,747 of OZ012738.1, forward strand.
CAAACTAAATTGGTTCATGATATACCTATTGGGAACTCCAAACTCTTCTTTTGGTGGTTTGATCGTTATCTCTTTTGACTTCTTGGTTAGGATGGCCATGTTGATTTCTATTGTGTTCTCTTTATCTTTCGTCCCTTTTTCGTCATGTCGCAAAGTCCTATGTATCATTTGTGCTCCAAATAGGGTATCACATATCACCACAAGCATCTCATGTATGTTTTGATACTTCATTTTTTATTAAACTAAATAGGCCACCACGTTCAACATTGGTGCGAAGGGCCTGCCTAGGATGCAATTGTAGACGCTTTTGTAGGAACTACAAGGAATTGCAGGTCAATTCTCCTGGTGTCTCTTCCTTCTCCTAGGATGACCATTACCTTAATTTATCCCCCATGGATGGGTAACTACGACGTTGAAGCTTGTAGGTCGGATCTCCATATGACCATAACTACTCATTTTTTAATATGAGTTTTTCAAAGAGCTTTACATACATGATGTTGCTAGAACTCCCTCCATCAATGAGAATTCTAGAAACACCGGAGCTGGTTATGACTATTGTTATTACCAAACGAAAATTTTCATTTGGGATTCCACTAAGTTTTACACTATCCTAGAATCTGAGAATAGTCATGTTTAGTTTTCCTTTAAAATTGGATCCCTATTTCTTAATGTCACTGGCTTGAAGGTTATTCTTTTTATCATTCCTTTTGAGGGATTCCTTTTTTTAAGGAAGGCCTTTAGTTATGAACATTATGTACTGACACTTTTCTTTTTGGTCTTCTTCCTCATCATCTTTGTGGATCTACGTGTTTGCGAGTATGATTGTCAGTTGATTTTGATGATGAAAATTGATAAATAAAAAAGGTTGAAGGATAACAACTCCATAAGTCAAATGAATTATAGATGTTATTTTGTGATATGGGAGTTGATTTCAACTATCAAGTAAATATTCTAATGATGACATCTGATCAATGGGATATTTCAAACCTCATCAGCCAAACAATTCAAGAACTCAATTGAAGTGTTAATCAAGTTGTTGAAATAAGCAGAGGAATTTGAAGTCTGAAAGAAAGAAAGTGTAAAACTTGACCGATCTTGCACTTAGAGTCTTAGATTGATCAGTTAAAATTGTAAAAGGTCAAGAGTAAGTCTCGAAGTACTAAGGAAAACTCACACATACAAAGTCTTTCAAAACTTTTTAAATTATTTGATTAAATACTTGAAAATGTTTTTATACATGTACTAATTGATTACAAGCTAAATTAATCATATTGAAAAAAAATTTATACTAATTAATTGATTACTACATTATGTTTCATTAATTGACTCATTTTCAATACTTCCAAATTAATTAAAGGATATCTTAATCGATTAGTGACAGCAAAATTCAAAAACATACCATATGTGGGATGATTAATTAAATTCCCGGTAGGATTAAAATGTAACAAGCCATAGTAATAGTGTCAGCCCAGAAATACTTGGGAAGTCCACTTTTGTTAATCATAGTTCTCCCCAACTCTTCCAAAATTTGATTTTTACGTTCCACAACCCCGTTTTGTTGAGGGGTACGCGGAGCGGAGAAGTTATGATCAATTTCGTGTCTACCACAATATTCCTCAAAAAGGTAATTCTCGAACTCACCCATATGATCACTTCTAATTGATATGATGTTTGTGTTTAATTTATTTTGAGAAAGTATAGCAAAATTTTCAAAGGCAGAGAATGTATCGCTCTTGCTAGCCAAGAAGATAGTCCAGCAAAATCTAGAAAAATCATCGACTATAACAAAACCATAGTAGTTACCACCTACACTCTTAATTCTATATGGCCAAAATAGATCCATATGAAGAAGTTCAAGAGGTCTCGTAGTTGAAATAATGTTATTAGATTTAAACGAGATCCTTGTTTGCTTCCCTATTTGGCATGCATCACATAAGTGATCCTTGGTAAACTTGATTTTGGGCAAGCCAATAACTAGATCTTTTAAAACTACCTTTCTTAGCAAGTCAAAATTGACATGCGCTAAACGTCTATGCCACAACCATGAGTCCTCACTCATTGTCATGAGACATTTATCGCTAGTCAATGATACTTCACTAAAATCTAGCATATAGACATTATTTACCCTCAAGCCATTAAACACATCCTTCATTTTATCATTGTGTTCAATTAAGCAACACTCTTTTGAAAAAGATACTTTGTATCCCTTGTCGCATTATTGACTAATGCTAATGAGGTTATGTTTAAGGCCCTCGACTAGCAATACATCAGAGATAGTAGTAGATGAGGGATTACGTACACTATCTTTTCCAAGTATTGCTCCCTTGTTGTTGTCTCCATAGGTTACAAATCCCTTCTTCTTTGCCACAAAGTCAATGAAGAGAGATATGTCTCCTGTCATATATCTTGAGCATCCACTGTTGAGAACTCATCTTCTCTCGGTAGTCTCAAGAGTTTGTACCTATGAATACAATTAATAAAAATAGGTACCCAGTTGCTTATTGGGTCCTTGGTTGTGAGTGAAATCTTGGTTGCATTTAGGCAACCATTGATAAACCCCTTTAGGAACTAAAACTCTCCTAAAGCGACATTTAGCAATGGTGTAACCCTTCTTGCAACATGTCTCATCGCTGCGAAGGAGGGGCCGACAAGGATAGAAGAGTCGTCACAGTTTGTTATTTATCCCAAAAGAGGGAAAGGAAACGATCATAGAAAACCTACGAAAGAGGGAAAGACAGGTCATCGCAACCAAATCTTGGGTTAGGGAGTCAGTTACGCAAGGGGAAGGTATGGGCACCCCTCACGTTCGTTGTACTCAACGGGATCCACGCTTGTTGTCTATCTAAAATGGTGTTAATCTATAAGGTTGGCCACTGGGACAAAAGAAAAGAAAATAGACTCGATAGAGCATCACCGCTCCATGCCTACATACTCCCTCGTGCAATAGGAAAGTCAGAGTCAATGTAGTTCGGAAAACTACGGATGAAGGTGGGGGAAGGTTGCTCGCCAAGACATCGCCGTCTTGTGCCTACGTATCCTCGTCTGGTACGAGAAATTAGAGCAAACGTAGTTCAGGCTGACACGACCACAGGTTGGTTCAAGTGTTTTAGCTGAGTAGGGTTAAACCTTCGTTCTAGCAGTTAGGTGTATTGCTGCTCGACCATTGGAGACTTAGGCGTTACCTGTTTGCGGTAGAACCAAGAGTTAACACACTCTTTCTGAAAATGATTTGCAAATAATCTCGAAGGATAAAAAAAAGGTTTGATGTTTTGTTTTGTGTTTTTTATGAAGAAGTGAATTGAATTAAGTTTGTAATTCATGTTGCACTAAAGACTTTGACTTGAGAGCGAATGCGTCGCATATCGCCAAAGGGCATACGCTAAACACTCTAGATAGTTGAGAGGAAGCCCCCCAACTATCATTCCACAAGTAATTAAGGCTCATAGCGTACAACACTTATTATCCTTTATTAGATGTCTTGAAGAAGTTTTGAGATGAGATGAGAAGACACAAACTCAAAGGGAAAAATAATCAACCCTAATGTTATCATGCAATGTGCTCCTAAGATTGAGATTAAGAGGGGGAAAGACTATCCTAATGTTATCATGCTTGGATTGAACACTTAATGTCTCTCCTACTCCCACCTTAAACAAATGGGTCTAGGAATCCTAAGGGATCATGGCAAAGAAACCAAGTAAAGACAAGATAAAAATCAATTACAAGGAGATGAAAGAAAGAGATGGAGATGAATTAAACAAGTCAAGAGAATATGCAAGCATGATACGCAAGATGCAAGAGATGCCAATTAAACAAAGAAAAGAACAAAAGGACTTAATCAAGTCAAAGAGAACATGAGATGAAATGGGAGAAGTTACAACTCCTACAACCATTCATGCATCAATCACTAATCTCAAAAGGGAAACACCAAAGCTCAAAGAAGAAGCCATGATCAAGATGAAGGTGGGAGAATAGGCTTGGGCAGCAAGCAACATGAGAAATATCTCAACCAAAAGCATCAAATTGATCATGCAAAAAAAAAAAGAAAGCACACACATGTTCTCAAAGTGGCATTTCATTCGAGGCAAACTCAAAGTACAAACAAAGAGTACCAAATCACCTAGAATGAGTTCCAAAGTCCAAGGGACAGAAGTGAGAACAAGAGAAGAAGGTTCACAAACCAAAGAAGAAACAAAGCCAAGACAAGTTACAAAGTAGGGCAAGGTAAAGAACCAAAGTTCAAAACACTTTCAACATTCGAATGCAAATGGAAAGCCCTAATTAAAAGTAACTTGCAACACAAACCAAATAAATGTGTGACCTATAAAATTGAAACCAGCATCCTAAACATGTCGAGAGTGTGAATCAAGAAGTATAGGATGTATATGGGATCCACAAAGGTCATTTCCCAAAGGAACTAGGTCAACTAATTTATATGAACTTCAACTAGGGTGACTTGACTTGCAAGGTTCACCAAAAATAGAAGAATTGTTCAATAAATTCCAAATAAAATGCATAAATCACCTAAACAAGTTGGCAACTAGAGGCAAAAATATCCAAACCAAATTCCAATCAGGGTATCACCAAATGATTTGATCAACTAGGGTGCTCAACCTTGAGGAATCATCATCGAGGGTCAAACAAAAGCAACACAAAGTCAAACAAAAATTGTTCAAACCTTGACCAAAATCAGCCTCAAAGGTACCTCAATCCATCCTCAAAGTGGAGAGGAAACCTCATTCATTGGTGATTGCAAATGGTCCATCAAACAAGGATAATCAAGTGAAAACAATATTAAAAACACTTCCAATTGCAAAATTAAAATAAAATTGAAAAATATAATAAAATCAAAATTAAAAATTATGGAAAATTAATTAAGATCTCAAAGTATTTGAAAATATTTTTTGTTGAATTTTATGATATTTGGAAGTATTTTTAATAATGCAAAACCAAAACAGAAAAGAAAATAAAAATAAAATAAAATGCAAGTAACAAGGGAGGTGCATAAGTAAAACTGGAAACAAAGGGATCACGTTGAAACGCGTTGGGCTCAAAATTGAGGGGGCGTGCATAGAAAAATAAGCCTAATCCAATAGCCAGAGCTCTGATTAATGAAACATAACATTTCATTAATCTTACATGGATTCAACGCGCCAAATCACACTGTCAAGCGAATCAAAACATCACACAGAGCAATTAACAAGTCAAACACCAACCACCTCATATCTGAGGGTCAAATAACCAGACGTCGGAGCCCCTACTCCAATTGTCTTCTCCAGCGAGATGGCCAGTGCTCAGGTGACCAAACCTCAACCAAAATGCACAAAATCGGTATCAAAAGAAAGTTGAACTCACGTAGATTCCGAATCCAGGAACCAAAGATTGATAACACTCATGGATTGAGAAAATCGAACGATTGAATGCTGATATGCATAACTGAAAACTCAACCAAATATGAACAAAAAGTAATCAAACATGGCCTACTTAACGTAGGGCTTCCGATGCAACCAATATGAACCTAATTCATGGCCTAGAATGAGAGAAATTTGGAATGGAAACTTATTAAACGGAGACACTCCGTTGGCTCTTCTCAGGTATGTAAGCTTGCTTCTCTTGCTCCAGATCAACTCCAAATACTTCAAGGAAGATGAATTGAGCTTCAATTAGACTTGATTTGTGCAGAAAAGTGAAATACGATTTTCAAAATTGCTTGAGAAATTCAAATCTTAAAATGCTCTCTAGCTCCAAATGCAGCTTCTTAGCTCTTAGGGCAAGTTTTGAACTTATATATGATGGATATCAGATGAATTGGAAGGCCCGTGAGGCTTTAATTTGATTAATTTGAAAAATGCCCAAAAATGGCAAGCTTCTCATGCACACGTGAAATGCTTGCATACATACATGAAAACCACTCCAATCTACAGCATATGGACTTAATTTGACAATGGAAATGAATTGGGCTTTGCATTGGATCCAATTTGCAAGTTTGAAGTTAAAACTTCTTTGTGAAGAAACTTGGAAATGCACGTGTTTTTGCCCTCTTACACCAAAAGCCATTTATACAATTTTGTTATGAGTGTATTGTGAAGTGAATTGGATCAAAATAAGGCATGAAGATGTCCTATAATGCATTGAATTGAAATCACACTTTAAAGTCCATTTTTCACTTGAAATTCTCACCAAATGTCCATAATCAATCATAATTCACATAATCATTGAGTTTTATGATGCAAATAAGGTCCATAGGAGCAACTTTCATGTTAGTTGAAAGTTCATTTGAAGTACACAAGTGCATGAAAATGACCTATGTAACAAATGACATGTAATCAAATCTTCCCAAAATACCATTGTCTTGCCAAAGCCATAACTTGAGTTCTACAAATGATATCAAGGACTTCTATGACTTCTTGGAAAGCTATGATCATGAGGAACAACTTTCATGTTCACCTAAAGTTGAGGAGAAACTTGATTCCAAGTCAAAAGTGCCTTGTGTTGCACCCCAAAATTTGCCCTCTTTTAAAGACTAACTTATTTCTTCATCCCTTTCAAATTCAATGTCATAAGGGAGGCCCATCATTCCAAATTCAAGGTTCATGAATTCAAGGCTAGATTCAAGAATATTACAAAGAGAAATTTCATGACATTTGCAAGAATGCCACATTTGTTACAAAATCCAAACTTTTGGTAATGCTTAGGAAATTAAGCTATTTCTAGTCTTAATTCAAGTTTCTAAAAATAACTTCATGTCATGGTATCCCCCATGCTCCATCAAGTCCACATGACCCTCTTTGTGCTTACAAACATGCAAGAAAAATATTTAAGAGCTAATTCAATGTTGGAATATTTCAAGATCAATACCATGCATGTTCAACCATGAGCAATTTGAATATGGTCCAAAACAGCCCCATGCAAGAAGTGGCAATGTGTATCATATTACAAAATCATTTTATGTCACAAAACCAAGGCTATAAGCTTATGTTGATACATCTACACATCAAAAATAAGAGTTTGAAAATGAGGTCCAAAAGGTAGTGTTATTGGTTACATGAGTATGTCCAAACAAATCAACCAACCAATGGGTACAAGGATGAATAGAAAGGTAGAGTGTTGTAGAAGGAAATACAGCAAAAACATACTAGAAATGGAAGGAAAGTGGGACTGCACCAAAAAGTGGTAAAAGATATTGCCAAGAATGGAAATTCTGAAAATGGAGAAGTGTGCAAGAGCTGTGATTTTGGTACAGCAGAAAAAGGCAGCAGAAAAAGTGAGATAAGGAGGATAGGAGGCTGCAAAAAGGATCATACACCATCATTCACAACATTTGGAGATAGAGATTGAGAGCAAAGAGTAAGAAAAAACCAGAAAAAATAGAGAGAGCAAAAAAAACCAGCAAAAAGTGAAGAGAGTAAAAAGAGAAACACAAGGGAGCCATTGAGGAGAGTCATCAAAGCATAGAGTGAAGAGAAGTGAACACCTAGCTAAAATCAGTGGAGGCTTTGCAAGGAGGGTAACAACTCTTGGGTATCCATTTCTTCAAACTTTTCTCTTCTTTTATATTGTGCATTTATCATTTGTTCTCTTGGTTTGAGTGTTGTTGTATTGAGTATAACATGTAAGATTCCAAAGGGACCAAAAAAACCATTTTTAAGAACCACAAAAAGAAGCAAAAAACAAGAGAAAAGTTTGGTTTTTCACCCTGGTAGCCTGACACGGGCCGTGTCACACGACACGGCCACCCGCGTCACATCTCTTCTTGAGTTTTCATGGCGTATTTTCCCTGAGTCCCCTGACACGGGCCGTGTCACACAACACGACCACCCGTGTCACACCTCTGTTTAACTTTTTTGGCCCAGACCTTGTGACACGGGCCATGTCATGCAACACGGGCGGCCGTGTCACACCTCTGTTTAACTTTTTGGCCCAGACCTTATGACACGGGCCGTGTCACACTGCTTTTTAAGTTTTTCTGCATTTTTTCTCCCAGACCTTGTGACACGAGCCGTGTCATGCAACACGGGCGGCCGTGTCACGCCGCTGTTTGCCTCAAAAACCTAATTTCTCTAGAACTGTGACACGGGCCGTGTCACACGACACAGCCACCCGTGTCAGACCCCTGTTTTTCACGTTTTTTCGACTTTTTTACCTCAATTTTTTTTTCTCAAGGAGTTTGCCGTGCCGTTTTTTTTGTGTTTCGTTTTTTTTTTGAGCCGATTAACCCGTTGTGTTTGGTATGGTTTTTATGCATATTTATTTTTGGTCATTGTTTTTACCTTTGGTTCTAAAAACTATTTTCAAGAAAACAAACTCTTGATTCTCATCGAGCCATTTTTGACCTTGTAAGCTGATTGCCTTGTGCATCGCCATCGACCTTGCTCGCTTCACCTCAAACCTTTTTAAGCAATTAAACCCTTGACCCAACGTCAAGCGGATTTTCTCAAAAAATTGTTAAGCCAATTCACCATATTTAATAAAAGGGTAAAGTTCTCTTTGTATTGAACTAAAGAGAGGGGATTGAGTGTAGACTTCTTCCTCTCCGAGTGTTGAGATGCTCACTGTAGTATGGGTAGTTTTGACACTCGTCTTTCAATATGAAGATGTTTTCATCCACACCTTTTTCTCCTAAAAAACCTCGGCCCCGTACCGAGTGCATTTTCAAAACACTTACAATAAATAAATCGATTTTCTTTGTATTGAACTAAAGAGAGAGGATTGAGTGTAGACTTCTTCCTCTCCGAGTGTTGGGATATTCACTGTAGTGTGGGTGGTCTCGATACTCGTCTTTCAATACGAAGACGTGACTCTATCCGCCACCTATCTCCCTCTACAATTTCTTTCCGCAACCTTTGTCACCTAAAAACCTCGGTCCCGTACCGAGCGCATTTTTAAACTCTTTTCATAACAAAAACTTGAATGGTCGTGGAGTGGTTAGGCGTAGGCCTTCTCCTATCCCGAGTGCTGACGTTTACCGTAGGGTTCTCTGTTGCAAAAGCACTTACCATTCAAAACCCAAAAAAAACTTTAATAAGAGAATGAAGTTCTCTTTGTATTGAACTAAAGAGAGAGGATTAAGTGTAGACTTCTTCCTCTCCAAGTGTCGAGATGCTTACTATAGTGTGTGTGATTTTGATACTCGTCTTTCAATACGAAGACGCTATGTTCGCCACACCATTTCATAACAAAAACTTTGAGATAAAGAATTGGGTACTACCCTTAGGGGTTACTATCTGAGGACCTATATCGCCCCTAAAAAAACAATTCAACAAATCAAATGTGACATCTTGTCTCGCATGGCGAAAACTTATCTTTCGAAAAGGATATGATACGTCCGTTCTACCGCAAACAAGTAATGCCTAAGTCTCCAACGAGCGAGCAACAATACACCTAACTGCTAGAATGCGTATGATAGCATCATCCATAAAAACATCAACAAGTCGTAGGCCAAACTACGACTGCTCTGATTCTTTACTTCTTCAAGTAAAGATACGTAGGCACAAGGGCCACAATTCTTGGCGAGCATAAACCTTCATATCAGTAGTTTCCCGAACTACGTCGACTCTGACTTTCTCATATCCGTTGAGAATACGTAGGCCTGGGACCGCGAAGTCCTACCGAGTCCGTTCTTTCCCTTCTTCCCCCAGTTACCTCCTTTCTTAGTTTCTAAACCCACTTTCTTTACCCTTTGGAAAACACTTTTATAGCATAACATTTAAGCAATTAAATTCACACGTCAACAAACAAATGGTTCCCATCGAGTACTATGGATGCGAGGGGTGCTAATACCTTCCCCTCGCATAACCGGCTTCCGAACCCGTTCGTGGTTGCGAGACCATTTTATCCGTTCTTTTCTTAAGGTTTTCTCGATATTTTCCTTTCCCCCTCATGGGATAAATAAAGTTCGGTGGCGACTCTTCTGTCCTTTTCCTTTTCGCCTTCCCTGTCGTTGCGCGTATTTTTCGAGTAGCGACACCTTGGAAGTGAGTTGACTTTTAGTTGACTAAAAATATGTTCACCTGAGACCTCTAACTTGTTGGCATCATAAATTGAGTTCCACAAACCCAATGGATGAGTTCTAGTACTCAAAAGAGCTCTTAGAACATGCCCTACAAGTTTCATGTTTACAAGAAAATGAGCTTGAGCTTGTATCATGAGGTAACTTGTCCTTGAAGTTAGGCACTAAAGAAGGAGATTTTACACTGAGATCCTCTGAAACCCTAATTTAATAACTCCTTGAACTCTTGATTCTTCTTGATTTGAACTTGACATTACATCTCAGATGTATCAACATAACTTACCATGGATTCAATAACTTAAAACCAAGTCTCGACCTTCTTTAAGTCCTTAATTAACCTTGAGTTGACCAGATGAAACCCTAGGTGCACAACCTTTGGTTGTAGCCTCTTGCAGATGAAATGAGTGCCTAGATAAGCTCCACAATGGTTTCCAAAGCACTTTGAGCTGACATTCTTTCAATAGTTAACTCCCATTCTGCTTTTTGAGGAGCCTGTTGTTGTTGCGGATATGGAGATAAGTTTTGGTCTTTCCAGGAAAAATTAGGATGATTCTTCCATCCTGGATTATAGGTCTGAGAATACAGATTGTTCTGCCTCAAAAAGTTTATCTCTTCAATTTGTTGAGCAGTAGCAAGACAATGCACAGTAAAATGGGGACCATTACATACCTCACAACTCACAACTTGGACAGGTTGTACCTGAGCTACAGTTTCAATACCCACATTCATTCCCTTAAGCCTTCTTTCCACTTTAGCTTTGATTTGATCTTCCATTTTCACAACTTGTGCGGCCAACTTCAAGTCAACTATTTCTTCCGGCTTATTCACACTCCGGTCATATAATTCCAGATGTTCGTTTGCAGCGATCGCTTCAATAATTTTTCTGATTCCAATGGCTGTTGTAAAGTTGGATGAACCACCGGCTGCTGTATTGGTTAGCTGCTTAGTCTTCATCTTAACATCATTCACAAACATCTGCATCTGTTCAGTTTGATCCAGATTGTGAGTAGGACATGCAACCAATAACCGTTTGAACCTTTCATACGAGTCCCCGAGTGATTCTCCCTCCCATTGTTTAAAATTCATAATATCATATCGTTTGTGAATATAAACAGAGGAAGGAAAATACTCATTCAGAAAGGCTTTTTCCATTTCTTCCCACGTAGTAATACTTCCGGCTGGTAAGGAGTAAAACCATTCTTCAGCTTCGTCAGATAAAGTGAACGGGAACATTCTTAACCTTTTAGCTTCATCTGTGTGTCCTTCAATCTTTAGAGTAGTGCTCATCGTCATAAATCTCTGTAGATGCTTATTTGCGTCTTCGCTAACCTTTCCGGTGAAAGGTCTCCTCTCAAGGTGAGTGATTGTGCTCGGATGTAGTTGGAAATTTGCGACATTCACTGGTTGATTCACAATGGTCATCCGGTTTGGTTGAGCATTTGCCCCTCCATAGTCTCCCAAAAGTCTCTCCGCTGGTGGGAGATCCGCCATAGCTTTAGTATCTATTTCTGATTCTGAACCTGAATCTGAATGAACAGAAACTCTTTCCTCTTCTGAAACTAATAGTCTAGCTTGCCTACGTCTTTCGCGTAAAGTCCTTTCAATTTCTGCGTCCAAAGAAAAATTAGCTGAGGGATCTCCTCGCATGAAAGTGTTAGACGTAGATTAGTAGTAACAAAATAAAAATAATAAAAATTAAAATTAAAAACTGAAAATAAAATTTTGGTCGCAGAGCAACAAAATTTCAATTGACTTAGAATCAAACTTATATTCTGGCAGTCCCCGGCAACAGCGCCAAAAACTTGACTGGTAAATTAGCAAGTGTACTAATTTTACCGATGTAGTACTAAGGGAAAATTCCCCGAATATCGATCTCTGAGGACTGCGTGTGAATACAAGTTCTATACTAATGCAATTGAACAAAAATTCATAAAGGTTTTGGTTTGGTTCTTTAAAAATATAAAGGCCAGAAGGCAAAAGCAATAAAATAAAGGTTTTGGACAGTTATGAGAAGCATACTAGGGTAGGGTGTATGAAAAAACCTTGTAATAACCTTGGTCCTTCATTTTCAGAAATCACTGCTCAATTCAATCGTTACCGGTTTTAAAGATTAGTTGACTCTAATTCCTTAGCAGAAAACCCTTTGGCATTCTCCCTATGCCCCAATTCCTTGGCGGTATAGGGACAATACCAAGCAATATATTTTACCTAATACATTACGGTTACTATAAGGTATCCCCATTCCTAGGCAATATCTACTATAGTATTATCGTATACACGCGTTAACACTTGTTTTTCCAAACCTAAGGTTAACCGTAAATCATATTCCCATTTGTCAAATAAGAAAAGCCATAAAACATTATACGATAACAACGATGATTAGAAAGTAGTGAAATATATAATTCAAGAAACCGAAGGTTATTACAGAGTCAATTCAGGGACACTCCCCTAACATTGGGGGGTTTAGCTACTCACAATAATAAAAATAAACTCAACAATAAAATTCAACATTACAAGAGAATTGGTTGCTTTGATCTTCAATCGCTTCCGCTCATGAGGACCTTCAGTTCCCAAATCCTTGATCGCTCCAATCTTTATCGTCCAATTTCTTTTTTGTGCAAAAGTCCCTTATTCTTTCTCCAAACACATATCAAATAGTCTCAATTCAAACTCATCACTAGGGAAATACCCACAATACCCTCGGGGATCACAAGAGACAAAAATACAAGAAAAATAGGGAAAAAAGCGCTTCCTGCAACACGGGCGCCCGTGTTGGCTTCCTGAAAGATTTTTCGCGTGAAATTTGCAAGTCACAGGTGTCACAACATGGGCCGTGTCACACGACACGGGCACCCGTGTTGTGCCACTGTTTTTTCTCCAAAAATTGCCTTTTCTGAGCACATCCTGCAACACGGGTCGTGTCACACAACATGGGCACCCGTGTTGCACCTCTGTTTCGAATCTGACTTCGACTCCAACACGAAAGTTGTAGCTCTCTCTCTTAGCTTTCCGGCGGTTTTTAGAACGCCTCAAAAGGATTCCCGGAACTCCAGTTATGATCGTTTTCGTGCAGACTGCTAAAGATTTCACAACAAAACTCTTCCGAAATCTTGCCATTTTTTCCCGGTTTTCGCTCTGCTTCTCCTTTATTGAATACCTGAACCTAGAAACAGTAAAAATACCAAATCGATGCGTAAAATGTAATAAAAACAACTAAAATGCGATAAGACAAAACAAATGATTAACTAAAATAAACTGTAAAATAACGTGTAAAAACCACCGATCATAGCAACATCATTAGAAACTGGTCCACCAAGTGAATTTAGTCTATTGATAAGGTGAGAAAATCTCTTTTGCATGTCAGCAATGGTTTCCTCTTGCTCCATGTGAAAGAGATCAAACTCTTGTGTCAAAGTATTGATTCTAGCTAGCTTGACATCATTTGTTCCCTCATGGACAACTTGTAAATAGTCCCACATAGCCTAAGCAGTCAAACAATGGGAAACTCTATAGTATTCATCAACTCCCGAGGAGGAGATCATAATATTTGTAGCTTTCCAATTGTAATTGTACTTTTTCTCGTCTTCATCATTCCATTGTGCTTCGGGCTTAGGCACAATTATGTTATTTTCATCGGTCATGGTTATTTCCATAGGACCATTCAAAATAACATTTCATACCTTCCTGTCAATGGAATTTATATGCGCACGCATACAGTCTTTCCATTAACTATAGTTTTCACCATTGAAAACAGGTGCTCTATAAGCCCTTTTTGGCCCGTTAGCCATGTTCTACTAAGTTATATGTGAAGCACGAAATGAACTGGTTCTCCTGACGCAAATCTAGAAGGGGGATTGAATAGATCGCTTATTTAAAACAGAGTCGGCGCTACCAAAAATTGGTTTTTAAAAATGTTTTAGGCGGAAGCGTTCGAGGAACTATATTCGTCTAAAACGAACCTTTACTGAAAAAACCGGATATGCATAAAGCCTATTGAATTCGATAAAAACGAGATTTACGAATCACTAATTTGATCACACTTCAATCAAATTTTGTTCACTATAAGGTGTGACTAGTTCCAATGCTTTTAAAACATAAACAATTTGAAAAGATAGTACAATTGTTTTTAGTTCACACAATTGGTCAAACACTTGGAGTGCAAGGCACTAAAAGTGAATTCTACTATGAGAGTAAAGTTCTCAAGTGTTCTATTACAATCAAGGGTTGTAACAAGCTTAAAAAATAATCCAGCACTACTCAAATTAGAATATGATTAACACAATTGTTTTGCACTTAAAACTCATAATTTAAGCAATATAAACGTAAAGAAAGAGACAACAATTTGTTGAGGTAGTTCCACCGTTGTCCTCACTCAGGGTACGTCTGCCATCAATTCTAACAATATAATTGAGACTTGTATATAGATAGATATAACTTGTTGGTAAATGTTTACACAAGAAGCAAATAGAGATCAAAACGATCAAACACAATTTGTTGATGTAAAACCTATTCCTTCTCGTCCCTTGATTCAAGTTAAATCAAGTCCTTCGAACGCAGTGAGTAAACCTTCGACTACGGCACGCCCTTTGAACAACCCCACGGTCTTAAAATCTTGTCCAGATGATTTCAGTCACCCATGTGTCGAACACGAATCTTCCACTCACAATCCTCTGGTTACCGCTACTAAACTGACAGAACCACCCGTTCTTCGATTACCTTCGCTCGGATGAATCTGTGATGGACTGATTCGTGCAAAAAACCCCCAAAATCCAAGATTCTTGGAGGAAAAAACCCTAACGGTTTTATTCAAGAAAAACCTACTGATTACTCAACCCAAATCAGATTACACCAATCCTAAATTTTGACGTTATCATCTCGAGCAAGCAGAATGCACAACAAAAATGATTATGTGTAGTTGTTGAGAAAATGATATGAAGAGGATGAGAACAAGTCAGTATGTTATTTTCACTTTTCTTTTTTTTCTAAGTGTTTTGAAAGGAAGAGCAAAACTCACTTTATATACAAGGCATAACTGATTAACAAATATAACAAACACCAAGACTGGTTCACATAACAGATTTTTGACTAAACATAACCGAGCGGTTTACCTATGCAGAAAGGAGGGTCGACCTGAGCTTACCAGAATTTCTAATTATGCAAAAAATAGAACCTTGCATCGATGCAAAGCATGCAGATTTCAGCAAATTGAAATGGACACAGTATGAGTCGATCCGGAGGGTCGATGCAAGCCCTCCTGAGAGTAGACCATTAAAAAAACTATTTGTATGAGTCAACTAGAGCTAGCTTTGAGTTGACTCAAAGCCTTCAAATATGAAAAAAATGCATATTTTCAAGTATCAAGTCATTTTTCAGGAACTCTATAACATAGTAAGCTTGACAAGCTTGACCAACCCTACATGAAGCATGAATTTAGCCATTTCTATATGTATCAATAATGTTTTTGACGAGTGTTTGACTTACGAGGGATAAGACATGCATATGAGACACGATGATACCATCCAAGGTACATTTTTCTATCAATCTAAGTTTTGATATCATTGATACAAGTGAAGCTACCTATGAGGATTACCCTCACATCTCTCTCTTCTCCTCTTGTGTTTGGAGTCACTTGATCAACAACTAATGTCGTCCTTCTTTCTTTTATTCCCGATGATGGCTTCTATAGTCGTCTTTGGAAACACGTATCCCTAGCGGGGGATCATTTCTTCCTTGGTGATTCATCTCACTTCTTATGGCCTTTCTTTTTATCACAATCCTCATTTTGGTCACTGTCTTGGGTTTATCGGGTAAGTCACCCTTTCTTGATCACTCTACAAATGCATGCTTCGAGTATGTTGTAAAATTGAAAAGTTCAATCACACTAAATTTGATGTGTAGAGACAAGGAACATTGACCACCAAAATAAATGGTCTTTAGCCAAAATAATTCTTTATGCAATAAAAAACAATTTAACTTGGCATAAGAAGATAAAAGACATCAAGCGCAATAACTTGTTTATCCAATTCAATCAAACGATCTACTTTGGAGAAGAGAGCAACTCCTCGATTCTTTATAATTCTCATAGCTGTCACCAAATATTACAAATGAGTTACAAAAATATAGTTACCCTAATTTCCAAGAACAAACTTTATTTTTTACCCAAGTATTTTCCAATTTTTGCAACTTTTTATATATGAACCACGCAAGTCCAATGTGTTTATAAATGTTTCTCACCCCCTTAGATATCTTCAAGAATTTTCCGAATTTCAAGAATACATTCTTAGGAATTTACTCTTACCCCTCTAAGATTAATAATAGGATTCTCAAACCCTTCTTTTTATCTTCAGCTCTAAAGTTGTGAAGGTTGTTTAAGACAAGATTGATATATATATATATATATATATATATATATATATATATATATATATATATATATATATATATATATATATATATATATATATATATATATATATATATATATATATATATATATATATATATATATATATATATATTTATAATTGTTGAAACTCAACATATTCATAACAAGCCTAAAACATAACTCATTTATAAACGAATCCATGAACCAAAACAAGGAAGCTCAATACGCAGAAACGAGGAAATTAGACCAGAGCTTTGAAAGACCGAACCACCAGTCACACCTAGATCCAGTGTTGTTCCACCTTTGTCAGCCTCTTTGTCTCCCATCGTGTCGGCTCTGTCATTAGCCACACTCTGCACCGCCGCGCCATCCTCTTTTGTGGTTATGTCGTCTTTGTTGACTTAGTTGATTTCTTATTTTTGAAATCGTTAAACATGTTTTCTTTCTTTTTATTATTTAAGATTTTAGCGCATATTTCAACAAAATGGATGCATTCATCGATAATGTGACAACGATCTTTGTAAAAACCAAAATATTTTGATTTGTCTATTCTAGATGACTCGGGATAAAGATTCTTGATCACAAATTATAGTCATTTTGATGTTTTCAAATTTTTAAGTATAAAATGATATATATATTTTTTAATCTCTAATTTTTATTTAAAGTTGCTAAAAAAAATTATTTAGTGACATTAACACTATTATGCTATCACATTTTCTTATGAAAACTAATAGTATATAATTATAGGGTTGTCGGTAGGGATGGCAACGGGGCGGGGTCAACTATACCCGCACATGCACACGCCTCCATGGAACACACTGCCTTCCGCCCCCAAATCCAATTAAGGGTAAAAATTTATCGCTCAGACCCGTCCTCAGTGGAGAACGGGTGCACCTGCCCCGCCCCCACCTGCAAAATAATTAATTTTTTAAATTTATAATAAAAATTAATAATTTAATTAAAAAATTAATTATTTTAATAAACTAATTAATTATTTAATTAAAAATTTAATTAATAAATAAATATTAACTTAATTAATTTATTTATTTTAATTGCAATAAGGTTATTAATAATTTAATTAAAAATATAATTAATAAATAAATATTAAAATAAGTAAAATAAGAGAATTAAACTAGAATGTATTATTAGGGGCGGGGCGGAGGCGGGGGCGGGCGGGTCTTAGTGTCTCCCTGCACCCGCATCCGTAGTTAAGAACCGGAGTTTTCCCGCACTCGCATCCAATTAAATCGGATTTTCTCCATTAATTTTTGAGCGGACCCGAATTTGTTTGTCATCCTCAATTGTCGGGTAACTCAACTTGTATGTTTTTTTTTTTTTTAAGTTAATGAATATAATCAGTTGATTTATGATTGAATCATTCACGCAAAAATTTATTTATATTTATATACATTAATGTAAATAAATTATTAATATTTATAAAATCACTATTCCACTAATCAAAATTATTGTGCTTGTACTTTTAAAAAAAGCACAATTTTCTATACAATACAGATAAAATTAAAATATAAAAGAATAACACAATAATTTTTTTTATATAACTTACAATTTTTATAAGAAAAAATTATACTATGTTAATCATAAATTTTATACGGGAAAATTTACAGATTCATTCAAATATATTTCTTCTTTGCAGATTCATTCAAATATATTTCTTCGTTACATATAATGATACGAAAAATATTTGCATGGATACATATTTAAATATATATTTTTAAAAACATCTAATAAGAAGAGAGAGAATTTAAATTTTATTTAAAATTTAATTTATTTTTAATTAGATTTATGAGGTTGTGATTATGAAGGAGAGAAAAAAGTTTTTTTTTTATTTTTTAATTAATAAAAAAATTATAATAGGTTGTTTGTAAAACTATTACTTGTGGTTGTTTCCATTTAAAATATTTCCTAATACAACTATATAAACTCTTAACAACGTATTTAAAATGTTATTTTTGTTGCGGTAAATAAATTTTAAATTGCCTATGTATGTTTATAATTATTGTTCACTTTTTTACACTTTTGAATTTAAATTTTGGACGAATACTTCTTAAATATCGAGACTCTAGATAGTACCAAAAAATGTGAATGAAAATTTTACAACTTAATCAACAATAACGCCTGTTTTAATAGGCAATTTTAGGTTTTAGTAGACAGTATAAAAAATGTGGATTAAAATTTTCAAGATGATCATTTTTTAAACAAAGGTTTTTGAAAAATTAAAAATAAAATATGAAATATTTAAGAGGTCAACAAAAATATTTAACCCTAATAACTAATAAGATTAATTGGATTTTGTGTATGACTCGTAATAATTTAACCGTGAACATGAATTCTAAGTGAATTTGTCATTATTAAATACTCAGGCTTTCAGTTAAAATAAAAGAAACTCTTAGGTAGTTTCATGTTGGTCTTATATCATGTGATTGATAAACCAAAATTGCTTGTGAGGTTGCTAAATTAATAAAAGTAGCGAGGAACTGAAATTCATACAAAAATACTCTGTTTTTGATTAATGATTCACAATAACACAAACTAAGCTTTCCTCGAATAATTCAGACAAGAGAATTGGACACAAGACGAAAATTGCTTTATTTGAATCCCAAATTTCCACATCTTGCATCATATTCCAGTCTCTTTTTTTTATCGCATATTACCCTCTCGCAAGACATCAATCATATTGTATATTCTCTTAGGATCCTTTGCTTCAATCTGCATACATCAAATATAATTTTAGTAAGAGATAAATAGTTATACACCAGTGGAAATAGAGCAAATTGTCTAAAATTTTAAGCACCTTCTTAGCAAGAAATAGTACAGCATCAACAGTGCCCTCAGCGTATATTGATCTACCACAAACATTATGTTGAAATTCAAACGAAACTCTGCAATGATTTGATGAAGAAACAATACACAATAAAGAAAAATTTAGTTAGTGACAGGAAGAAGTGTGTCAAAACATAGAATCAAAGAAGAAAATGAAAATTGTTAATTCTTACGTTTTGTCTGGTGACTCCAAATGATACATATGAAAGGCATGACCAGACAAATACTCCTCTGGAACTCCCACCATTTCAACTTGTTGCTTAGGGTCCCTGATCAATTGTATCTAACAAAATTCATGGAAAGAAGGGGGAAACTCCAGTAAGAATTTGTGGATCTTTTAATATAGACAAAAATGAAAATCAATTTGAGGAGTTTGGTAACAGTCAAGATGAATGGGAAACTACGTTGTCCCAAAATGAACCGTGCAACGTGATCTAACGCACCTGATCCATATCGAAAGACGCCCCCAGTTTATCGAAGCAAGATATCACAGCCTTGGCAGTTCCAGATGCGTCAACTTTGTTTGCTTGATGAGACTCTAATACCTACAATCTTGGAAGAATGCATCAGATTTTAATATTGCATTGAAAAGAAGCTTTATTAAAGGATGAGAACCAAAAAAATTGAAGAAATCATGAAACCTAATGTTACTTTTACCAACATGAAACCTAATGTTACTTCATTTTTTTTATACCAACATGCAATTTATCTTTCCAATCACAATCCACGGGACTGTACTCTCTAAAACAAGATACGCCAATATTATGTAAGTGATAGGCAATTTAATCAACCGATCTACTTAAACACGAGGTTGCAGACCTGACCAGGATAAAGCAAACCAGAACAACAAAATATCAAGATTATGCAAGTGACCAATAAAATTAACCAAGTGTATGCAGACCAGATACATTTTAGACTCAATCAATTATCCTCAAACTCACAACTCAATGCAACTCTACATGAAGTTATGCCAGACTACCCGAGTTTACACGCGACTTTATATGCGAGCTAACTTAATTTCGGTATTGAATGATGTGAGTTAACTTGAGTTTGACAACCATGCTTGCCTAGAACTCAATTCAAGTTTCAAGCAAAGTAAAGTCATTGTGTTTGAACAATCTGACAATCTGTTTTTTAGTTTCAGTAGGAATGTTATGAGTTACAGCTTATGGCAGACAAAAATGTCCCAAAGTGTAAATACAGCAAAGGGTAAGCAAAAGGTAAGAGATACCTGTAAGGAATACCCAGAAAAGGCTCCAGGAAATTGCTCTGCCATAATTTCCATAGCTGCAAGAAAAGCAACAACCTAGGGGAAAGAGTATAGCCACATAAGGATGACAAACTACATGAGTGTAAAAGACATGATAAACAGAAAATTGATCAAGGTTTTCAGAATTATGATTTACCTGCTTTCCCATTTGCGGGGATATGACAGCATAATTCTTTGCATCTTCAACTGTCTTATGCAGCAAATCCCTATCTCCACCGGTGGTTCCTATCACAAAGGGTACTCCGACCTTACTGTATAACTCTGCATTGCCTGCAAATGAGAATGAATTAATATATAGCACCAACACCATTAAAATTTTCATAAAATACTCCTAATCGAATATTTTATAACATCAAAAGTTCAAACACAATTCTATTTTTGAAAGTTCAAAAACGTGTACTGATCAATGAAATGGCCAAGTACAACCCGCATATTCTTTGGCGTAAAATACAATTATTTTTGTTATTTTTATTATAATAGTTTATAACTATTTGCATTGCAATTGTCAATACCAAAACTATTTTTTTTTTCTCTTTCTGACCTTTATTCCTCTCTCTTCTTATGTTATTCAAACTAATTTCTTTCTTATATTCGTATCTTTTTTCTTTTTGAATATATTCATCTATATATACTCGATTGAGACTTGCTATAAAAAAACTAAATTAGGTGGTTCTTGATGTAGTTTTATGTTATTATTATTACTATTATTGTATAATCAAATGCAATTTCTCCAGCTACCCATGGCCCCAACACAGTACAAATCTTTAAAACAAAGTGTCCACACTACAATGATCAAAATGCAACAAAGAGAAACCAACCAAAAAAGCTACACATTATCAGCACCAAATGAAATTCAGAATAACCAAGATGCAACACAATTCAAAAATATAATATCCTCATTGATACAGAATATTAGAATGCTATCATTATCATATATCAACACAATACTCATTGATACAGAATCTTTATTTTTAATAATCAATGGTACAAAATCATGTAATGCTATTATTATTATTATTATTATTATTTTGTATATCAACACAAAAGAGTAACAGAAAAAGCTATCATTGACTGTCAAGTTATTTATATTTCTCTCCAATGATAAGAAAACATGCTTCAAAATACTTCTACCTACCATTGACTGCATTTGGTAGTGTGTAGACCACAAATCAATAATAAAATTTGGATATTTGTCGACAATAGATTCAAGAAAACCCTCTCTATCAGAAAGACCGTTCACAAGAAACTCCCTTCAACTGACCTCAAAAGTCTGTCCTGATTCCTCTTCAACCCCAAACGACACAGGCACAATATTTAGTTCAGCACGTAATAGTGGCTACTCTAAAAAGCACCATGTAATGGACCACTTAACTTATTCAGTTTGTTAGGATAATACTACAAACACTAGTTCGGTATAATAGTTGCTACCCTAAAAAGCACCACGTAATGAACCACTTAACTGATTCGGTTTGCTAGGATAATACTACAAACACTAGTTCAGTTTAATAGTGGCTACCCTAAAAAGCACCGCATAATGGACCACTTAACGGATTAAAAGTCTTAAACCATGATTAATTAGCATTATGTGCATATGAAACCGACTGCTATCCAGCTGTCCATTCCACAAACCATAAGCCTTATAGTTTACGATAAATTAGAGCACATGATTTTTCTGTTTCATCACTTCTCATACAAAACAACTCCCTTCTGTCTCACACACAAATACTGTCCAATGGCTGTTAATCATGTAATCACTTTTTTAATATGTACATCTGTTATGGTAGCTTTTGCTGAAAATTTATACCAAGATATTGGTATCACTTGGGGAGACGGAAGAAGTAAGATTCTGAACAATGGTCAGCTTCTTATTTTGTATCTAGATAGAACCTCTGACTCTGGCTTTCAATCCAATAATCAATATTTTTATGGTAAGATTGACACACAAATCAAACTTGTACTTGGGAATTCATCTGGCACAGTCACGGCTTATTATGTGAGTTTAATCCATACTCAATCTAAAACAATACTGTAGTATTTTTATAAAACATGCCTAATATCTAATATTATACTTTTGTATCATGCATTGCAGCTACGTTCAGAAGGGTTATATTGGGATGAATTAGACTTTGAATTCCTGGGAAATTTAAGCGGTGATCCTTACATGGTTCATACCAACGTGTATACCAAAGGTAAAGGTGACAGAGAGGAACAATTTTATCTATGAGTTAATCCAACCGCGGATTTACATACATAACATGCTGTGTAAGTTTCTCAAATTCATATCACAATCTTAGTATACAAATGAGCTGTTAAAATTACATTATATCATAAGCTCTGCCACATGTGAGATCAGTGTTGCCGATGGCAGATGACGGTCCATGGCGGAGAGCCAAAATCCCGCCATACCGATCAATTTGCAATGTCTTTATAGCAGAAAAACCCGCAATATTGGTCAATATTTATCATTGTGGTGAGCTCAAAAATTGCCATGTATATCCGCCATAGTGGCCATGGCGCCGCTATTTGATAACACTACTGAGATTTCATAATTTATACTATAAAAGAAATGAATATTAAGTTATACTCCCTCTGTTTCAAAATGGTTGTTGTTTAAGGTTTTTGCACACTTATTAATGTGTTGGAAGTAGTGTACAAGGTAATAATTAAAGGACACAATTGGGAAAATAGCAATCATATCTAAATTGAAAAGTGAGAATGAGTCATTTTGAAACAAATTTTATTTGATAAACGACAGTCATTTTAAAAATGGAGGGAGTATATACATATCAACAATGATAAGAGAACATGCTTCAAAATAGTGATACCTACCATTGACTGCATTTGGTACAGTGTAGTCCACAACAATCAAATTTGGATATTTATCGAGAACAGATTGAAGAAAACCCTCTCTATCAGAAGGACCATTCACAAGAAACTCCCTTCCACCGATCTCAAAAGTCCGTCCTGATTCCTCTTCAACCCCAAACGATACCGGCACAACGTTCAGTCCAGCAGCTTCTGCTGCACTAATGACAGCTTTTCCCATTCTTCCAGTACATGAATTAACCTAACCCGAGTAAACAAAAATCAACAATCAGTGCTTCACATCCATAGTATTTTCCAGTAAGAGCTATCAACAACATTGTGTTAAATCATGAATTATGCGTTAAAAACAGATACACAAGTGTAGAATCGAAATTGAAGGTTAATTACCATTATTGGAAGTGCAGTGTTCTGAGTGGAAGGCTCGGATTTTTGGAGAAAAGTCTGAACCGGTGTAGCTGACATTGAGACTTTAGGGACGAAACGCAAAGTCTTATTCTGAGAAATGCGGTAATTTCTGTTCGAAGTGAGGTTATTGGAGAAGAATGTGAGGTTGTTGTGGTGTCTGTGAAAAACGTTGGTTGCGGGTTTGAATGTGAAAGTTGCCATGGAGAGATTGAGGTTAAAATTAGGGGTTTAGGGTTTTTGGAAGAAGCTGCTGTAGGTTTAGAAATGCAGAGTTTTTTAAGCTTTGGAACTCAATGATGATTTTCGATTCTGGCACGTGATCCTCGGGAGAGGTAAAGGTCTTGCACGTGATCGATCGCACCGTTGCTGATTGGACGTGTAGATGAATTAATTATGACTTTTTTTTCATTTAATTTTTATTATTTATTTATTAATATTTTCAATTGTTAGAAGGAGGTAGTAACACTGTTTGGTTTAAGTGAAACTTGAATTTTGGAAAACACCAAGAATATTCTTTACATTTTTAGATTCAGGGTGACTTTGAATTTTGGAAAAACCAAGATAATCATGCTTTGCGCAAACCTTGTAACAATATGCATGCATATTGTTTTTTCATTTATAAAGAGACGTGTAATTAATTGCTCTATGTCACATAGTGTATTTTTGTCTTTCAGCAAGATTAATGTTTTTCAAGATAGAGTACGAAAATGAGTTTGAGAGGAGAAGAGTAAAAATTTACTCATTGGCATTTTGTAGACGTTATTGCATCCAAAACGCTATTAATAAAGATCAAATCAATTTGTTTTATAGAACACTTGATTTCGTTTTTTATGTTTAGGGAGTAGATTAGTGAGAGTGTATCAACGTAATACATTAGCGTAATTAAATGACGACATACATGATGTGTACATATGTGATGTATTCAACCTTTCAGCCGACTAATTTAAAATGGACCAATTTCACCGTCCACTAGTGAGATTTGAATGAGTTTATTATTGTCTGGAATACTAAAGACACATCAATGCTTCTAAGACCTTTATTTATCGATGTATTTATATTCTGAGATAACTTCAAAAATAGTTCTCATACTATGTCATCCTTTATAATGTGAGGGGCATATCAGATTATCTTTTTGTTGAGTTTAATAATTTAGCATGCATGTTCCTTTTAATTTGGACTTCTTTTGTGTTTGAGTCAAATCATATTCAGATCGAACATATTCTCATGAACTCTTAGCTATATTATTTGATGATGGGTCTAAAAATCTTAAAATCTATAAAAATAAAAATAAAAATAATATAGATTTTTTTATATCAATGTGGTATCTCTTCTTCTAGACTTGTAGCCCGTGAATGAGTTAAAAGCTTATGAGTTTATATGAGTTGCTCATTGTACCTAATTCATGATGTGACACGTACCTCTATAGTTTGATGTACATGATTTAATAATGTGGCAATTATATTTTTGAATTGCATCAAGATTGCTAATTATGATCATCTTAAGTTTTGGGAAACCCCTATAAGTTTATCATGGTGTAACTATATAAAAATAAATTGATGCTCTATTTTGTCATGGTTTAAACATGACAAATATTTTATGAGGCCATGTGGACGGCTCTGCATATTATATGTTACATCGTTGAATTTTAATAATGTTAGTCTACGCATCATCAATCATTGATCTTTCATTTTCTTTTCTTTCAAAATGATAGTTTTTTTCTTCTATTTTTTGCATTTGTCTTTTATATTCACATTTATATTTAAATCATTATGGTTTATGTTTTGCCTCCACCTCATTCCCCCATTTTAAAAGTTCTTCTTATCTTTTAAAATGTCTCATTCTTTTGTCTATTTCCTTTTATTTTATTTAATAGAAATGAATGAGTTAAACATTATGGAAAATATTGTCTCTAAGCAAACTATTAACATAATAGATTAATTTATTAGTGCTTTGTTTGAAGAATATTGGTTTCAAATTTAATCTTCATTTTCTTCAAACGTGTATGATATCGATTTTTGAAGTAGAAATGATGACTTAGATTTTACACACACGCGCACACACACATGTATGTATGTAACATCCCATTTTTTATTAAATTATTTTAATTGAGTTATTTGTGAATTCTTTGAGATTTACATGTGTTTTATTTAATTATTATGTGTGAATAGATAAATAAGTGTGACAAGGGTGTGTGACCGTGAGGGAATAGTGTAGAGAGTCGTTAGAAGTTGATAGATTTTATTTAGAATTATTTTACTAATTAAAATAATGTTCTAGTTTTATTATTTAAATAAAATAACGAGATAAAGGGAAAATAAGAGCTTATAGAGATATTAAGGACAAGGTGGAAATTAAGGAAAAAGGTGGTGGTAAGGTAGGAATATCCTAATGAGGGAATTAAGTTTATATTTTAAAAAGAGAGTTAAGAGGAAAGAGTTTTACCAATACGTAAAAAAGTGAAAAGTGACAAAGAGGCAAGAAGAGAGAAAGAGTTAGGGTAAAGAAAAGAACAAAAGGAGAGATAGAGCTTTGGGAGAGGAAACCATAAATATTGTTTGCTTTTGCTGGAATACACAAGGTAAGGGGGAATAACATTAATAAAGGGTATATGCATGAGGAGTAGGGTAGAGGAGTCTTTAACCTCCATTAGGGTTTATTGATTTTATGAATCTATGATGAACATGATGATGGAAATCTGTTGTTTGTTAATTCTATTATATTTACTATGAGTAGTTGTGGATTATCGTTGCAATGTTATGTTTTTTATGTTTGATGATGAATTGAATGATTTAGGGTCTGATTTTATCTGTTTGACTCATGAAATATTAGGTGGATTCATGTTATTCAAGAGAGGTTTAGTATGTTGGTGTTATTAGAAGTTGAATTAGAGTGATGTAAGGTGTTGAATTATGGACTGGTATAAGGGTTAGAACTAGTTGCTGAGTACGTAATAGAGAAAATAATATTTTTTGGAAAAATAGACAATGACATTCGATTATCATAGGATGACAATCGATTGCACTAGTGCAATTTTTCAAAGAAAAAACTGTGACAATCAATTTTTGTTAGATGACAATCGATTGTCATGCCTAGAAAATTTAGGAGCGTAGTAATTTTGAGCCAATGGATTTTACCCAAGTGACAACTGATTATCATTGGGTGATTTTTGAAATTAATTAATTTAAATTGTAACTTTGATCCCCGACGGGTTTAGCCATAACTTTTGATCTGTATATCTAAGTGACGCGTCGTTTAAAGCGTTAGAAAGCTAACACGCAGAAATACCTCATGGTAGTGCTTGGTGAAATGTTTGAGTTGTAATCATTTACCTACTGTAGGGATGTTTGTGACAACTTGTATGATCGGTTAGTGAATCGTTGTGTTTATACCGAGATGTGTTTTTGTTTTTGTGGAGTGACATGAATAAATGCTTATGAGTTTATATTTGTTGAGTTAATGTTGTTTTTTTTCTTAGTGATGTTGTGACATGGATTGATTGTTGAGTATGATGAATGATGTTGTCGTGTGAATTGAGAGCGTGACAATGTCATTAGGTTTTGAGATGACATTTATTACTATTGTGTTGTTGCATTATGAATAATCATCTAACTGAAGAGATTGATTATAATACTTGAGTTGCATTGAACTATATGATGTTATGTATATGTGAATTGTTGCGGTATGGTAATTCAGATAAGGGATTAGTTGAGTTGTTAATGCATTTATGTTAGGATCAGAGAGTGGTCTTAACAAATTGATTTAATGGCATGTTCATGCATTCATGTTGAGTTGTGTCAAGAGGCAGATTGCTAGTTCAGAAAGGGGACCAGTGGCTTGTCCCAAGCTCAAAGAGAGGATTTGAAGCTCAGAGAGGGGGCTCATGGGTTCAGATATGAGGTCTGGTTCTTGAGTGAAATATTGTTGAGTTTGTACCACATGAATAGAGTTGCATCAATTTTCATTTTGAGTATGAGATTCATAATGAGGTGAATGCATATAATATTGGTGTTGTGTGTAATTGGTGTGTTATTTCTATGTGAATGAGTTATGGTTGATGATTTTGTGTGAGAATGTAATTGATATACTGTGTTTTGAGATTGTGTAGATTACATTATGTGTTGGTATCCTACCTTGCAGTATATGCCTATTATTATTAAATGTGATTTCTTTCCCTTTCTGTTTAAATGTTGCATTTACATGGGCATCGTGCACATACTAAAAAGTAGCATTCCTGAAGTAAGTAGAAGATAACACTTGGAGTTACTTCGTTAATTTATTGCTTTAACTAGTGGTGCCTTACTCTGATCATGTAACATTGGGTTGGGATAAACGCGTGAATTGATTCTTATGTCGTTTATGTTTGAATTCAAGACTGTTTATGTTGTTGAG
Source organism: Lathyrus sativus (assembly GCA_963859935.3). Classification (NCBI taxonomy): domain Eukaryota; kingdom Viridiplantae; phylum Streptophyta; class Magnoliopsida; order Fabales; family Fabaceae; genus Lathyrus; species Lathyrus sativus. The sequence continues at coordinate 475,615,869 of OZ012738.1, forward strand.
ATTTCTAAGTTTTTTTTAGTCGATTGTTACGAACTTTTTTTGCTTATGTTATGAAGTTAACGTTTATGAGACTAAATGTTACGAGTTGCAATATTGTTGTTAATTGCTTTAATAATGATTCTGCTGCGATGACACCTTAAACATCTGGACGAGTATGCGATGATAGGTTTTGAATGCCTTATTATATGAGTACGTGATACAAATCACGTGAGTTTGATATCATGTAGACATCCCAAGTATATATCAGATGAGCTGGATGTCGTGTAAACATCCTAAGTACAAATGTGTGTATTAAATTGTTCTTTTGTAACCCGTATTACGAAGCAGATTATGCATTTGTTGTGTGTGACACTATTTACCTTGAAAAATGGTAAATAATTACGTGTATCCAAAATACAGGTTACTTGCAGGATTAGCCAGTGAATCCTAGGATATAGTACCTAATAAACTTTCTTTTATCGATTTCTTTGTGTTTTAGGATGACAGACTTCGACTTGGTCGAAGGAAAGTGTTAAATTAATGTTATATTGAACACTTTAACTGTTGTAAGAAATGTAAAAAGTAAGATACCACTATTAGAAGCTTTAAAACAAAACAAAGACTTAAAATAAAATGAAGATGAAAGAAACAGAACGAAGTGTAAATTGAGTAAACTATAAAATTTGCATTAAAAGTAAAGTATGGTGTTTCATATGCTCTTACATTCTCTCAGTCATTCGCTCGTTTCTCTAATGTTTGATACTTTAAGTTTTTTAGTGAGATTTTTGTAATACAATGAACCACCCCTAATTCAACCTAATGAACTACTACGTATACAAGTGAAAAATAACTACCCTTAACGTTCCTCTTTCTTAAGTCCGTCACGTGTAATTTTGCATGTAACTTTTCTTCAAAACTCTCTACATGTGTCTTTTTAGAAAAAGGCACTAAAACAGTTATCAAATATTTGAACGTGACATATCGTGCCTAAATAACCGCTTCTTCGACCAACCTTGCCAGCGGCATAGAACCCGCGTGGTCGAAATGAAGTGTTCTCGAGATGCTTCATTTAACAACCAAATTCTTTCTAAGTTCTAGAATATGGTCGAAGCGCATTTCTTCTAGATTTTCCTTATTTTCTGGATTCCTCGCATTGGTTAAAATTCCCAGCTAACAAGTTGCCCATAAAAAAGGCCCCTTTTGACGTCTCTTAAGAGATAGGGGAGTTTTTTACCTTCTCAGATAACTGTTCATCTAGTGGGATGACATCACTTAATCATGACCTTTCTCTTCAACCTTCACCTCGAGACGTGTTTTTCCCACTTCACATACTTCCTTTCATCATGACGCCGGTTTCATAGAGTAGGGGAAGGTATGCGCAAAGCACTCAACAACTTTTTCTTCCACTACTACTTCACGTCACCCCTCTCTTGCGTACAATTCAACAATATAAACATATGGATCTTTTATTTCCCTCTATAAATAACTCAAACTCATCCCTTCAAACATTTTTCCTGAAAACTTCTATTGCAAAAAGCATTTTCAGAAACCCTTCTCCAGATTTTCTCTCTCAGTAGCAGCTTCAAACAAGAATGTTTAAGCATATAAAGACCTTGTTCCTCAAGCTTATACACTGAACAACACCACAACGGTGGGGAGCCGAAAGTATGTACTAGAAGCACCAAATCTTGAAGAGAAACTCTGAATTTTTAAATCACAGGTACTCATTTGCTTTACACTTTCTTGAACTGATTATGCTCTTATGAGTCCTACGCTTGACCCTAAAGACGACCTTTCCAAGTCCAAGGACTTTTTCCCTGCTTACCATAGGACTAAGTCCGTAGCTAGTATTAAGATCTCTATGGATTTAGAATGTCAAACCACCAACTTACGGGTTTTCTGCTCTGACCCCCAACTAAGAAACACAATAACTATATCTCTTGGCTAGACAAGATAGAAGCCAAAATGGGTAACACCTGGAAAGAAATGGGGATCTTCGACCTAATCCAGTTGTTGAGGAGTGGGCCAACGTATTTTCAAAACATGCTCGTCGCCTCCATTTACTTATGGAAGAGTACGACTAACACATTTCAGCTTCCATGTGGGATGTTGACGCCCACACTCTTCGGCGAGGTGGCCATCACTAGTCTTCGCCCAGACGGGGATGAATTCGACCCCATAGATAACGATGATGAAAACATTGGTTTTGACAATAACTATGCTGGTTTCATGAGGTACTGTTGTTTTCGGATTTGAAAAAATAGAGTTTGGCACAAGGAAATTATCGGGACGAGTCGCGTACTAGGTCGCTTTCTTTAAGACGTTTCGCCATACTGCCAAATTATGCAAAGCAGTCGAATTTACGACGACGCCTCCAGGATAAAACAGCCCGTTCAAACAACTTACGATTATCAGTTGCACACTGATAAATCGCTCTAGAAATACACCTTTCAAAGTATCTGGTTAAAAATAACCAGTCAAGAAAAGAGAAAAATTATAGATGAAGAAAATTAAGGAAGAGAAGAGGGAAATCAAAATTCATGAATTTGTGAAATCCGGAGTACTTACTACTGAATTTCTACCCTTTATTTATAGGCAGCTAGTAAGGCTTAATTTTCATTCCCGTCAATGTGGGACTAAAATGAATCTTAATTTCCATTCCCTTCAATGTTGGATTAAAATGAATCTTAATTTTCATTCCTTCAATGTGGGACTAAAATGAATCTTAATTTCCATTCCCTTCAATGTTGGACTAAAATGAATCTTAATTTTCATTCTTTCAATGTGGGACTAAAATGAATCTTTTCAAATTCACTTATATATTACTTCTTACTTGTGTTGATTTATTGCCCATTAATTGTCAATAAATCTTTCCAATTCCCACTATAATTAATATAGTTCCAACAATCCCCCACTTGAATTTAAAAAGAGATTTCAGAAGTACGTCAGACGTTTCTAAGATTGTGCATAAGCAAAGGTGTCTACGACTTGAACCTTAGCGTAGCGAGTAGGATTCTGATTCAACAAGAGTGACACCATTGTCTTGAACTCTATCTCGGACATCAGACCTGCACACAACCTTTCCGTAAGGTGTATTCTTATAGCCCGTGCTTTAGTGGCCCTGCACGTGTATCCCGGTTTAGTGAATGCTCTAGGAATTCTGCCTCGAAATTCCATAGGAACCGGCCTCAGTTCCACAGTCACATAGGTGGATCTATCAAGAGTACTCCTGTAGCCTAGGTACTCCCTCATATAGAGTATAGATCTTATTAAGAGTTTCTATTATCTCATCCTTTCATTACTTCAGGATTCATGCTTTACTTGCATGATCATTTTCATATTACTCACAACTTGTTATTACCCATTGAACCTAAGTCTTGGGATCTCCAGTCATTTAGGTCGGGTTACCATCATGAGTAACTAATTGCTTTATAGGCATTAGTCCCATCTTTTTGGATGTATTATGGACTTTCTCTCTAGCTAATCCTTTCGTCAAAGGATCTGCTAAGTTCTCATCAGTGCGTACATGATCCACTCTCACAGCTCCTTTAGAGATACAGTCTCTAACAGTGCTATGTTTTTTTCTAATTTGACGTCTTTTACCATTATAATAACGGTTCTCAACTTTTGCAATAGCCGCGGTACTATCGCAGTGGATCAACACAGCTGGTATAGGTTTTTCCCATAAAGGAATCTCAGCTAGCAAGCATCTTAACCAACTTGCTTCTTCACTAGCTGTAGCTAATGCTATCATCTCAGACTCCATTGTAGACTGTGCCAGAATGGTCTGTTTCTTTGATTTCCAAGATACAGCTCCACCGGCTATACTAAATATATAACCACTAGTAGCTTTGGAATCATCTGATAAGGTGTTCCAATCTGCATCACTATACCCTTCTAGTACAGCAGGAAATTTCTGATAGTGTAGGCCGAGGTCCATAGTCCTTTTAAGGTACCTCATTACTCGCTCAATAGCTTGCCAATGTTCATTACTCGGCCTACTTGTAAATTTGCACAACAGTCCTACGACATATGCAATGTCGGGTCTAGTACAATCAGTGGCATACCTAAGACTGCCAATGATGCTCGCATATTCTGCTTGTTTGACACTCTCTCCAGTGTTCTTAAAGAGTTTCATACTTGGATCATACGGAGTACATGCGGGTTTACAATCAAAGTATTTATATTTCTTTAAGATCTTCTCCACATAGTGAGATTGATCCAAAGAAATTCCTTGTTCGGATCTCGTGATCTTGATACCCAGGATCACGCTTGCTTCTCCGAGGTCTTTCATATCAAAGTTATTGCATAACAATGATTTCATATCATTAATGGCCTGAATATTTGATCCAAATATAAGTAGATCGTCTACATATAGACATGTGATAGTACAAATGCGATTCTCAGATTTGTAATAAACGCACTTGTCACTTTCATTCACTTTGTACCCATTAATTATCATTAAGTTATCAAACTTTTCATGCCATTGTTTAGGGGCTTGTTTTAGTCCATACAGAGACTTATCTAACTTACAGACCTTGCTTTCTTGTCCTTGAATTACAAACCCTTCTGGTTGTTCCATATAAATTTCTTCTTCTAAGTCACCATTTAAAAACGCTGTTTTAACATCCATTTGGTGTACTATTAAGTTATAAATGGCTGCTATTGAAATGAGTACCCTAATGGATGTAATTCTGGTGACCGGAGAAAAGGTGTCGAAGAAATCTATGTTTTCTCTTTGTCTAAAACCCTTAGCTACAAGGCGAGCCTTGTATTTCTCAATCGTTCCATCAGGTTTTAGTTTCTTTTTCAAAAACCCATTTACAACCAATTGGTTTGCAACCTGGGGGGTAAGTCTACTAAGTTCCAGGTCTTGTTAGATTCTAGAGAATCTATCTCATCATTAATGGCTTCTTGCCATAAGTCTGCATCCATAGATGACAGTGCTTCTTGAAGATTTATTGGATTTTCTTCTACATTATAGGCCGAATAATCGGGCCCATAGTCTTTAGCAACTCTTGCTCTTTTACTTCTTCGAAGTTCTGTTTCTACATTGTCGCTGCTTTCAGTGCTTTTTATCACAGGAATGTGACTCGATTGTGTGCCCCCACTATTTCTCGATTTGAAAGGAAATTTGTCTTCAAAGAATTCAACATCGTTTGATTCTATCATTACTCTGGCATTTAGGTCATAAAACCTGTATGCCTTACTGTTTGTTGCATACCCAATGAATACGCATTCATAGGCTCTACTAGCGAGTTTAACTCGTTTCGGATCTGGAACTCTGACATAAGCCAGACAGCACCAAGTTCTTAAATAAGACAAATTTGGTTGTCTTTTCTTTAATATCTCATAAGGTGAGATCTTACTTTTTGACTTGGGAACTTTATTCAGGACATAGAAAACAGTCAATAGAATTTCCCCCCACCAGTGAGGTGCAGCACCAGAATTTAACATGATTGCAACTACAAGTTCAGTAAGAGTCCTATTCTTTCTTTCTGCTTTACCATTCATTTCAGGAGAGTATGGAGCAGTCGTTTCATGTATAATACCATGTTCAGCATAAAAATCATTAAACAAGCTAGAGTCATATTCGGTTCCCCTATCACTGCGAAGTCTCTTAATCTTCTTGTTAAATTGATTCTCAATTTCAGTTACATACACCTTAAACATGTCAAGCGCTTCACTTTTATTCTTCATTAGATATACATAAGTATAATCAGAGCAATCATCAATAAAAGTGATAAAATAACGTTTATTATTTCTAGTTAAACTTCCATCTAATTCACATATATCAGAGTGTATAAGATCTAGGGGGTCAGATTCTTTTATGATTGATTTATGTGAAGTTTTTGTTATTCTAGCTTGACTGCAAAATTCACATTTATTGGAATCCTTAACATTTAGTTTAGGGATTAGGCCTATGTTGCTTGCATTAGAAAGGATTCGTTTATTAACGTGACAAAGTCTACCATGCCAAATATTAAAGTCACACACAGAGTAAACAGAAGGAGAAATTTTGTTTTGTGACGAAGCACATTTTTGAAATCTTTCCAACCAGGGGGCAGTTTGTCAATAATTACAGCAATTTGAAATTGTTCATTAAGGGGCATACCTTCTGTAATGATCTCATGAGCAATCTTCTGAATTTCGTGGCTTTGAGCTTCCACCGACTTCTCATCCACCATCTTGTAGTTCAAGTAGCGGCTGTAAACAAATTTCTTCGCACCTGCTTCTTCAGTATCGTATTTTCTTTGCAGAGCCTCCCAAACCTGTTTAGCAGTCCTGTAGCTACTGTAGTAGTCGTACAGATCATCAGCAAGGCTGTTCAGAATGTGATTTTTGCACAGATAATCATTCTCGTGCCATAAGGCGATTTCTTTTCGGAGCTGCAGATCATCTGCTGCAGCCTTAGCTTTTGCAGCATCTGAGTCAGACATTTTGGAAGTCCCGTCTGAATCTGCAAGTGAGTTACCGTTAGGTAGTTCAGATGATGCAGAAGGGACAACCGGCAGTCAGAACGTGGGCAACCTTTTTCAGAGTTAAGAAAAATTTCATCTTAGCTTGCCAACGTTTGAAATTGGAACCCTCAAACCTGAAAGGTTTGTCAGCGACCGAAGCGCCCGCAGTAGTACCGATAATTTCCTCAGTTGCCATGGCAGTTATGAAACCGTCTTAAAATTGTTGTTTTCGGATTTGAAAAAATAGAGTTTGGCACAAGGAAATTATCGGGACGAGTCGCGTACTAGGTCGCTTTCTTTAAGACGTTTCGCCGTACTGCCAAATTATGCAAAGCAGTCGAATTTACGACGACGCCTCCAGGATAAAACAGCCCGTTCAAACAACTTACGATTATCAGTTGCACACTGATAAATCGCTCTAGAAATACACCTTTCAAAGTATCTGGTTAAAAATAACCAGTCAAGAAAAGAGAAAA